>JBAMCI010000107.1:15000-130000 GCA_037075265.1 Drosophila nigricruria | reverse complement strand
TATGTCAGTATTTGTGCCATGTGTTCGTTGATAAAAAGTTTTAATTTATGTCAAAAGCTTTTGCCAAGAATTTTAATATGCGCACAATTTTTGCAAAGTTGTCTTTGTCACTTATGTACTTGGGTATCCCTTCTATCCTGAGCACACTGTCAGTGCCACGAGCTTTCAAATTCCAAGCCATCGAATTCTTTGGGACAACGCTCTGAATATTGCAGCTCACGGTAACTTTCCTTTTTCGTTGTTGCTACGATAAAATCCTGAAAAAAGCAAGTTCAAATAAGTACGTTATATAAATATATATATTTATTTATTTGATATATTTGCATAACATGAACAACAAAGATCCAGACTCATTTTTTTTTTTTTAAATACGTTAACGAGTGTTCACGAAAAGTTAATCAGTCATATATTTAATCTAAAATTAAATAATTTTAAATAAAATTAAAATTGAAAAAAAAAAAAAAATAAGTGAGATTAGTAAAAGAAAAACAAGTAAGAAAGCTCTAGTCGGCGGTACCCGACTAGGAGATATCCTGAACCCTGCGAAGAGCCGATATGCCAAACACTCTATGCTTATTTAACATATACATATATATAAGCAATACATGCACACACACACACATACGACTGCGCTTGGGCTGCAGTATGGCTATCATAATAATAATAACTTCCCACAGGAAGTTAATTGTTGAACAAGTTTCATTGTAGATGGACTTTCTCAATCAAACTTTTAGAGCGTGATAATGTCATTTATATGTATGTAATTGCCAAAGGACAAGTCTCTAGTATTTGAAATACAGTTTTTACAAGTTTGGGGGGAAGGAAAGGAGAGAGGGGATGGTATCCAAAATGTGACAAAAATCAAAATTGTATAAACTACACATTATACTGAATACAAAATTTAAATTTATAACTGAATTTTAATAACGTTTTAAATCGATAACTTTAAAACGATCAAATTTATCGATTTTTTTAAACAAACTCTGCGCATGCTATACACGAATCTACATACAAAATTTCAAGTCTCTAGCTCTTATAGATTCTGAGATCGATGAGTTCAAACATACGGACAGACGGACGGACGGACGGACGGACGGACGGACAGACGGACAGGGCTAAATCGACTCGGCTTGTCACCCTGATCAAGAATATATATACTTTATGGGGTCTGCCACGCCTCCTTCTGCCTGTTACATACATTTTAACAATAAAATTAAACCATGATTTACCATTTTCAATTGGTTCTGGGTATAAAAAGAATGGGAAGTCACTAACGCTAGTGGGAAAACTTTTGCCAATCTTCGCACATAGTTTTGTCTTAGCCGAAGCCTATAAAAACTGGCAAGTCTCTTAAATATATACTAAGATTTAAATTTATTAACTAACCTTCAAGTTTTTAATCATAATAAAATCAAATAGTGTTATTTGGCAACACTTTAAAGACTGATAAACAGAGCCCAGTTTTTCCCTAATATCGCTATCTACATCGGAAAACTTAATGTGCATTGCTGAAATTCAGAACCTTTGGATTCGCTTTAAGTAGATTGTTCAAATTTGAAAGTGATCATAAGATCTGTTGCCACTTGCACTTCATTCTATCTATACGGTATTAGGTGGGAGTTACATAAATAATTATTGAGTCGTTAGTATGATTAACAAAGCTCTCAGTAACTTTTCACTGACTCATTTGCTTTGCGTGAAGCTTTACCGCACAGTATATATAAGACAGTTGAGGCTTGCTAGGCGCATGCGTGTAGCGAACATGGATTGTGTCCACAAAGTACCTCATATGACTAAATACACACTTACCTCCTGAAATGCAATTAATTATTTTTAATTATTTTTAAGAGAAAATTAAGAAATGTAAATTATTAAAAAATACAAGTCAAAATCAAAAAGTTCTTCCAGTTGGCAATGAAAACGCTCAATTGTAACAAGTTCTCATACACATACCTTTCATAGAGCTTATGGCGTTGGCTTATCAAGTTTCCAATTCGATTCACAAACTCGCTATGAAGCTATAGTAGTAAAATTAGTTTTTGTCTAGACTTACAAATTACGTAAAAAAAATGAACAGTTAGAACTTAAAGCTATAAGTTTTTGTAAGCAGAAAGTAAGCTTTGACAGCTTTGAGTATTGAACAAACATTCTCCAAAAGCATATCTGAACCTGTAACGAAGGTTTGCTAACATCGTTCAAGGTAACCGAAACAAAAATGGTTTTGAAAAGCATGAGAGTATAGTAAGTAAAACTAGCGGGCCAAAAAGTTCTAGCAGAAGAAAGCTACAGCTATAGCAAAGATAATGCTGGCGGTGCTCAACATGGTTCCGGGCGGAGTGCCAATAAATCCTCGCAAGCAGCATTATAAGTGACTTTGCACACCTTCGCCCGCGAGGCGGTTCTGCGTGGCGAAGTCCCTACTGGCGCGAAACGTGGAGCTGATGAGGTAGAGTTTCGCCGTACACTGCCGTATCGCAGCCACGCTCTACCCATAATCGACTACTCACTGGTCCTGCCGCCACATCTACGCGAGCGAGTAAAGGAGATCCAAGCCTACGATTACGCAACACCAGACGATGTTGTTTACATTCGCGATGAGATGCGCGAGGAGCGATACGCATGATTACCAGATAGCAAGTGAGGATAGCCGTGAAGAGGGGCAAGGTGCTCCCCTTGTAAGTAGTATTCACTTCATCGATATTGATTTAGAAATAGTTGAGAAAACATATATATGTAAAAAATAACTGTGTGAGATATTGGACCGAGAAGAAAGTGAGGAGCATTTTAGCGAGAGCCAACACTCGGATATAGTGCGCATGGATCATGAGTTTTTGAGAAATTTGATCTTAGGCTAGATGAGCCAGTTGGTCACACCCATCGTAGTGTCGACAAGACCAGCTGGTATGCAAAGATTCTTGTGTGCCAGCCGTGAAGATCGGATTTGCTGGGACTCACGAGTGGAACGCTCTAAGGCGGGCGATTCTGCAGCACACGTCTAGATGAACAGGCAGAAAACCTAATGGATGCGGTAATTAATAATAATTGAGCCTGTTTACCAATGCCAGTAACTTAGACTTTGTAACAGTCTGCTGAGCGATTCATTGGCTGGCTCAATTCTATCGGTACAATGGATACGTGCATGACGCCCGAAAAGGTTAAGAACTTATTTTCTAATCAAAGGTGATCGTACGCTTCTTGCATCAGTCAAAACTGATCCAAAGGAGGTTAACGCCATCGCTCAGACAGATTATGGCTCGATAAATGGAACAAGCCTCATTACGTTGTCTTATAAAGACGACTAAATCGAAATCGCCATTAACTATCGAAATCGATGTATTTAATAGATGGCGATCGAACTCAAGTATGCAAAGCACATAAATGACCATGCGATGCGCGTGACAAAAGAAGCCGCTGCTTAGTGCTTTTGGTCGCACTGTACCTAACAAGGTTCGGCCTTGATACAAGCGCTCCGGGGATAAAGTCATCGAAACGGTTTATCCAAATGATCTCCTAACACGCGAAAAGATATTCAAAGGAATTACCCATCTTCGCAGCACCACTGCGCTTATTGATTTTTCATTTAAACAATCCAAAATTGGCTCGGCACTCTGTATTTACTACAGGGCGGAGACTTCCAGAAACGAAAACAAGTGAATCTGTCATGCAGAAATATACCACTTTACGAACATCTGGGGCTGCGCTACTAACAGCGTCAGATAATCAAATAGAATTTAACTTATTGCCCTTTTGAACGTTATAGAAAATCAGTTGAAAATTAAATAAAATTTAAAGTTAAATGTGAGCATAAAAATTTATATGTACTATGAATGAGTTCACTTGATTTTGTGCAAAAGCTGAGAGCGACAATATTTTTGTATGGAGTTACTCGTATCATTCAACGTATCTGAACTTAATACATTTGGATATTCCTGCTTCGTTTGTTATGTCAATCTGTTGGGCTCACGCATGGTGCTGAACTGGAAACGCATTTCCACTTCTTTTGATATTTTTATCAATATGTAGAATATTATAAGCTGTCCTCAAAGAGTTTGATACACGCATAAATTTTGACATGGCAATGTCACAGCCATTCAATTTAGCTGCGATAGCTTGTTGAATGGTATTTCTGACCTCATTATACTTGTTCACGAAACGAAAAGAGTATATAGGTGTTATCCAACGTCGCAAACCATTTCGCGAGTGTTGGAGCTAGAGACGTTAAAGTTACAATATATACTATGAGTACAAAAGATCAATAGTATCAACCCCCATTGGTTCAGGGATCTTTAAATTGCTCATGTCACTGTCAACAACTTCCACAGAGACACCTACAAATGATGTGGTCCGCAAATGGGGCCAAGCCAGTACACGATTATGTGAAAGAGTATTTTGCAGTCGAGTGGCCTTGATGACAAGGCTCCTGCTCGTTTTTTGTATCAGATATGCCAGTTACGAATTGGCATGAGGACACCGCAAATATGTGCCTAGCTTAACTTACATACGCATGAGTCTTTGTGTTTGGACAGCAACGAGATCGGAAATCAAGAGGGTTTCCCGCCAATTGAACAGAGTTGCTTCTTCGTCGATTTAAGTGACAGCCGATCTACAAGGAATCATAGATAAGCTTGTGCACACAGTCAAATGAATTTCAGCATGACAGTAACCAGCAAAATTCAAGCAATTTTCGCGTGGCTCCATCAACGGAGCACGAAAGGAAGAACTGTCTTGCATATGTCAGTGAATGGAAGCGAAAAGTGCTTTATACAGATAGAATGTAATTAAATAAAAGGAATTAGATATTTTGCAGTTCATTGAAAACATTTGGATTCGAAGCGACGGACACAACTGATTGACAAGGGTTTCGAAATTTTACACAACGTATCCACACTATTCCGCTTGCCAATGCTCCACTTGCTTACTTCATTGACAGAAAATCTACCCTGTGGCATACTAGGCTGCCACCAAGCAGAACGCTGTTTAGCCTAACATGTCTATTATGCAGTGTTGGGTGAAGCTCGACGGCTCGGCAGCTGGGTGCCTTGTTATGCATTTTGACACTAAATAAAATAGCCGTAGGACCAAAGACTGACGGTTGACGACTTAGTGACCAACTCAACGATCAAAAGAATAACCGAGTTGTGGTTAATCAAATAATCAAAATGCATTTATCCATAAAACGGCTTGTTGTGATGTCGGAGCTATTTACTTGTGAGAGAATGATAAAAGCCACTCAAGCGTAAAGATATATATATATATATATAATATATATATATATAAAACCTTTTTGCTAGAAATACGCTGTTCGAACAAATAAACAAGTAAGAGTGCTCTAATCGAGACTGCTCGACTCGGAGATCTCCTGAACCTTCAGGAGCTCTGAGATACTTCCAATCATTTCCTCTGCAGTTGGGCTTTATTATGAAAACTTCATTGTTGAATAAGTTTCTTTGTAGATGAGACTTTCTCGATCAAACTTTTTACAGCGTAGAAAAAAGAGTAATGCAAAATTTTGCAGTCTCTAGCTTTGAAAATAAACAAGCTATAATATTTTAAAACGATAAAAGTAAAATTTCAAGTCTCTAGTTCTTATAGGTTCTGAGATCGAGCGCATTCAAGGAAGCGGACTGGCGAACGGACGGAAGGACGGACGGACAGACGGACAGACGGACATGGCATGACATCAAGAATATATATACTTTTTTATGGGGTCTGCCACGCATACTTCAGCCTGTTTTTTACATTTTAACAAAACCATTATACCCTGATTTCCTATTTCGGGTATAAAAACAACAAGTAAGAACGTTGCAGTCGGGCTCTACCTCGACCGCAGAATACTAATTTAGGGTCAAGCTGCCAGCTCCGAAACTTTGCAAGATATAGATTTCCCGATTTTCTGACTAAAAAAATTAGAAATGTCTACACTCACTCGGAGGCGTGGCAAATCGGTATCTATCGAATATTTTGAAAAGTTCTTTAAAGCATGGAAATCTCGATGAATACAGATCGATAGTCCGAATCTGCACGCTTCCAAAATATAAACTATCAAAAAATTCCTAAATTGTAGTTAGTCAAAGTTGAAAAATGTAAATTTTTTCGGCTCGACACGAATTACACAGAAATTATAATTCATAAAATTATCAAAATTGACAATATTTTCAAAAACTAAAATTTTGAATGCCTATCGATGAGTCGTACTTCATACGAATGAAAAATGATATATCACTCGAAAATCGGACAAAAGAATACTCCGAGCTAGAATCATTCGAAAACTTAGGAATACCCGAATTAGAGCTATGCAATATTCATGACGGAAGATATCCGGTCTCCAGTAGCTTTTCGAAAAAGCCAGATGCCCATTAAAAAGTGTTGAGTTGCTTTCGATAATATAATTTTATTTAAGATAGTCAAATTTGAGAATATTGCATAGCTCTAGCAGTTCGTACAAAAAAAATTCGAAGCAAAACAAGTTCGCGAGCAAAGCTATTATTAATGTCGATCGATCGACAGGAATTTGTAAGCAATTTTACAGGATTTATTTGAACTTTAGTAATTAACTGCGGCGAAACTGATTGAACTGCTGGACGCAGAGAGAACAGAAGTGGAATGAAAGGAACCAAGATTGAAGAAGCCAGTAACACTTGTGAAATAAACATGTTCCTACACATTCACATGCACCTGCACATGCATACACCTGCCAATGTCTGAAAACATTGATGACGCTCAATCACTGAATGACTGACTTGCAGCCTGTTAAACAGAGAAAACGGCTTGCAGTTAAATACATATCGCACCAGCACCGATTTGAGTTGCAAACAATAGCGCTAACTGGCAGACAGACTGCTACCCAGCAAAGTGTCGATGGACGCCGCAAAGTACACTGAATTCTTTTCAGCAGTATGTAACACCAAGGCAAGGTGAAGCCGCTAACATTTTGTCAAATATATTAGAAAATAAAAGGATTTTATTTACCCGACTTAAATGTTGACATGCACCAAATTTAAATATCTTTACAACTCAAATTCCAACTGCTGAACAAGTTGTCAACCTTCGAAATGGGGTAACTGAATATATGGACAATTTGTATAAAACGCTTGAGTTAGTATTATGATATATATTTATAAAATGTTTTATTTGAAACATTATAATTTCGAGTCAGAATGAAGTTGATTAGGGCATTCTAGAAGTTCGTGATGGTTGTTTCGTCGTCTGCTATTCTGTCATTTCTGTGTTGTTTGGATTTTTGTTCTTTTGTCTTATTGAGTAGTAGTTGGTCAGCGCATTTTTCAATTTATACAAACAAAACATTTTAATTTCAGAAATTTAATTAAACAACGCTATGATAACACAGCTGCCGCTTATTGTTGTGACTGGCATTGACGAGCAGTGTGCCAAACAAGCAGCAGAAACCCACGAGGCAATAAAGAACTGAACGTCCCCATTTAAAACTGTACTGCATTTTGTATGTCAACTGCTCTGCAGAAACTTTAGTTGGAACTCCTAATTCTATTAAGCCTAGTGGGCACGTTAGAGTTATCTACCTTCTACCATATCCTATTTGACACCGGTGCCTAATAGGTAAGAATTCTTTGTGCAGACGAAGACTTACCACGCGATACCCTCCTACTCTGATGTACTTTTATTTTAGATTAAGCTTTATAGTTTTCAGAAATTTTTTTGAAAGTTTAATCCTTTTTAATCGCCCCTCAACAACAATAATTGTGTCTTCTAATCCCCCGGAATAGGTATAGGTAAGGTGAGAGAGGCTGTGTAAACTACCCCAACTCTCGCATTCGCTTTATGTTCGTCCATTTGATATTGGTTGATGGTGTGCTTTCACAAAACCCTTTGGACAATGGCATAAGAGGATTTGGTATGCACCAGTAAGTTAAGCACATAGTTAGTTAAAAGGTCGACAACCGAGCTTTCACTTAATTAATTACCAAACAGGAATATAAACATCAAAGCGATTTTAAAATGAACACATCAATTTACTCCCTAGGTGTTATTTCCCAAGGATGGCTATGGCGTATGGCTGCTATTTCTGCTGTCTTACACTCAAGTGCACAGGAAACCAGGACTGTATGCTGGGGTGCATCGAGACGAGGCAAATCCATTTACTCATAGTTGGCATTTATTCCTATATTTAGATCTGTGCACACTTTTCTTTTTTTTTTTTGCTCAGTTCCGCGCTTCTGTCCACGGCTCCACACACTCACAGCGGGCGATGTCCACACGTGAATATTCGGTGACATGTGTTACCTATAGCATCGAATTAGGGGGAGGTTTTAAAAGCATTTTAACAAGCTATATTGTTTTATAAACAGCCACATACGTTTCTCTCAGCATGTTGAAGAAGTGAGGTCTACAACGTATAAGGCGGGCAATAGGGAAACATTACAGAAGGTCATGCTTTAGACAAGCAGCTTGCACTGCCTCGCTGCCTTGGTAATTACAAATTTTTCCCAAACGTAAACGTTGCCGCAAAAAATAGTCTGTCAGTAAAAATGAGAGGAAAAAGAAACGTTTTTAGCTACGTAATAAGATTTGAAAAACGTAGAAACTCAAGATATCGACGGTAAATGCAATAATATGAATTTTTGCGGTTGTTTTGCATATGACCAGGTAGCATCAACAAAGGCAACAGCAGAGGCATCATTTGATGACTTTATTGCATGTTGCTTGTAGGCCGGGCCACTGGACGTGGCCCGGACACGGACCCGGACCCGGGCCGCTAACAAAGTAACAACCAAGGCCATTGCTTTTAACGTTAATTTATGCAACTTTTGTCAAACGCATCGTGTTTGCTCGTTGTTCGGTGTTCGTTGTTCGCATACCGCCATGTTGCCGCTTCTGCCACAGTAGCCGGTGGGGCTCAGTTTGAGTTGGGTGTCCTCATGTGTTCTGACCGGCTACGGCAACGGTGGAGAGCCTTAAAAGCCACTGATTGGCGCCGCTTGCTGTTGTGCTGCTGTCTCTTCCACTAGCTTATAAAATTGTGCGTATATACACAAAGGTGTCATTTTGTGGCACATGTTCGGATGCATATCCGCAGACTGAAGACAAAGTAACATGCAAAAAAAAACACGAACAGAAAAAAAGAAGAGAAACAACAATATCAACAAAAATTCAATAAAGCCCTCTCCTCTCTCTGTTCAATTGCATTATATTAGCCTTTAAAAAGTTAAAGACTCTAGAAATGCGGCAGACTCGTAGAATCGAGTCAGAAATAATCTTTAAGGTAAACTTAAACTGCAACGATTGAAATCCCCAACTAAATGGCCAGACTAATACTATTTGCTGCTCATGAACAATTTCAAAATTAATTGCCTTTTATAACATAATTATTTGACATGATTATCCAATAAAATAAATAGTCTGCAAAATTTAAGGATTTAACAAATGTTGTGGTTTAAGCCAATAATATGTGTCTATATACGTATATATATGTATATATATATATATATATATACGTATATATATATATATGTGTATATATATATATGTATGTATATATATATATATGTATATATATATATATATGTTTTTGTATATGTACACAAATGATATGCATTTTGCAGTTGATTGTGTACATGTCATATGTACAGGTGGGTATATGGGTACATAGTGAAAATAGGAAATACAAATAGATTTGTTTCAAAATAAATTTGCAAGGCTTTTTCGCACGGCCGCATGAAATGATACTGCGATAATAATATCTTTATTCCACCTTGGCAAATGAATTGGGTAGAGATGTGCTGGCATCGACTCGAAGCAGTGGCGCAACATGTGCTGGGCTTACATTTGTATAATGGCCGTTTGCCCTTTCGTGTCATGCCAGTGTGCGCACTTCTCCCTTGCATCGGCTTGCCATGTGCCGCGAGGTGTGGGCGCTTCATCGTTTGCAGCTGGGGAAATCGTACTAAAGGGGAACAAATGCCGGCCGAAGCCCAGTGACATAACTGCGCCTTGAATTTCCTCGATAATTTCATTCCGCTAATGGTGCATGTGCGCATGCCTGCGGCAGTACACACGGTGGGGTCGTGGGTCACTACTTACCGCAGAACCTGTTGCCAAAGAGTGAGCACACAGTTTAGAGTTGAGCAATATGTATCTATAGTGGTGAGTTGCGTATAGCCTCAGTATTCGCACTGCAGAAGGAGCTGCAGCAACAGGCTGTGCCGGCAACAGGCGGCCTGCAATAGTATGTGGCACATTGGTGGGTGGTGGATGGTAATGCAAAAGCCAATTCTGCAATTGTACAATCCTTAAACGCTTTCCCCTCAAAACTCAGCGAATCTCAATGCGACCGATACCCGACTTCAAAGTCTATCAGATATTCGACATATTGAAAGTTAGCTTTCAAGCATTCTCACAGCCATGGCGACAGGTATACGAATCACTTTGATTCAGACTTTTTCTATCCTATGCACTGAATAAACTGCTGTATAATTGGTCAATATCAATGTGAAACAGAAAATTTCAATTGACATTGGAAAAATGGTTGGGTCCCACTGTAAGGGCACAGGGAATTATCGCTGTCTGTTCATAGTCACTTCCCCTAATGTAGGCTCAAGCCGAAGGCGCATCAAAAACAACAACGTGTAACGTCGCCAGCCTTCAGCTCAATTTAGGATAGAGAAAACGAGAACAGCGTATTGTCACTAGCGATAGCCAGGCGAAGGCGACAGCAACGCATCCTCCTCGCGACCCTTCAAAGACAGTTGTAGGTATGACTAAATGATAAATGGCTTATGTGAGTGCGATTCTATTTTATTGGAGATACCCCTGCAGAAATTTTTTCAAATATCGATTACACTATATGAAGCCTCACAGCAAATGAGAATTGTTCTCTCTTACGGCTAGGTGTGCAAAACAAAGGGCAGAAAACAGAATAACTGAATCGTTGCCGGCGAGGAATGAATGAGCTATATACATTTTTATAAGTTTATCACGCCTGAATTTCAGGCTGGGCTGCTGCTTACTAACTAAGCTGCTTTTCGCTCACACTTATAGAAAATGAATCCTGATTGTTGCGGATAGTGGATGTGTCATGTGGCACACACACCGACATACCGATGTGTACATAAATGAAGCTTGCATCCCAACGTACTTACATATATATATATATATATATATATATATATATATATATATATAGATATGTTTGTGTAGTGTAACGGTTTCATATATATGTATATAGATATATATATATATATACTATTCATGTGCTCCCGAAGTGTCTCCTGCCTGTTGAATGTGGGTGGCGAAATGGTGCAAACAGGCTGGAAAAAGCATAACGAGCCGAAGTATGCTGGCGTGCCGAAGTCAGCCTTTGTGTTTTTAGATAACACGAGTGAATACATATGAATCAGCTTATGTATGTCTACGTTCACACATAACATATGCATATACATATCCATACACATATATATATATATATATATATATATATATATATATCATTATACTTTATGTTTTCATTCAGAGGCAGCATTTGTATTCCCAAATAACAGATTGAATCTTGCATGCAATAAATATAATATATGTATATCTGCGTCTACTGTGATGTGGGTGTGTCAGCTCGTATTTATTTTCACCATCTTCGTATTTGTTTGAAATTTTCAAAGAGCTTTTATTTTTTTTCTTCTGACCTCATCTGCAGCACACCCACCTCGTACAGTGGTGCGATGTTTCGTCGGTTCATCTGCTCTTCTCCATAATGGCAACTGCGTCTCCGTCTTTGGTTTGGCCAGTGCGTCCGCCTGTTGCGCCGTGCCTAGTACGCACACACACACACCTATATATATATATATATATATACACACACATACATACACACACACATTTATACATTAAATTCAACATAGGAAACGAGCAACGCGCTAGCCGGCAAAGAGTCTGTGTATCTAAAGCTGCAAAATGCACGGTCAAATCGTCTAACTGCCGCGTCCCAAGGCAGTTTAGCGCGCTGCCAACGAAAAACAAAGCACAAGAGACTCTAACGTCTTATCCCACTGTTTCTTCTTCTTCATCACCATCTTCTTCTTCTTTTGCAACTCGAGTAAAGCTGTAGTGCTAGCAAAGTCAATGTGTTGATAAAATATATGTTAGATGCTAACGCCTATGTGCAAATCGCTTTATAAGTTTTACTTGTTGTCCTAATTTTTTTTTTTTTGTGTTTTTTGCTGTGAAGTGAGCCTCGCATTTATCAATAGAAATATACACATAAACAAATTACTCATATATCTATCAGCACAATGCTTTACACAGGTGTTCTCGAATCTCGAGGTAAATATTCAATGCATTCATATATATATATATATATATATATATATATATATATATATATCATAATTTTTTATATTTTAAACATATTTTCAATAGTAAGCAACTGCTACTTTTAAGCTTGTAAGCAAAACATATCCTGGTAATTGCGAGCTTATTTGTTTCTATTATTATCTATTATATGTGCATATATCTAACTATATATATTACTATCTACTAATATATATCTATCCCAAAATGAAATGTTTAATCCACATTTCCCAGTTATTTTTCGAGTCTATCCAATTGGGAATAGATCAATAAGGTCATATTAGGTTTCAAAAGCTTATGTGACTGACAAGAATGGCAGGATGTCGGCATGCTCGTCTGTCATTCAGTATCCAATTCTGAATAGGGTTTACAAGAGATTTACCTATAATAATTATTATAATATATATATATATATATGCTCAAGTTTCATTCATATACAAAACTATTATATAGCTTACTTTATATGTTACGCTAGGAATCATAGAATATGTTAAATATATTGAAGTAGAAAATTAAGAATATAGAGTCAATCTGTTAAATATATTAAAGTAGAAATTAAGAATATAGGTTTTAATCCTCACTCAATATACTTTCTGTGTCCAACTTTTTATCAGTTTACATTATTTTACCTTATAAAATTAGCTTAATTTGCTAAGCTAAGTGGACGCAGGACATCAACAAGACGTTTTTGCTTTTGGACGCTGTTGATGTGTAACTTTTTTCTGTACTACTAAGGTGTATCAAGCCACAACATTTTGTTTTCTAAGTGAACATTTTGTTTTCCTCCGCAAGGCAACAAGTTTCCGAACACAGCGTGGCTGGGGTCGGGCACAGCTGCGAAGTGGAGCTGAGCTGAGCTGAACAAAAATACGAAACACAATTCTGTGCAAAATGTTTCACAATGAATTTGAAATTGCATGTTCTATGGATGTGGACGAGGGCCGTCGCATTTGCGTTTTTACCCTGTGGAGATGGCTGCCACAACCACTATGACTGCTGCTATTAGCAATCCGTGCCCAAATCGATTGGCAACAATTCTAAAAGCATTTTATGCAGCAATCACAATTTCCTTTTAACGCGGCGACGCGACATAGACTCAGACACACACAGATACATATACATATACGTACATATACTCGTGTAAGTACGTGCATAATACGTACATCTCTGCATGAATATGTATATTGTGTGTGTGTGTCTGTGTGTGTGTGTCTGTGTGTGTGTGTGTGTGTGTGTGTGTGTGTGTGTGTGTGTGTGTGTGTGTGTGTGTGTGTGTGTGTGTGTGTGTGTGTGTGTGTGTGTGTGTGTGTGTGTGTGTGTGTGTGTGTGTGTGTGTCTGTGTGTCTGTGTATGTGTGTGCATGCGTGCGTATATAATGCGAAAAGCGAACAGTATCGCCAAGTCCGGCAGACAAAGCGAGAATGGCCAAGTTGCGGGTAAGCGCCAAAGGCTGCAGTTTGCATACTAGCTTGCCATCCAGCCGGTCAGCCAGCCAACCAGCCAACCTCCCAGCCAGCCAGCCATCCAACCAGCCATTTGTTCAATATGGCAACGATCATTCGCACCATATGACGCAAAGAGCTGACCTCCTGCTGCCAACGGCACAGAACAGAGCCTGCTGCTGCTCCCTGGAAAACTGCTTGCTTTTCATCGAGTTCAATGCAATTATATCCAAGCCACGCAAGCTGCGTTCATCGGTTGGCGTCTACTTCATCCATGATTTAGCATTCTTTCTCGATTTAGCCATTTTCCTGCGTCTCTTCCTGTATTACTTTGTCATATACATACATACATAAATATATAAATATATATATGTTTGTGTGTGAATGTACAACATGTACATGCACAAATATTTTTTTGTGCCGCTACTTTTCTGATTGTTCTTTTAACTGTAGCGCTTGTTAGCTTTTGCGGCGAGTCGCCGCACCATCGCCAGCGCCCTTTAAAAACAGCAGCGTAGTGGAAGAAAAAAAGAGGACAAAATTTATACGAAATGCGCTTTGAGTGCCCTTTCCGCCAACTAGTCTCGGTCTCGGACTCAGCCAGTGCAGTGGCAGCTACAATCGCCAACGATGTCAGCAATGCCGTTACCATCACATCGCACTTAAGGATGCATGACCCGTAAGTCATGAATGCTGCAATTTAAATGGATTTATTCATTTGCTCTACTACTTCGTAGTCATACTCTCCCTGTTCGTCTCTCTCTCTCTCTCTCTCTCTCTCTCTCTCTCTCTCTCCTCTCTCTGTCTCTCTCTCTCTATCTCTCTCTATCTTTCTTTCTCTCGTCTTGGATGAACTTTGTTGCTTCTTGTCTCTTCCAAAACATTGCCCAGACACGATAGTCGAAGCATGCTAAATACCTTCAATACCCTTCCCCTACCCCATTCACATAAATATAAATGGAGCACCCAGAAGATATGTGCCTAAGCACTTGAGCACTCCCATAGCTAACTTATCATTAAGGTTTTTTTTTTGTATTTACAATCTGTCGATTTAACAGTAAATAATTTGTATTACATAAAGAGGGATTGACAGTTATACAGGTTTATATTTTGCACTTTGGGTTTATAGACTGAATATGTTTACTAACATCAAAATCGTTTGCGTGACACTGGGTGAAACTATTCTCAAAAAACAATTGTAATTATCAAGTTTA
Source organism: Drosophila nigricruria (assembly GCA_037075265.1). Taxonomy (NCBI): domain Eukaryota; kingdom Metazoa; phylum Arthropoda; class Insecta; order Diptera; family Drosophilidae; genus Drosophila; species Drosophila nigricruria. Next base: position 115,029 of record JBAMCI010000107.1, on the reverse strand, counting down.
GACTCCCAACGCAACTATCAAAAGTAGGAAAATAAATCTTCCTTTTTTCGGCGTGAGTTAAAATATAACAGAAAAGCGGGTTAGAATACTTCAGTTTCGTAGAGCTCTGTCATGGCGCTGTGTTTTGTCTTGACAGTTTCTATCCAGTGCACATTGTCAATAAGGGGTAAGTCCCCTGTTGACATTCCGTCATAGCGTTAAAAGTAATTAACATTTTCTTGAGCTCGGGCAAAACGAAAAAGAAAACTTCACTTTTGACGACTACTACCTGCCCATTTATATACCCTTCCTGCTTAATTTAAGTTTATGCTATATGTAAACTTCGTTTCAGTGCGAAGTAAAGTGAAGAGTGTGTTACACAATAGATTCCTAGAATAGAAATAATGTTAAAACGAACAGAGATTGACGAAACAGCGTTTAAATTTAACAAAACAAAACGGAACTTAGTCACGAATTTATGGACTTCTGCCTATTAGAAGGCACAAGAATGTCATGACTGACCTAAAAATTGATTTAATTTTGAAATGACTTAAATTCGTTGTCATTCGGCATAATATGCTAAATGTATTTGCCATCTCTCTGGGATCTTTCATTATATCTAGTCAATTTATGCGCTTAGCACAGCACCTCCTCGCGTCGAGCTGTGCCTGCATGCCGGACTTCGCTACGAGTGGGTTTTAAGCAAAAACTAATTAAAAGTTGTAAGACATTTTTTGCCCAGTTTTATTTCGTTTCGTTTAGGTAGCACCACCTGCCGTAAGATGCGTACAGACACACAGCACAGAGGAATAAATAAAAATAAAAATGGCAATGCGCAGCGAACACCATTGCGTATTGTTTATTATTTACCGTTTCACTCTGACACCAACGCTGTGGCAATATGAATGACGCCGACTACGACTACGACTACGACGCGACGGCGCGGCAGCCAACTGCTGATACGCTTTACTTTTACCAGCAGAGCCGACTCCGACTGCGACTCCAACTCCGACTTCGACTCCGACTCCGACATAATCTACAAAAGTTGTTCGTTTTTGTTGTAGTTCATGAAGTTACTTGAACGAACATTTAGACTTAAAGCTGCAAATAAACAACATTTTCAGTTGCTTATAATAGCTGGAAGATAAAGGCGCGAATACCCTTTCAAACAATGGACATCGAAGTGTAAATAGATGTAGAGGGACTTGATTCACTTGACAACCGATTCACTTAGCCATATAAACATTATTATTACATTACATTGTTAAGAATGAGCTTTGATTCGAATCATATACTAGGGTCGACAAAAATATGTGTGAGAGCATGCAAGATTCGATGCAGCGAATGCAAATTTACTTTGGCCATTTTTTCAGTGTTCATTTTGCTAACTTTATCCATCAGCCAGAACAGTCGACTATGACGCAGGTGGCAAATGAAATTGAAAATCTAGCCGTCTTGTTTCTTATCCCCTGAAATCGTTCAAATGGCTGAAAAGAAGATAACGTTTTTGTGCACATGGACAAAGTAAGCTTTTCCGTCATCACAACTTTGATAAATTCTTGATCAGTTCCATTAGCCGAGTCGATCTTGCCTTGTTTAGAGCTAGAGAGATTACTAAGCCAGCCAAAACAACTTTAGAAAGTTCAAGTAATATTAACTTTAAGCAATTTTATATTAATTTCAAATTCATACTCAAATTTGTAATAACTAAAAATCGAATAGATAAGCTCTAGTAACGTATATGTCCTCCTTTAATATATTATAGCTCTTTATTATTGTGGAAGCCCTACTTATTTTATTTTTGCGGAAATTTGTTCATAATCTTACCTGGTACAAGAATGGATTTAGCATCCCCAACCACTAAAGTGAGTAAAAAGAATTAAAACGCTTGACCTCACCAGATCAAGAAAGCCAACTTTGTCCGGAGTGCTTGCTAATAAACGTGACAGATATCTCGGCTACTCAAATGTCTGTCACACGCACACACACACAATCAGCCGCAACGACCACAACAGACAGTTGAGCAAGCGAGCAAGCAGTCAAGTACTCGGCAAAGGTATTCTGTTTCAAAGTCTAAGACAACCCAAGTGTGTCCAGTGGGTGGGGGTGGTGGGAGGTAGGGTGAAAGCTAAGAAAAACCTTAAAATCTACATAAATCATGCTGGACAAGTTTTCGGATAACTGACACAAAATTTAATTTATAAGCACGTACACTTTGCCAGCAATCGTATCTAATCGGACTGGGCGTGTTTGCAGGGCAACATAATTTAATTGAATTCTAATTTCGGTTTAAACTAGAAGTAAAGTCTAATAGATATTTGAAGTCTACCCTGGCTTAGCCATTGCAATACAGCTTATAGTTGTCTATGCTTTTATGCTTGGTAAAATGATTTGCCAAAAGAAAGACTTAATCAGGAGTCATCTACTCAGGGAACTATCTTTGCAAACATTCGAACTTAACTTTTATATAGAGAAACAAACACACAACTTGTCTGAGTATGTATTAAACTCAATTAAATCTATTCAATCGTTCAGTCTAAGAGCTAGAAGAGCAAATACCATAAACTTGCGTTGTTAACAATTTATTTTAAGCCCTCATTCTAAGCCTTGTTCTACAAAATTAAGTTCTATGAATTCCGTTTAAATATTATGCTTAAGCCTGTAACTGAATTTCACAATTGTTGAAAAATGCGATTCATTTAGCTTAAAGCTAGAGTAGTCAAGTAGAGAATTCATCATTTGCTCAGGCAGCGCAGTGCTGACAGCAGGAATCACTCAGCAGACAAATACATATTCCTCTCTTTGATCAAAGAACATAAATATGATTTTACTCTTGTTGTAGATTCAATTTATATTCATAAACACATGTATGCATATGCATATGCATATTCGTATACATCTACTCTACTGCCCTGCATGCTACAGCCGCTCAACAAATAACCTTTTACGGAGTATCTCACATTTACACACAGCATTCACGCAGAGTATTAGTCTTCTCTGGACGTTTTTTATGTGGAACTTTTGATTTGCTTTTGCTTACATGCTCTTAATTTATGATGACTTGTTTGAAAGGTGTGTAAGTAACTTCTTCCGCCACACGTAGCGCAATTCTTGAAATTTAATGTTACGTTATAGCGTCTGTATGTACACATGACATGATTGTACGGAAGTAGGATGAATGAAGGAGGGGAGGCAGGGGAGAAGGGAGAAGCACTCCTTGTCCTTTAAAAAAGCAAACTGACTAAAAGAGTGTCAGGAAATCACATCCAGGGCCACACAATTTTAATAATCTCACGTGTTCACGTGTTTCACATTACGAAAATAAAATTATGAATCGAATAACTTTATTAAGAAATTTAAGCTACTAAACGGAACCAAAGGGCAAAATCGACTAGCGAAGTCGACGTTCAACTCTATTCGTTTGCAAGACACTTTTGATAATGCTTGTCACAATCGCAATCGGAATCAGAATCGGAATCACAGCGACTCCTTCGTTCACTCTTCGCTTCATTGTAGACAAAAGAAAGCAACTATATTGAATTTGACTCTGTCCGCTCAACAATAGCATTAAGTTCGTGTTAAAATATTATTTCCTCTCACATATCTCATGAGCTGTTATTAAACAACTGAAAACCTTTGCGGCTGAAAGATTGCAGGACATCAGATTAGTGTCTGATCACATTTACGAACCCAGTTGCACAATTTGATCTTAGATGTTGCTTCACATTGGTTCAGTTAATTTACGTGATATCAATGAGATTCCACCTATGCCATGCTATGCTATTCTAGGCAGCATTCAATGTTTCGAACAGCAAATCACACTCTCACTTGCCCAGACGGCGAGACATTTCAACGGAAGTCACTTAATTTCAGTTCATTTTGCGCGTTTAAAATTCATATCCGTTTGCTCGTTGAATTCGAGGGTTGCTCTTCTAATAGCTAGGGTCACTTGTGTTTTACGACGATGGCAATGGCGATAGCAACGCTGTTACCTAATATAATAATGTACCTTTCATAAATAAATATGGATACATCAATATGAATTTATGTTGCCGAATAGGTTCCTCGGTATTGACTATCAACTCCATCATCATCATATAGAATAGGTATCTAGATATTGAAATCTTCATCATCATTTTACAGAGCTAATGTGTTTTGTATATAAAAAAAAAATACAGGGAAAGGCAAAAAGTCACCCGATGTTCTTTCGATACAATTTGATATTTGTTAATTTAATCTATAAGAATTTATTTCATAAAGTCGAGAAAAGTATATCGACCAAGTGCCCACCGCCAGAGTTGATGACCATACGGTCCAGTTTTATGGCATTTTTCATCAATCTTTCCAGAACTTTGGGCGAAAGGCTCTTTCATTCCTGGCGAGAAATCCTTAAGATCCATAAAAATAAGTCTGGCACGGTTAAATCGGGTGATCTGGCCGTCCAAATACGAGAGATGAAGCGACTCGGAAATGCATAATGCATTCAATTTTCCGCGTTCTAGCGGAGGAAACTGATTCATGGCTTTATTTTTATTCAGTATTTACTTCACAAATATCATAATATATCATAATATAACCGAATTGACTATAACATATATCAATATATATATATATATATATATATATATATATATATATATATATATATATATATATATTGGAATTCAATAAGACGCTTAAGGAGAGAGTTTTAGTTTTTTTTTTAATTTTTAAACGAAATTTGTGGCTACCGCTTGTGTAGTCTGTTCTATCGTGGTTTGGCATTAATCCCATTTTAATAAACTCCACTTGAGAAAGTTTTAATCACTTCGAAAATGTTGTCAAACATGTCTGCGCTCTTTTAAGCAGCTTGCAGTAAAGTAAAACAGCTAAGCCAAAAGCTTCGTACCCCAGATTGTTGTTGTTAATTTAAATTTTGGACAGGAAGCTTGGACTCAGTGAATTTAAATACATTTCGCAAGTCGCTCAAGTAAATTCAAAATAAACTTTAACTATAGCAAACCTTACATAAGCAACGGCTTTCCGCGAAGACTCAAGCGCCTTTGACTTCTATTGAATGTAATATTCAGTCAGATGCTATTTGCATTAGATAACTATTCAAATAATCAATACAAGGCTCGAAAAAACAACCAAAAGAAATTTGTACAAACAACAATAGTGGGCCAACCCGAACTTTAAATACCCTTGCTGGCTCATGGCCTAAAGAGATTTGATTCTTCCTGATTTTATTCTTTCCTACTTCGAGTAGTGAAAGTTGCAATTTCAAATCCGATGGATCTATATAGAAGAGTAGAAAGGAGAGTTATATAGATCTATCTTATTCTTGTAGGCTATCACGTTGCACTTCATATAACTTAAGCTAATTTAACAAACCAACAAGATTAGAAGCAAATTAAAGCTTTGATCTGAAAAAGAGCCAAATTGCTGTTCTGGAACTGTATTTAGATATATATTGGCTATCAAAAGATATTTAATGTGAGATATTAAATAGATATATGACGATGTGTTCCACAGTATAAGATTAATGTTTTGCAATCTTTGCAATTAAGCACTGCAAACTTAATTTAAATGGATCTAGAAAGTCTAAAAGGACATAACTCGTGAGTAAACAGATACTTGGACTCCTTTCGGTATTGAAGATGGTGCATTTTTAAGTAGGAGTATTTAGCAATTAGACCCTTTAAAATTGAACTCTTATTCGTTTAGTTGTAGCTTGCGGCTGAGAAGAAGATGCTACATATTTTCTTTAATTCCATTGGGGTCTACGTTTATAGTTAGGCGTCGTCGCTGCAGTCTCTGTTACTAAAATGAAATGTGGCAGGTAATTAAGCGGGCGGAATTGCTAAATTATTGCAACTTATAGCAAGGAATCTAGGCATCCAGCAGCTCCTCCATGCTCCCAGACGCTGTGTCTGCTTTAGTTAATGAGATGTTAAAATGGAATCTCTGCCCGTTGGCCGCGCGCAGTTCAGTTTCCCGCACGTTGTGATTTCACATTTTTCCAGTAGCTCCTTTGGCACTTTTTCTTGACTTTTTGTTGAGTTGGCGGCATCAAATGCTGCCGGCTAACCGTTTTTAACTGTCTGCTGTCTACACCTGAGTTGCTTAACGACGAAACCATTATTAATATGCGTGGGAGATAAGACTCCAGCCACGCAGGCGTTTAAATTGCATCGACTATCGCCACAATTATGCAATGAAAACATGTGCGCCAAGCCCCTCAATAATACCAGTAAAATTAAGTAAAATTCTCTATTGTTCTGCTTTGTCTACCAGAAGTATAAAGACACACTATAATTGCACTTGGATTAGAATTGTCGAGCAAGAGACAGCAATATGAAAGAGGACCAAGATATTATTTGCTCAATAGTTCGTTTGTGTTAAACAGGATACACTTTTGAAATAGCTTATATATCTTTCAGCTCGTTATATCTTTACTAATGGTTGCTATTGAAGAGGTACGTTTGTTAATTTTATGCAAATGGCTGTGGCGACCCTAAGCTGCTGGGCGGATGCAACCAGCAACCAGCGGCATAATAAAGAAGCGCGATAAACTGGAACTAATTTGGTAAACAAGCTTTGAAAAAGGGCACGCGAGGACCAACGTGTTAGGCAGGCAGACGCGAACGTTCAAGTCCTCTACCCTTAACCCAAAACAATTCATGTGTGTGAGTGTGCACTTAACGGCTGAAATGGCAGCAGCTCATTTTGTGACGTCCTACGTCGGACCCGTGCACCATTGCCATTGCCGTTGCCATTGCCATTGGCATTGGCAATGCCTTGCAAGCATTACTCCTTTTGAGTCCGCCAACATTATTATCTATTCTCAATTTGCTTCGTAATTACTTGAAATTTTCCAACTCATTAAAGAGTTTAGCAAATTACATGTCTTTTTTCTACTATGACAAAATATGACACTATTCTTACATCGGCTGGTATACAGCGAAATTAATGAAGAAACACAATATGTTACAATTATTAGCTGTTAGATTCACTAACTGCACGTGGTTGGTAATGAGTCCTTAATGATCAATGCACGGTCGGATTATCGAAAGAAATCATTACAAGATGCTCATTAAAAACGGATATTGCGAGAGTGTAAGCAGAGATATTATTATCATTAGGTTAAATCATTAACATCAACACAATATTTATCGATGCCATCGATCGAATCTTTCTCTCTACTTTTTCTGTTGTGTTATGTTTCTTATGTTTCTCGCGCATAGAATGGACCTTTTAGTTTACTAAAAGTTTACTAAAGAACTAAAGAATCGGCACAGATCATTCATCATCAGTCGCCGTTATCTTGGCATTTTGTGCATAAATTTTCTTCCGAGTTTGATAGGTTCGATATACGCATATATAAATATGTATATAAAAGTAAACCCCATTATCAAAGGCTCTGCTGTCATGTATTATGCTCATTACTGTTGCTCTTGTTGTCATTTGCATTGCTTGTACCTTCTGGATTGTGTTTAAAATCACACTTCAATGTAAACACAATATTGAATGGAGCTTATCTGCGGTAAAACTAAGACGCACAGAAATATGCATCCATCGCACGAAGGTAAGATTTATGTCGTCTGCGCAAAATTCCACGCCCTCTGGCTGGCTCATATTTATATGGAAGGTAGTTTGGCTGCGAAATACGCCGAAAAAAGTGATGTATTTCCATACTTTCACGCTTCGTGAAGTACTGTTGCGTTGCTGTTGCCCTTGCTTTGCTGGCTTTGGCTCTGTCCAGTCAATGGCCCTGACAGCGCCAGCAACAGTTGAAACGGTGAGCGGCGTAACTGCGGCTCACGCAGCGCTGTCGACGTCATCGTCATCGTCATGCCCCAGCGCGGTGGGCAGCACAAAGGTAGTAGGTAGTAGATGTAGGCAGTAGGTAGGGTAGACAGAAGCAGTGCACAATTTCCCCGCCGGCACGAGGCTCGGCTCGTGACACTGATTTGGCCGAGCAAGAACGAGTGTTATTGGAGGAAGAGGCATCAATAGGTCCATTGCTGCTGCTGCGACTGCTGCTGCCGCCGCCACAGCCAAACAAGGCAATGCGAATACGACGCGGTAGGGATTTCTCCTACTCTCACACATAAAGACTACTATGCAGGCGAACATAGAACACACACAAGCACAAACGCTACAACACCCACTGCACCACACACACTCTTGCGACTCGCCCTTGTTCGTGCTCTTTCGGATGCCCAGTCGTTTTGGGGGTTGGAAAAGCATCGTTGCCGCTAGGCTCGCCGTCGTGTTGGGTTCACTGTTGCCCTGTAAAGAGTTTTCTTTATAAATGAAAATCAGTTGTTGGCTCATTCAATTCGTGACGTTCAAGGCGGAAGTACATGCCAAAAGCTTAGTAGCGGTGGTTTAGCTCTTCCACTCTGTGTTGTATTTCTGTTGCTCTTGTGTCGCTCTGAATGTCGTGTCCGCGTCAAGGAAACTCTGCGTTTCAAACATATTTTTTTAATAGTGTACCCCCCATTTTTTTTGTTTTGGTGCACTCATAATAAAACTGTGTAAATAAAAAATAAAAAAAAATAAAAAAAAAAAACAAAAAGAAATTAACTTTTGGTATACTTTAATTCATGTGAAAAACTAAACTAGAAACTACTGAGCAAAAGGCCAAGTTGAAATGCCCAAAAGAGATAATGATGATGATGATACTGAAGCCAATAATAAGACTTTCCCAGATGTAAGTATGGACCAAATACCCTTCGTTTGAAAAGGTTTGTAATAGTGCATGTTAATCTAAATTTATTTTACATAGCACTAACAGGTGGCCAATATTCAACTATGTTTTGGCTGAATTTCAGATTGAAATTGTTTCCTTTTTATACTGTAAGCAAGTGAAGATAGACGATTCGTTTTATGCATCGTCTTTCAATCTGTCCGTCAATCGTAAATTGCGAGAAACAAATATCGAAATTTTGTTCACGTTGAAAAAGAATTCAAATTCACTAGGAGCTAAGTGGCAAAAATCTAAACCTTACGTCTTTGCAGAGGTGCTCTGAGAAAATTTGAAAACAAATTACTGAGTAGCTCCTCTTAATGAGCTATGGCTGATCTAAGTTGCCCACAGCTTAAGAGCTGGACTGACCTAATTTGAACTGAAAGTTTATTGTGTAGAAGTCGATCGACTATACCCGACGGCAATATTCACACATCCTTCTAATTCACTTTTACTATTTTTATTTTTTAAATATCATATATAATATATTTTTGACAAGGATGCAAAATATATTACTCGTTAACTAGCTAAAAACTGCGCCTACTTGGATTGAAAGTGATATTTTTGTTACACGATTCGAACAGTTCAGCAAAGGAGCAAAGAATTAACTACATCGACCTGTTGTTGTTTCAATATCTACAATTCAGGAAATCAGTTCCACTCGTTGGACGAAGCGCAGTAAAAGCGAAAAGCAGTCAGTCACTCAGCAAGCCAGTCAGCCGAGGCTTCGTTGCACAATCGTCAAACTCGTACGTTTTAATGTTACCTCACTTGGCTTTTGTGTACCCATTCTTTATGTTTATTGATGCACAATTAAACCGCATTTGGCCAGCCAACCAGATATGCAGACATACTGTTAGTCTGCCATCCGGCCAACAAACAGATTCTTTGTATGCTGTCATGGTCTATTGCCGACCAAATTTACTAGGAGTGTATTTAAATTCCAATGAGTTCACCCATAGGCGCAACAAAAGACAACAGTTAATACTATTACATACATTTATATATATATATATATATATATATATATATATATATATATATATATATATATATATATAGTATGAACTGTTGTCTTTTGTTGCGCCTATGGGTATATATACATATATATTTGGTAAAAAATGTTTAAAAACTTTTTATTCAATTTGGTCAGTTGACATTTAGAACACGACCGAAAAGTTAGGCAAAGTCAGCTAATTATTATAAGGAAATTACATTGTTATTTTGTACTCACATATATCGAGGATCATCAATTAGGATTGGGCTGAGAAAAGCCAACTTAACAGCGACTTCAAAAAAAGGTGTGATAGACATTTGCGCTTGTCAACTCTACGGCAAACTTGGCCATTGATACAACTGATAAAAGTACTGAATAGAGCAGACAGCAAACAGCAGACAGCCGACAGCAGGCAGCCGATAGCAGAAACAGCGGAAATGTGCGAGATACAATAAACACTGAAACAGAACACACACATCCACTTACGAATAGCTCACTGACTCAACTAGTGGCTGTTGAGGACCGAGTTTGAGCTTGAGTTTGAGTTCGAGTGCGAGTTTCGAGTGTGAGCTTGAATTTGCCTACTTCCGCTTGCCGCATTGCATATGTCACTCACTTCTGCGTGCCTGTGTATGCGGGAGTACTATTTCAACAACAAAAGGCAACCTCCACTGCATCAGCAACCACATTCCACACATTCCACAAGTAACTGTCGCAATAAACCAAATGAACTGAACTAAACATTCAGCAGGTTCAAATGGGTTTACTATTTAGCCTTCTCTTCAACCCAAAAGCTTCTTAAATTAAAAGTTATATTTTCTATACAATATACATACATTCAAATGCTGCATGCACGACGGATGGTCAACTCTCGTGGCAGGTGTAGCAACTTTACCTGTAATCTAGTTTTTGTTGTCAATTACTTTTTACATATAAAATGTTATTTAATTTTTGCTAGGCTTTTACCGTGCACAGGTAACTCAATCAATGGCAACTTGCCACTAGCCGCACTTTAAATGTATTAGCTTTAAATTGGCTTACAGCAAACTCTATTACATTGCGTGAGTGGCAGTCAGCCTTGTCACTCTCGCTCCCTATGAACTAGCCAAGTTGCAGCTTGTATGGTCCATTTATTTCCAACAATCATTACAAGGGTGTCTAAGAAAATTTCTTCGATCCGAGATTGGTTTTTATGCCGATACTTCAATAAGATTGTCCAAATGTGCATCTAGAGAATCTTAGCTTACTGACAACATTAAGGAATCTATTAGCATGCATAGGTCGAGTTGATAATTGCTCGGTAGACCACAGATCTTTAAGGAATTTGGTTGACGCTTTTCATACTTAGTCACTCTAAATATTTTATAGGACCAATTTTGTTCAGTAATTTTTCTATTTAACAATTAACAAAAAGTAACTAACAGTTTTGCATTGGCATAGGCTATTTCCTGCCGTGTGTTTCGTAATCTTAGCTTTGGCACGCAGCTATGGCACTCCACGAAGGCAGGCGATAACCAATAGCAAATGAGCCAGATTGATCAAGTAAAAATTTGATTTCCTTTTGTAGGAATTAGAGGCACTGACAGAGGATGGGAATACACACACTGACTGAACAGCCTGATCGACTAACTGTTTAGCTTTTGATACACTCGACTCTAATGCGTTATTCCTCTTCGAGCATAAGCGGCATCTGCACTCATTGAGGTCGAACATTAAGCCACATGCGCTTGCGATATCTTTGCAACTGTCCAGTCCTAGACTGGGCCTCTCAAATAAAGTTAAAAGTTCCAACTCATTAATTTTGAACAAGTCGCCAGCTCGAAATTTGTTCGATTGCACAGAAAACTGATTGGTAGCAATCTTTGGAGCAAGTTCCCCTGACTTGATATTTGTGGTAAATAGGTCCGGGGATCCTTGTAGGTTCGTTAATTTATGTACATTGTCCGCCAATAGGGCTTGGTGCAAAATATGATCATTAACGTCCGAATACTGGAAATGTTTGTTTGGAGTAGTTGTCGACACGCAATTGTGGAAAAGCGGGCAACCATAGAGATAAACCTTGCGCAACTGAGGCTTGTGTACGACTCGAAAGTTGTGGGATATTTTCAGCATTGGCGTCTGCACCTTCTTCTGCCATTCAAGCTGTGGCAAACCACCGTTTGTGTCAGCCCAAATCGAGTTTCGTATTTCATCATTCTTCAAGACTACGGCGTGGCACTCCCCACTGTCTGGCGTGTCGTCCACCACTGAAATGCTGTGGTTGCTCCCAGCAATGAACGCGCGACTGCATCTAAAAATATGCATACAATCTCAAACTCTAAGTAATTGTCCACAACACATCTTACTTACAATTGCATCCACATAATTTATAAACATGTGTACTACAACAAAAATAAAAAAAAAATGTGCTCAAATACCCCAGGGTGTACGACTATTATGATTAGCTTGCTCTAACAAAATGACTTACTTGGATCACAACTAGATGTATTTCATTTCGAATGGATTGCATAAATACTTGATCATTTATGGTTAGAGTCAGTTGACCTTACCTGAGTGAAATATAAGACTGGACCAGGGCATGTCCCTAAGGTGCAGGTAAAACATAAGGTCTTCTCCTATATTTTTTGTAATATTATTCCGATTCTCCTTTTTCTCCACCAAGTTATCAAGCTACAATTTAACTGTTATGCACTTCAAGTTGGAAATGCAGATTTCCTCCTTTCTGTCGGGTGTTGTCTAATTCATTCTTCGCGTCACTTCTCCTTCGTTGACAGTCTCTTATAAATAGTAGCAATTCAGCCAAGCTACGAGGTAAAGTGCTGCCCTGCGTGTGCATTTCTGCTGAAAGCAAATTAAATTTTATTTGATTTTAAGTGAATTATTTACTAGCTCGATGGTGGCATATTTTTTACCAAGTAAATGCTTATATTTCTTATTCCTCTTTGATATAACTGAGCCCCATGGGGCCCCGGAGAACTTTAATTTGAATTGATACCGACAGAATATACGTACGTGTATACCGCTAAGTGCCGTGATGCTTTAAAATTTATATATTTCAATGTCATGAATAATATAATCGACATTATTAAAAAACTTTCCAAGTCGATTGAATTTTTGCAAAACTCGATTAGTAAATCAACCAAATAGGATGCATATTTAGGATATACCATTTAATTTGCAGCTGATATAGAGCTAAGCTCAGCTTGATGACCACAATTAAGGCAAGAACAAAGAATTAACCCAAGACTTTCAGCATCAGGATATGCGAGCAAGCGTATTCACATGTCTGTTTGCATTCATTAAAGCGCAAAATTGACAGCTAACAAATTCATCTTGATTATTCCTTAAACGTTGCCAACACAATCACAACAAAGAAGACCAGAAGCCTGCCAGCATTGCTGCTACCTGCAAACGACAAACGACCAACAACAAACCAACATCGAGAATGTCTGCCGAGTAGACAAGTTCAAGCCAGAATCACTTGGGAGCCCTGCCAACAGCATTCGCAAATGTTCTACTGCAGCTTAAAAGCGAGAAAAATCTAAGAATGGAAAACTACGGAAAATTACAATAAGGCAGCGTAACTTCTTATGAAAAAAAGATGAAGAAGAAAAAGAAAAAAAAACAAAGACGACGTCTTACTTGAATAGCAAATATGCATACAAATTTTCAACGATTTTTACCCTTTTCTATGCCCTCGCATTTGTGGGTCTGTGTGCCCGACAGCAACAGCCATTGTCATAATAGACGATTATTGAGATTTATATTTGAGTATAAGCTGATTTTGGCTGACGCATATTTTCCACTTATAACATTTTGTTCGTCTTGTTCAACCAAAGAGCAAATAGATTCTCAGCAAACATCATGAGACAGAAAGGTAATTGCAATAGTACGACATAAAAGAAATTTGCAATAGTATGGCAATAGTATAATAGAAACAAATTTGGTCGACTTTTGGAGTCTTTTCTATTTTTTATATCAAGCTTAGGACTTTCTCTCTTAACTGAAATTTCACACGAGGTCCTTTAATAGTGAACACTTTCGGAATGGAATGCTTGATATCAGTACGTTACAGATATGTTGTAGATATCACAAGGGCATTGGGCAATGTAACCATAGATTGCATAAAAATAAAAATTGACTCGTAGGGGGAGGAGAAATCCATAGTGATAGTAGACTTTGACTACAAGATTGTCTGCCCTCTTTAAATGTACAATCATCTTGAGTTTGAAGTTTACAACTTTTTCAGTAGCAATTTACTGCTTCATCTTAGCTACCACAGTCCTGGCCAACGAAATTGAGCGTAAGTTGACAGACAACTTGAAATTTATTCTGCAACTTGCAAGACCCACAACGTCAACAGCTTACTTGCCTGAGCAGAGTGTGCGTGGTTTTTTACTGAGCTCACCTCTCCTTTCCTGCGCCAGCATAGATACCGTGCACAGTTTTCAAATTATTAAGAAAGAGTGATTTCGTTGAGAGTGCTCAACTAGGATATACCCTTTACCCCAACTAGCAGCTCCTTCAATGAATTTACTTATTTTCTACAAGAACATGTCATGATTTATAGTTTACGTAGCTTAGAACAATAGACAGACAGATCAAAATATACTTTACGGTCTCACAGATTGTTGTCACCGACTGCCATCAACATACAAACGCACAAACACAAAATTTGTATTAGTAAATCATTAAATGGTTTATTTGTTCTCTTTTCAGGTATTACGCAGTTTTCTCAATGTCTCTGGACTCGAATAGTGTTAAAAAATAGTTTTAAAAAAATTCTCTGATCTCGAATAGTGTTAAGAAATATTATTTTAAAAAAAAGTATGAGCTCAATACAGTAATCTACATTGAACTCAGGTTTCGTTAGCAGCGGGCTGTGATGAATGAAAAACAAGTTCGTTGTCGACGAAACCTGCATGCTGTGTGGAGAGGCAACCAGTTCCATTCCAGATGACTACGAACCTTGAAAAATCGGCATAGGTAACATCCTCTGTACTATGGAGTCGAACACGGTAAAGACTTAGTACAATTATGCCAACTGTAATCTTTGTTATACATACATTCTTATATACAAATGCTTATAATTCTAACGCGCAGTTCAATTTTCCATGACAAGTCTACTCGCGTTACTGTTCAATACATATTTTCTTTTACAAACAAGCACACAAACCCACAGACAGTGAAAATAAGGAAGAAGTAGGCGGGCGAATACTCGCTCGCAGTAAATTACGAATGTTATCCGACTTGCCACGTCTTTATTTATAAAATAGTGCAATTGTCGAAATGGTTTTATTTTGATTTGGCATTTCAAGTAGTCAATAAATATACCTTTAATTACCTTCACAATCAAAATGCATTACAAGTTAAGTTACACCTAATTTGCTAGTTTAAGTGAAGCTCAATTGAAGGAAGAGAAGCGAAGTGCAATGTGCTACCCATTAGACAGTACACATGTAGACATGTAGATGATGACATATGACACGCCCAACAAAGGAAATTTAAAACGAGCCTTGCCATGTCAATTACAATAACTTCTGCATATATATTTCAACGAATGTGGTGCCTCCTAATTAATAATATTGATTAAATGCAACGAGAGCTTTCGCAATCAATTCAACACATTTTCTTTGGCCCCAACAAGAGAGAGAGAGAGTGTGTGTGTGTGTGTGAGCGAGTGTGTGAGTTTGTATGTGTGTATTTGTGTGTGTGCAGGAAACCTATAATGATTGATACAGCGCTGCAGCGGCTCTGTGCAGAGTTCGGGGTATCTGCTAGTCGGACACTCCCCACTAGACTCTTACTTAAACGATCAATCCATAGGCAAACATAATCAATTTGTAGATATACAAGTCCAATAAAAACAAGTAAGAACGCTGCAGTCGGGCACTACCGGCTGCGAAATACTCATTCACGGCCGCACAGCTCACGCCCATATCAAGATATAGATTTTTCCGATTTGGGTTGTCAACGCGAGTATACATTCCAAATTGCAACTCTCTAGACTTTGAGAAGTAGTGTTTCTGAGATACCGGAAAATACATTTTCCGATTTGCCACGCCCCTACTAGGCGTATCGGGAGAATATTGACACTTTATAATTCGAAGGTATACATGAATATATATTCCAAATTTCAAGTCTCTAGCTTCAATAGTGTGGAAATGGTTTGCGTTACGAACAGACGAACGGACAGCAAGACGGACACAAAACCAATATACTTATTTCACTTTCGTGAATGAGTATAATTACGCTTTTTTATCTAAGTAAGTATGATAAAAATTAAAATAAATAAATTACAAATTTATCCATCACCAGCTAGTATTACCCAGCATTCTCCGAACTAGATGTATTTTACCTACTTGCAGAAATTTTTCCGATCTATTTTGCTAGATAAATGAGACGTTTTTGGTGCTTGCTATTGTCATACAATTACTTTCAGGTTTATGCATTTACAGTTTACTGACGGAAGCCAAGGGCTCGCAATGGGTGTTATTTGTAGATAGCTTTGATAGTCGAACACATGTTTGTACATAAATGTATGTATTTACAGTCATTTGTCACTGACAAACGTCGTGCACATCGGAAGCCTAATATAATACCTATGCATTAACTATAAACAAAACACACGAACTCACTTGGCCAAATGCGTTACCTACAAAGCATTCAGTGACGAGTCACACAACATTCTCACCACTATCGAACCGAAATGATAAAAGCAAATTTGAAAAATACATTAGCTATTTTAGTTTTCTTACATCAGCTGAGGCGTCTGCAATTTTATTTTCTACTGAGGCCCATCGTTGCTGCTCTTTTATTGAACCATATTAAAGATTGATTTGTGAATTCATTTAATGTTGGAGCCGGTTCGCCAAGTGAGATACGAGCGAATGCCCTCAGTTACGTTTAGGTAAGCCCACGAACGTTTCATTAATATGTTAATCTTATATGATATACTAATATGCTACTTAGTTGTAACGCCTTGTACAATGGACCCAACTGAGTCTTACGGATATATCGAAACCTTTTTTAAAAATTCAAATTCGCGTGAAGTGAAATCCGAAAAGAAAAATATTAAAAGGTGGATTGTAAAAAATTGAATCCATTGAAAATATATTTTTCCTTTTTTTTTTAATGTATAATTAATCAATATTGGTTATATCTATATATAGAAGGACTGTCGTGTTAGTTAAGTACATTATAACTCGAGATCGGCTTTTATACTCATTCACAAAAGTGAAATGAGTATATTGGTTTTGTGTAATGTCCATCTTGCTGCCCGTCCGTCTGTCCGTATGAACGCAAACCATTTCAACGCTATTGAAGCTAGAGACTTGAAATTTGGAATATATATTCATGTATACCTTCGAATTATAAAGTGTCAATATTCTCCCGATACGAATAGTAGGGGCGTGGCAAGTCGGAAAATGTATTTTCCGGTATCTCAGAAACACTACTTTAAAAAGAGTTAGAGAATAGCAATTTGGAATGTATACTCGCGTTGACAGCCCAAGATCAAAAAGCTATGGCGGATATATCTACGCCCATGGGGGGCGTAGAAAACTGTATCTTCTACAGTTTTAGAGCTAGAACGCCCAAATTTGGCACGTGATTTACTAGTACGATCTTATTAAGATCAAGGAAAAAATTATATGTCCATTAGAGAAACTCTAAATTTTATGACGGTGTTACCGTTCACCGCCTCTATTGACTTCCCAAAAATTATATATATACATATAAACCAATTGGGGGTGTGGCTGTGCAGCCGTGAATAAGTATTTCGCAGTCGGTAGCGCCCGACTGCAGCGTTCTTACTAGTTGGATTTTTATTCGTCGGGGATAGGATAATAAGGATTAAAATATGATATTTTCTCATTAGGTGTTGCAGCTCTGCACCAGTGATATATATTCCTTGATTGCAACTAAGCAATTCGAGCAAATATAAAGTTGAATGGGAGCTAGCGATCAAATTTTTTGTATTGAAAAAATTTGTTGTAGATGTCATATCTATGCGTTGAATGGTTAGTGATTTTACTTATTAACAATGGCGCGATCGAGAAGATCTAATCTTTTCTGACAAAGTCGTATAGCAATTAGGAATCAAAACATCGCAAATGAAACCGCTGAAGAAGAACAAGAAATTTAACAAGAGGGGCGCCGCGTTAGTATGGCCAGACTTTGTGCTTCTTAATCACAAGAGCAAAGAGAGGCAGCTCGTGAAACGGCTCGATTGACAATGCGAAATCGTCGAGCCATTCAAAGAAATCAACAAGATAATTTTTGGCGTGCAAGACGTTCAATTTTGATTCCGCCATCGCATACATTGCTTGATGGTGAATACTCAGACATAAAATAATTGTTTCAAAATGACCTCATTTTGGACAATATTATTGAAGAACCTGGAGATAATCCGACATTCAAGATACGAGGAAGGATTCACCATCGAATTAGATCATTGCAACGCCTCGAAAACGCAAATCATAATTTTTTACAAATATATTTCATGAGCAACATGGCTATTTTTCAAGATCTGCATCAACTACTTAATGAACAAAATTAGCTAAATGCGGCTTCTCGAACAAACGCCAAGTGATCGATACGATATCACCGCACTTGTATTCGGGCAAAAAATACGGTGCCTCATTAACTACATTGGTAAACAACACGTTTTTGGGGAAACCCGATGCTGGATGTATTCCATAGAATGGCAAAAACGAGGCCTGCTGCACGCACACATTCTTATATGGCTAGTCGAAAAAATTCTAGCAGACGAAATAGATGAACACATATGTGCCGAGATTCCCGATAACGAAGCCGATCCAAAACTACATATATAAATTTGACTCCATATTTACATTCTAATTGTTAATATATCAAAAACTTTGTGATTATGTACAAATATATAAATGAGTCAGCAAGATAAACAAATTATTCTTTTATTTAAAAATATATAATATATATTAAAAATATATATAAAAATATATATAGTAATGAAGATGTTATAAATAACAATGACGATGATCACAATAATTAAGATTATGGTCATATTGAGATTAGATAATTCATTTAAAATTGATCAGCGATGTGTTCTGGAAATCGCCATCTAATAAATATCCTATGATATTTAAAAAAATAAAAATTATAGAATATATAAAAGTTATGCATAAGTTTTTCTATAAGATAGGCAAAACAAGGTCGTATCTGCTTAAGCCATTTCGGAAAATTTAAAAGTGTGTTAAGCTGTGTATCAAAAACATATTTTAGCAACAACAAAGTGAAAGCTAAAAAATCGCTAATAAACTGCTCAAACAGTGTCCCACAGAAGGCAGTGTCAGCCGCAGCAACTGACAGAAATATCACAAGCATTTAGTACCTCAGAGAGCATATTGCTGTATAGTCAAGCGGTGCCTAGAAAATTATTTTGATTAAAGTTCCTTTACACAAGCATTTCTTGTGAATGATTCACATAAATCAATTTCAATATGTCACTCAATAATATAAACACAAACGTCTACTACGATGATCCGATCTCATTATGGAAAACAAAGCAACGCGTTCACTACCAAGACGACATTGCGGCGCGTGCTAAAAAGTGTGTGATTTTTTTTCAAATCAATAGCTGTCCCTAAATATCAATGCCAAAAAATAAATATGTTTTATAAAAATACTTAGCCATGATTTGGTCTCGTATGTGTGATTTTTCATTCTAGGCTAGTTACTTGAATATAGTAAGGCTAGTCAGTACGAACTTGTGCATGTGCATCAAATATTACCCAATCGTCCGGTATCGAATCTTAGTTAAAAGTGACGCCAACATACCAAAATCATCATAATAAATATTTATTATTATAATACTATGTAAATAATTATAGTTATGCTTGAACACTACAAAGAAAATAAAATGAACACAATACAACTGAATAAATATTCAATAATTGAGTCAATTATGAATCAAAGTCAAATTGCACAGTAGTTCATTTGTCGATATGAAATTGAAAGTTAGTGTTAAGTCATTCATAAGCGATCGAGCAATACTCTAGAGAAAGACAAGATTTCATGTGATGATACGATGTGAGAGTAGAGCAATGCTCCAGGTCCGAAAAGATATTTATGAGCTAGCTATAACTTAAATTAAAATATGAATATTAAATATGTAATGTATCACAAATGTTAAACGATGTTCAGCGAAAGCCATTAGTGTACATGAAGTGCATGAGTGTATGTAGATCAAACTGTTTTCATTCGAGTGCCTTTTCTTTAAGCAGAATATTCTATTTAAAGTTTCATTTAGCTCGCCTTTGTTAATACAGACAGACCTGATTAGTATCAAATTGACAGATCACGATTCGCAGCCAAAATTATAACGTAACGTAAAAATAAACGACACCTAGTGCAAGTATGATAAGATGGTTTTATTTGTATTTTCTTTATCGCTGTTTTTCTACTCAATGCAATTACTTGATGTGAAGCTAAATGCTATGTATCATACTGTTGCAATCGAGTAGGCCACATTTAGAAAATATTATTCTAGGCCTATTTTTATCGGTTTTCTTCTTCTTGATCATAAGATTTGAATACATCTACGGGCAGGCAGGTAAACACTACGGCATTTTACTGCACTCTACACTCTACAGTGTGCTAGTAAAGAAGTCACTTTGGGTAGCAATGTTAACGTTTCTACATATGTAAAGAGGATTATTAATGTTATGTTTGAGCAAATTATTATTTTGCAATCGATACATTTATCACGTACTGAAACAGCCAGAGGCGAAAAATAAAAATAAATTCAGAAATAAAAGAAAAGTAATGGTAATGGGGGTAGCGAATCGCTAATTGTAAATTGAAGCAAATTATATCACAAACACAAAACAATTTCATATATCCAAACTGTTTTTAATTGAGACGGAGGCACATTTTGTGTATGTTATCAGGGGGTAATATCTATGTAGAATCAGGCACCCGTGCGCTGGCCTTTTATTGGCTAATTAAGGCTGCTTCAGACCTAAGACCTAAGAAATATTAACAACAAAATCAATCAAAAACCCATTAGAAGCAAAACATATGTAGCCGACTGTAAAGTCTTCACGATATACACATTTTGAAGTGGTCTACAAAAATTTGCGTCGATAGTTGTCCATAATCATAAAATGGCCTGTCGTAACGTCAGTTACTTTGCAAACCTTGGACTAGGTAGATCAGGGAGTTACACATATGAGCCACAGGCAGAGGCCGATTGTAATTGTGCGAGTGTATGTTTGAGGTATGCAGTCGGCAGTCGGCTGTCTAGCTTCATAATTTAACTGACTCCCAACTTTACGTTAGAAATCAAGTATTTAGCGACAGCTGTGAATATATTACAATAAGGCAACCAAAAAAATCGATATCTTTCTCTCGTCTAACGCCTGCAACGACCCCGCCGCCGGAGACTCAACCGCATTCCGGTAACCATAACTCGACTATTTCTGCTACCTCTAACTCCGTGAAACGATACGCTCGCACCGCATGTGATAATTGCGGTTACCATAACATACCGATTATGTCACATCCAATATCGCCGCTGGCGAAATCGCAGACGAACTTGGAGCTTGTAGAGCACGGCAGTCAGCGCCAGGCTCTTTTGCCTCTCCCAGGCATTGGTATACACCGTGACGACTCAGCCTACACACTTCAGGTATCCCGACGTCCTTCGATACTGCTACAGGAGATCCTGACTCAGCGACCCCCTGGCTTAGGACGCAAAGATCCCAGTAATTTTCTTCATCCACGAAACTCCAGAAATGCAGGGTACAGCTGGTCTTCATATTACTAAGATATCCTATATACCTTGTCAATAATTGTTAACAGCTTCCCCTTTTGTTTCTTCAACTTTTACGTTCCGACATAAGAAATCCCCATGGAACAGCCACCGGCAGTACGGCAACCATTAACTTTCAAAGTGGCTCTGCAAGTGCTCGCAATGGTTCCAGCGCCAACTACGACAGCGGCGCAAAAAGCTTTCAAGCCAAACAACAAAAAGAAAAGAACCGAAGGACGGGCAAGTAAGAGCGCATTTTAAATACAATCATTAGTTATTTTAAATTCATTCTTTATGTTACAGTGATGCTATCAGTTCGGCTCTATCTGCGACATATTGCAAGCTCCTAGTGCTCTTAGGTGTCTGCCTTCCCATTACGGAGGTCATTTCAGATCAAATACCAACCTATGTTTATCAAGGCTTTTATGTTTATCTATATGCTGGAAGCATATTATTTGTTATATTTGTTTACATAAGCGCATTTCGTAATCGGTCTCTCTTCAACGCGCTAAAGGATTTTCGTAAGTGAAATATTTGTTTTTTCCGATTTTACTATTGCTTTAAGCCTTTAGCTGTCTTTAAGCTTCTTTAAGAGTAGGGTGAATTAATTTATTCTTATGAAATATATTTGCATATGTATATAAATTATGAAATTAAAGCAATATTAACTTCCAAATGTTTTAGACGAGAAGAACAGCAACATACACCTTAAGCACAAGGTTACTCATTTCGGAAGTTTCTATCTACGCGTTGGTGCTATTGCCTTCGCTATCGGTACAATGGTGTATTCGGGGTTGGAATTTGGTCAGTTCTTCGAGCTGAATGGTCACCCGGGATGCCACGACGTCTTTGTAGCCATTACTCCCATCTGCCGGATGGTCCTCTGCATTGCCCAGGTGCAGTTCATCTTTCTCAACACCACATATATGGACATGGCACGTCACAAGGTAACCTCGCGTTTCGGGCTCATGCACATGGTGGCCACAAACTTGTGTGAATGGTTATACGTTCTGGTCGAAGAAACTAAGCACGAAATATTTCATATAAGCCACCACGACATCGATCCAGGCCACGATCCCGTATTACACAACGGAACACATGGCGGTCCTGACTGGTCGGCTCTAAATCAATCTATGACACACCCACTTCACGGACCACTTGCCACAGGATTAAGAATGCAGAATCACTCTGTTGAAGGCACGATGCACAAAATATTAGTCAATATGACCGCGTCTGTTAGTAACATCACAACAGTAGCAACTCCAACACAAGCCACATTTTCTGGGTGCTCTCGTACGACTATCATGGGTGCTTTAGTTCAGCAGTTGTCCCCGTTTCTTTTTCCATGCACAATTGAATACTCTCTCATTTGCGCAGTTATTCTATTTGAAATGTGGAAGACAGTAAAGTCCATACCGGACATCGACAAGACTCGCAAAAACTCTATAAAGCCCATAGCGCAGAAGCCGGCCCATCACTTCTCTGTTGATTGCTCCCAATCACACAAGGGTCTCTTCTTCGGCATACTCATCATTGTCATGACTATAATAGCAATGATAATGTACTTTGTGCTGTATACGCAACCCGGCTACGAGCTGATCGCGACCCAGGAGGTGACGCTCTGGGAGACATTTATGTACTTCATGTGCGCCTCTGCTGTAATTACGGGTATGTAGCTGTGATAACTGTGATAAAAGCAACTGATCTCGGGATTAACTATTGCATTCTTGACAGGCATGATCTTAATGCGCGATCTTCGATATATCAAGGATACAAGCGACGAGCACCATTCAATGGACTTGGATAATCTCCTATTAGTTGTAGCCCAGACCGGCGTTTACTTGTACGGCATGTTTAGCATTCTAGGCAGCTATTTCGCCAAATGGGATACGGTTCCAGACCGCGTTGAAGGCATAATTGCTGAGGTTTTTGGTGTTGTGCAAACATCACTACAGACAATGTTCATATTGCATGCTAGCCACCGCCGCTGCAAAGGCTCTAAGCAGGTGCGCCGCAAGCCCGGCCGCGAGATTATTACCTTCCTATTGGTCGCTAACATTGCCATATGGTTTGTCAACACCCTCATTAAAGGACGGGCCGTGTTTCGTCAGACGCATCTTGAGTTCTTCGGCATTTGGGGCTGGACGATTATTACACATATCTCAATGCCACTGGCGATTTTCTATCGTTTTCATTCAACAATTTGCCTATTCGAAGTATGGAAAATTACATATAAGGCTAAGGCGCACTAATCCTTGCAAAGCTTTGTCAGTTCGCACTTCCTTTTTTTTTAATTTTTCATTGTTTATAGGGGTTTCTATTCGATTAATTTTAAGGTAGTATTTCAGAGCTTAATAAAGTGATGAATGACGTAGTCGAAACAATTTTTTGGGGTTTCTAGTTGGTATTGCCCCTGAGATCGACACGATCGCATGTAGAACAACTAAGAACGTTGAAGTCGGGCGCTACCGACTGCAGAATACTCATTCACAGCTACACAGCTCGCGCTCATTTCAAGATTTGCCATACCCCCAATTTGCTTATATATATATATATCTAATTTTTGGCAAATCAATAGAGGAGGTCAACAGTAACATCGCCATATAATTGGAAGTTTCTCACTGAGAAATGGTTTGCCGATTTGCCACGCCCCCAGTGGACGAGACATATAATTTTTGGCCAGTCCTTGGAAGTGATCTAGGGTAACGTAACTGTGAAATTTGCATGCTTAAATTAAAAGGAATTTTTTGATATACCACGCCCCCAAAGAAGCCATTTCATCAATAAGCGACCTTAAAAGAAACTTTTTGTTAGCTCTATAGTAAATAAAGCATTTAATTGTATACAGTGTACATTTTTTTAAGATTACAATAATATTACTATACTTTAAATGTTATTTCCTAACTGTAGCAAATAAAAATAATTATTCCATAACATCAGAATATGGTTTAAATATATGGGTTTGAATCTCTCAGAAGACATTATATTTTATCTCTTATATGTGTTTTCAAATTAACGGGTAAATTATGATCTGATTTGAGTTGTATACTGTTTTTAAATAATTATATTCTATGCTTCATGCTCCAGAAGCTCTGATCATTCGTATATTTATTAACAAAAGTGTTATGATCCTTTCTCATAAGATAATTCGTTTATAATGTGGATAAATCAATCTGTTCTATTGTTCACAATATGTGTATTTTATATATAGGTTTGCTTTCTAGTGTAAAGCAAATTACATTAAAAGAAGTTGTTTATCCTACTTTTTGAACTCTTTAAAAATCGTTAATTTCATTTTAAAGAGCTACCGACTAAACTATGTTATATGAAGGCTTCGATAGATCATTTCGTCTTCATTTAAATTTTTATTTTCATGACTAACAAATAACACTTGGGAATATAAGCCTATATTCACAACTAAAAATTAAATAAAATATTAAAAGATAAAATAAAAGAAAAAATCAAATATCTGTTATAATATGGAATTATTAGCAGCTTCTCTTTTCTTTCTGTTAATTGCATATATGCTGCACGAAAATTGATATTAGAGGAAACTCAAAGAATTTTTTTTTTTTTATATTTTTTTTTCGTGTTTTATCGGTTACATAATTCATAAAAAAGCACCTATATAATAGGTATACAATGCATTTTAGTAATTCATATGTAAATTGGCATGGGCCAAGCCTTCGTAACAATGTGCAACAAACTGTGTAGATATTTTCTACATATATATTCTATTTGTTATTAGTCTCTATAAATAAAATAGCGAGTAAAACTTTGAAATTTTCAATTATTTAAAATAGAACTTTACATGCAGCTATTAAGTGTAAAATGCCTTTTTATATAAGTGATTTTTTAATCGTATTTTATATAATATATATTTTATCTATTGTTCTTTTTAGGTAGAATATTTGAATACATGTATGATTCCTTTAAGTGAGATAGATCTAAGGTTCTGTTTACAAAGCTTTCCACAAATAATTCCACACACGATTAGCCGTCTTCGACTTAAATGTGCAATATCTGCATTCAAGTCGACTATATGTTAGCTGAACGAAAACTCTTCATATGTGCAAATTCTGACGAGTCGATTAACCTGTTCAAACTCAGATATTGAAACTAATTAGCTTGTATTCAATGTGATTGAAGTGTACTAGGAATAGGGAAGCTGTTAACTTATTCGAAAAATCCATCCATGCAAATATACTTTCTATTTTCATTGATACAAGAGGTACAAACATAAATACAGACTGACTGATAGACGGAGGGGGGAAATAAACTCCGGTGTTGATACTTACTTCTTTATAGATTCTATTTGTATTTTCTGTTTTAGCAATATTTTAACACTCACTTCATTACATATTGTAAAGAAGAAAGAGTTTTTATATTTGGCTTATGATACTCATACGAATCTTAAATTAAAAATATACGTCATATCTTATGAGAGCCCCCATTTTACTGCTCTAATTCCAGATGAATTATTGATCTAGTTAAATTTCACATTAGGCATAGAACTTGATTTGGCATACAGTACAAGGAATACTTTGCAATGAAAGCTTAAATATTATTTAAAAAAAAAAAAAAGGACGTGAGCATTGAAATAACAGAAATCGTTTGGCTTCCAGAATTCATCCACCTGCAATACTATATATATTTATGTGCAGACAACAACAGAAATTGTGTTAAATTGTACACTTCCAGCTCAAAAAGTGGCCTGAATAGCAATTAATAATAGATTAAATACATTTGCCTTGGCAACAAAATATTATATTTGCAATTGTAAAGATACAAGGGCTTACACGCGCATTTGATACCTTAAGACTATACTTCATTCCGGAAGTTAATAAATATAGTGTGAAAGTGAAATACAAATCCAACATAGAGTTGCTATTTTAAGGGTGTTTTGGACATTCATATAATATACATACATATTTTTGTTTTTGTTTTTCTCTTATCATCTTGCTCACAAATTTTTTAAATGTTTCTTTAAAACCCAAAATTAGTCGTTCGTAATGCCTAGTAATGCCTAATTGTTCAATCATGTTGGTATGCAAAATCTTAACTTAAAAGCTAATTTAACCAATTTATTGTAAATTTTGTATAATTTGGTTTATTGTTGGGCGTTCTACAAAATATTAAGTTGTTCCACATTTTGTAACTTTTAACTTAGAATATTTTAGAATGGATAAAATGCAGCTATGCTGGAAGTACTAGTAAAATTTAGTATCACAGTATTTTATATAAGGTCAAATTTTGCTTTATATGTATGTTTATTATTCTGCAACATTAATTGCCCCTATTCATAATTTAGTAGCATTGTTATATTGTTGGATATGGATCTACATGACGATATAAGGTCAAATTAAATATGAAACGACTGGGAAAAACTGAAAGATTATTTATTTCTACATTCCAAACCAAAAATAATAATCGAATCGAAATAGTGTTATATGTGACAATTGCTTTATTGTATGTGTTGATCAGAACTACGATAATCGTAATGTTCGAAAGCCCCATTCTCTGTTACCAATGACTTTTCAATCAAATCCAGTTAAACGAACTCATTTAGATATGAGATCTTCCTAATAAATCAGTATGGGTATTATTAAAGAAATGCGTTCAACTATCAATATATAAATCGACTGTTGATAGTCGATTATTGGCTTAACACAACCTGCGCTGAAATTGATCCGCATTTACCTGTCTCAGACAGTGTCAACTTATGATAATAAACTTGCAAACAAATGTTATGCAGTCATGTTTTAACACCAATCTACAGATTTTCGAACTAATCAAACAAAAATTAGGTTATTACATTTTTGCGGAAATCAAACATCAAGCCGAAGAGACAGACACATACTGCTCCCCTTTAATACCAGATATTAAAAAATGGATTTAGAAAAAGATTTTGAACACATGACTCCATACAGTGTTAAAGCTCATAAAAGAACGACGAGCTAAATCAATCTTTTCAATTTAGCATCTAGGGTAGGTGAGGGACTCTCTTTTTCCCAGAATAATTATTAAGTGTAAATTAGCTCTTTAGTGCGGGTAGAAGCGGCACAGCCCCTACGTACAATGTACAGATTTCGGCGTCTGTACTTAGTTGTGTGTGTTGGAAAGATTAATGATAAAGTATGAGGGAAGTTCGAATGTTTGTACAAGGCATCTTCTAGTTGGACATTCTTGATTATTGTTGATTGATTGATTGTTCCATTTATTATTGTATCCCCTACCAATTGAAGACTAGTCGTATAGACCGCACTGGATGTGTGCAAAGGTGTATGGCATACAAAAGGAAGCGTTGACCCTACAAAATCTAAAACTCCATGATTCATTAACAACAGTGCACGGTGTGTTCTACTCTTCCGTATAGTGACATACACCTGTGCGAATATATAATTTAGTGCCAGCGGAATTCTGTTTTGCGGTGAAAGTAGGGGCTTATGATCTCTTTAATGTGTGCTCAAAAAACAATTTTAAAAAAATAATAATGTGCTTGAGTGTTAAAGTGTGTGAAAAGTGCTCAGCATAGCCGAATATCAGTATAAGTATTCACTTGTAAAGCCCATCAATTTCCAATTTACGTTTTTCTGTGTCAATATTCAACTTGCGGAACGCTTTTGTTTCGAGTATCCTAGTGTGTTCAAGAATGCGTGATTATTAAAATTACGTATCTTCATTTACATTTGTAAATTAGTACATTTATTTGTATATTTAGAGGCACAATTATACGCAAACAACGGCATTCTTAAATTGTGGAAGTAGTATCTTGTAGTTGAGTAGCCTCGATTTAACTGCTTATTTATATTTATTATTAAAATTACTAAACTTCGTTATGCAAAACCTTACAAATGGAAGCGGAAAACTTTTAATACAAGTTGAATGCAGTTTTATACGAATCTAAATTTGACTTTAAGCCACATGCGTTCAAAATAACTTCAACATCAAAGGTAAAATTTTTCAATTATGTTTCTTAATTCATTTCAAGTCTATAAGGTTTCAATTGACTAAGGCCTGTGTTTCTAATATGCGGATAAAAGTGATCTCTTGAAAATTAAATATTAAAAATATGTGATGGTTCCTCAAAAATTATTTCACTGTATTCAAACTAACCTAACAAACAAATGTTGTATATTTGCTGACAAGCATTCCTCTTATAAGAAAATTTGAAATTAATTGTTATATTTTGGTTACACAATTACATCAGCTTCAATTATATTCACCGTTTTACATGTAAATAGCCTATCTGTGAAAATGTTATAACAGAATGGCACTAAATCGGAAGATTTTTGGATATATATAGTACGAAGAGGGTCACATTACGGCAGTTTTTGCTTATTGACCCTAAGAGAGGTACAGTGATTTTATTATATAAGTATATTATTTTTCAGTAAAAATTATTTTCTAAATTAATATTAGCTTGCGAAAAGAATTTTAAGTGTGGATAATCAATGTATATTTCGATGTTATATAGTAACAATGACCCCTGTACATTTTATATAGTTGTTCATTTAAGTTTGTATGTATGAATAAGATTTTATACAACAAAGTTAAAAATTTAAAAAAAAAAAATTTTAATAAATAAACATTATATATATGTATACCCAATGGTATACAAATTAGAATATGATTTTACGCGCCAATTTTTTTCCGAACTTCAGATAAATTATAATTGCAAAGTACTGATGCCTATATGACACGACAATTAAGTAACGTACTATATTTATATATTTATACTCAAAGAAAGAGAAGTGCGTATATTGGTTTTGTACAATGTCCGTCTGTCCGTATGAACGCAAACTGCTTTGCTGCCATTGAAGCTAGAGACTTAAAATTTGTATACTCGTGTTTACCCTCGTCAGATAGTGTCAACATTTTTCCAATTCGCCCACTAGAGGCGTGGCAAATCGGAAAATACATTTTCCGGTATCTCAGAAGCCCTAGCTTTTAAGCCTCGTTGGGGACATGGCATATTAAAAAATACCCTGTAATTTCTACACTTTTCGAGCCTAAGCCCCTGAAATACAGTTTTTTATTTACAGTTACGTTACTCTAGACGTCTGGTAAGAACTGGCCAAAAATTATATGTTTCCGCCACTGGGGCGTATCAAATCGGAAAAAATCTTGTTGACCTTGAATGTGTATTATGCAATCGGTAGCGACTGCAACGTTCTTATTGTTTTGATATAACTCATAGAGGGAATTAAGGACAAACCATGAACCATATACTAACATGCCATTACATTGTTACATAAACACTAGAACGATAAACTGATAAACACATAAACCTTATTGAATTTGCATACAAATTATTTGAATGTTGAGATATTGTATAATTTGTTACCTTTTAACATTCGCTGAATTCCTGCAAGGGTATTTGCAGCGAACCAACTTACTTATATAAATTATTATGCCGCTAATGTCGTGTCATAAAAGCTCCATTATACTATATATATTTTAACAATATATTGTAGAGGCTAGTATAAGTCTGATGTAAATTAGCATGCGCAAAAAATTGAGTGTGAAACCAAATATTGGGACTGAAAAAAAGTGAGACGGAGCAAGAAATATTTGTTTTATAACTTCGAGAACTTGTCATGATAGCTTACATATGTTACCTCCAATAGCTACAATTATTAATCAATATATGTAAAATCAATTATTTTAAGTAAAACGCCATAATACTTCTTTACTTAGTTCCAGCATAAAAACTACATTCTATTCTAGAAATATTCTACTGAAAACTCTCATTGTTTCAATGTTTGAAACTATATGTCTGTCGTTGTTGTTCCGATGCATCACCGGCAGGTTATCAATCAAATTTAATTGGTTTTCATTTGATTGGAAAAAACTAAAATTGCAGTCTACCACGCAAGTTTTTTTATAAACTATATTATCTAAATCTATTAATTGCTTGCCGTTGTTGCTGTCTTTTTTAAAAAAATGTACTGTAGTACATATGTATCCGGATGATGGTAAAGCTGAATGCAGTCATTCCACAAGCCCGAACTGGTCTTGTTCAATTGGTTTTTTTAGCCAACTGCCAAGATCCTCTCGTTTGAATGCAGAGAACAGCTCTTGCTTAGCCGTCTGCAATGCAAAATTATGTTCATGTGGCCACTTATCGAAACATTAACTCATCTAACTAACCTGGTAGTCCTTGACATCTGCCTTTGTCTCCCCGTAGTCCTTAGTGACTTTGCGAATTGGCATACCCGGTAAGTTTTTCATCAAAAATCCATATTTATCAAAGAAAGCTTGTTTTGTAATCCTTGATACTTGTCCGCCAATAGTCCGCCCAGTTAAGGAATTGACAACCTCAAGTTCAGTATCACCAATGGTCCAATTAATGCCAAAGTTTGGGGCTTTAGCTTGATTTCGCGGCTCTGCAGAGGTAACCAGTGCAAGACGGGGCTTGTTTAAATGATACGGGGGTGGTAGGCCCTGTATAGACTTTTCAATTCGTCCGCATACAGCGCGGTACATGTGTTCTGGATGCAACAAACTTCCTAGCACTATGGAATGCAGGTAAACCGGCTCGATAATTGCAGACAATAGCGAGCCCTGAATACCCACAATGTTCCAGCGAGCAATTTTATCCGAACATGACATTGTTAGTAGACGCTGGCCCTGTAAATACAAAATGTTATTGGGACAATTTGATGATGAATTTGTAGCGAAGCACTTGCCTGTAGTACGCCATCCCACGTTTGAATTCCATCGCTGCTTTTTACTGGTATCGTTCCTTCTCCCGACTCGATCTTCGTACGCAACTGTCCGCGTGCTTTTCTATACGTTAGTAGTAATTAATGTTATATTGCCAGAGTTTGGGTTATACCACGAGAGCCAAAAAATGCAGAATAGCAACATGTACAACGATTATGTGAAAATCCAAAAGCAGTTGCATGTTATTATTGGCAAGTCAAGAAATGATAAAAGGGTAGTAGAGATCGTAATTATAAAGTGAACCTAATTTTTTGCAAATTACATACAATCTGATATGCATCTACCCTCCTTAGACAAAACAGCACGAACAGATCTACAACCGGGTGACAATATTACAATTTTTTATTTATATATCAATTGTTAGGCGACGTAGAGTCAACCGTTAAGCACGTTTAAGTTTTGTGCTTGCATGCAAACCTTAATCTTTTAGACACTTACAAATAGCCATAAACTCTGTGCTAGTTCTAACTGATGGAATCCTAACTTTTGATAACAACGGCTGTTCTAACATAGAGCCTAGATCATACATCTTTTTTTTATAACTGTCAAAAGCTAATACTATGCATTCGCGTTCATCCATCCCTGTGTACTTCATTTGAAATAGAGTTCCTTAGGTTTCAGTAAAACATAATACGATTTTTCTTCCTGCCAGCCGTGCATTTTATAACTATCTCGGAGATGTTTGTATCGGACTATTAATAGTAAAAAGCTGCAAGTCAGTTAGATTAAAATATCATATCTCGCAATATGTTTTATATATTTTGTGTATGTAATGTTGCTTAAAAAATAATTTAAGTTAATCAGCTAATCGTTACTCTATACACAATTATTTCCTTCCTCAGACATTACATTACTTAACAATCTTGCGCTTGCCAAGAATTTTCAACAAATAAGAACGAAGCAGTTGGAAGCAATTGCTATTTCATAATACTTGTTCAAAATAGCTATAATTATTGGGAATTCACTTATGAAACTGTTTGATTCTAGTTATAAAACTGAAAAATACAAGTTTTTTCAATTAAAAACGCCCTAAGAGGAGAAAAACTTACTGTGTCCATGAATGCCTTTTTAAAACAGACCAATGGATAGAAAGTCAGAAAAAAGAAGAGTGAAATTTAAAGCTTTGCAGCCGAAGCATGGACGAAACTAAAATTATTCATACTTTTTTTCTTCCTTTGTACCACATTTAATTTACTTCTTAAAACTTATGATTTCGCATAGTGTGCATATTCCAATGCTCATGGTGCCAATGCCTTTTAGAGTGAGATTAGACACGAAAGTGAGCAGCACAGCATTAGTCGCGAAACGGTAAGGCAGGACCACACGAAAACAGAAGGACGAAAGGGAGAATCAGAATCAGAAAAATGTCTAAGAACTGTTGTGGTTGTATCTTCAAGACAAATACTGTTCACATTTCTCTTCGTCCTTTGATGGTAATACTGGGTTCTGTTATACTAGGTTTTGTATGTTCCTAAAATAAAGTCCTCAATAATCTCTTCACCCCTTTCCCACGTCATAACCATTTCAAGTTCATGCGGACAAACTGATTAAATGGAAATGGAAGCGTATACACAATGTACATGTGAGAAGGGTAAAAAAAAGAGCTTTACACGCGTAAAGCACTATATTATATTTAACTTATCCCATATTTCGAGTAGAGTTCATTTGGTTTCTTTAAGCAATTCGTCGCAATCGAGATGTTCGTAAAATGCTCTAATTATTTTGTTATATTTGAAGTAGTATTTAAAAATGTGTTGTACCAACCTATTTGGATGCTTATCAACACCAGTGTCGTTTTCGTGAGGACTAAATATCCGTGCATCCCCACATGGTGCTGTATTTATATACAAATGGAAATGTACCCCGGATTTTAGTTTATAAGGGTATTGCCCGTCTGTATTCCTCACGAAAATCGACTGATATGCTGTTGCTATATATTAGAAAAAAAAGGAAACAAGAATAATCAAATGTATATAAATCAAAGTTAGGTTTTGTGTTTTTTTTTTTTGTAAGTTTAGTTTGAAGCTGCTTTTACTTTAGAATGCACATATATGCTATATTAAATATATACATACATATGCGCACAGGCTGTTGCGCATATGTATATATATATATATATATATATATATATATATATATATATATATATATATATATATATATATATATATATATATATATATTATATGTGTATATATATACATACATATGCACACAGGCTGTGGCGTATATATATATATATATATATATATATATATATATGTGTATATATATACATACATATGCACACAGGCTGTGGCGTATATATATATATATATATATATATATGGTTTGGTTTTGATTATATTAAATTTTGTTAATAGATATAAGCTATTGTTGGGAAGTTACATGCAGATGCGGAACTTGCGTCTTAGACATAACAAAAAAAAAATTTTCATTTCTAACTTTAGATACACTTAAAAAATGTTTGTCATAATCTCTAAAACTATAATATATTTATATATGTATATATATATATATATATATATATAAATATATATATATATATATATTGTCTATCAAGCGAAGACTAAAAATATATAAACGCATTACACATTAAATATGAGCTAAAAGCCAGTCCTTTATACTTTATGACATTAAGCTATGTTGTTTTCCTGCCTTAAATTAACAGTATTTATTTTGCTAATTTTGAAACATTACGAAACACAATATAAATTTATAATTTATGACATTAAGCAATGTTGTTTTGCTGCCTTAACTTTACTGTATTTATTTGGCTAATTCTACACATAACGAAATACAATATAAATTTCTATTATTTGTTATGTTTTAAAATATTTACACGTATCTTATAAATAGTGTCACAAATATTTAAAGTAATTAATGCATATTTATATGTGACCAACTAGGTCATACCAAAAATGTATGTTGTTAGCAAATATATTATGAGAAATTTATCTATGTGTGTTGTAAAAACCATAAATTTGATTAAGAATATATGATACTTTATGTTGAATGTTGAATTTAATTTTAGTGATTATTATTTATTCGCAGCTTTTAACTTAACTGTAGTAAATGAACGCTAAATGGCAAATTTTCGCAGATTAGAATCACCTGACGCTTTCTACAATACCAATTATCTCTTAAGCTATAAGTAGTTAACGAATTCTCACATTCATTATTCACCATTTAGAATATATGTATCCACTATTTGATACATAGTTAATTATTCTTTGTTTTATACCTTAAACATTCATTACGTGTGTTTAACAGGGCCGGGATTTTCCAGTTAATTTAGTTATTTCAGAAAGTAAAGTAAGTAAGGTATAACACAACTACTTAAATGCAAGCTTTCAAAAAAAAAAAATAATAATAACAATGATAATAATTTAGCTACCTGCACAAGTCGTTATTTACAAACTTTATAAACTAAAGCGTGTAAATAAATTAAGGAGTATATACAGTTTAGCACAAGTCTAAAACAACGAATTATAAAAGCATACCCTGATTACACTGGAGATCAAGTTGGGCATACAAGTATTTGAGAAGACAACGCCTGGACACTATCTCAGCATGCGAGTCATTAAGAACCGCCCCATTTACGCTCATGTGCTCGCCGCTAACACATTTTGTTCCAGTTGAAACTGAGATTACCTGTTAACACACACATTTAATCAGAGGCTGTAATCTAGTAATATTTTACTTACTTTGGCTTCGCAGAAATTCATGTTTTCTGTCATAACTATGCCTGCCAGAACTTTTCGACGCGAGTACGCCTCCTGGCCCTTAATTACTTCCATGAATTTTTCCAACACCAACCGTCCGATGGTATCCGCATGGATTTGCGGTAATTCCATCGACGATGCCTTCTCGTCTATGGGTAATGGCGCATTCTTCTGTGGTGCCATCATCGGGCTGTAGGATATATTGCACAAAGAAGCGAGCGCGGCTTTCGCGGCTGCATTCTTAGCCAATTTCTTAGAGGGACCTACATAGCCTTAGTTCGTAGCCTTATAATAGCAAATAACTACTAAGCAAAACTCACCTGTGCCATCGAACTTTTTATCATTGATAGTGACTGTCATTTTGAAACGACAATTGTTTTGAGCGCCATCAATGTTCATGCATTCGAAATTAACATCGTTAAATAGTTCGTACAACAACATAACAGGGCCTTTATCTGGAACTTTTTTCTGACCATCTACAGCAATCGTACTTTTTGTGGCATCTAATGATTGAAAGAAAAGTTGTCTTTGTATTGAAAGTACAAATAACTCAGAATACCTAAATTATTAGATAATTTCTCTTAAAATAAAACATGTTTATGAGTATTCTAATGGGCGAAAACAACAATTGAATAAAAATAAAAAAGGAACTAAATCATCGCGATTTAATAATAAAATTCTTCAGTGTTTTCAATAGATATATTTTAAGAAATATCGGTTTTTATTTTATTTAAATATTATATAACGTAAAGATAGATGTAAAAATTATGAAAATTCTTTCTTTCTATCATTAATATTAAATAGTTTTCAAGCTTAAATCAATAAGGAACACGAATAGTATTCAAATTTCATTTTCAGATATTACACTGCATTTGCTTTTCGTAAAATAGCATGCCTGAGACGTTGAAGTAGATCACAAAAACATAAGCATAAAATAATAAAAACGTAGAGGTTTCAAGGGAAATTGTTCCTTAAAAGTTATTAAATTAGGGTCTTCAGTAGAAATTCAATTTTTCCAACATTGAAAATAACGCAAACACATACATATAAACATGTAATAAAAGCCACTGAGCATTAAACCGCAAATAGAAATCGACGTCTACAAAATATGTTTAAATTATAAAATAAATATAAATAAGTTTACGCAAAAAAATTATAAAAAAAAATAAAAACAAATAAAATACTAGTACTTGCTGTGGCTCATGCAAAATATTTGTGGACGCAACGTGGGTTGTTCAAGCGAGGTAAGGTTGGATTTCTTTTCAGGCAACATCAACGTGTAAATCAGTTCGACTAATTCTGCTTTGGACACGTTTTCTATACCATTTTCAAGATGTTCGTCACTTGTAAAGTCCAAGTTGCCTGCTGGCTTCAAAGGGGATAAGACTGCACCGTCTTTAAACTGTATAAAACTGCGTAACGCTGTAGCTGCAGCCTCGATACGCGCTACCTTTTTACTGCGGCCTTGTCCCATATACTTCTGCCCATCAACCTGAAAAAAGTCAAGGGTTTAAGTCCAGTTAGTTGCATGCTTAAAGGTTAAATATAAAAATGAAAACGGAGGAGCTTAGCAGAGAAATGTTAGTTGCCAACCAATGGTCTACATAATTAATGTATGTTGCGGACTGTTTGGAGTTTCCTTTCGCTATTTCGCTATTGGTAAATATCATTATTGTCCCCATTTCTTCTCAATTGTGTATATCTTGAGTATGAACCAAACTAGGACATATATGTACATATGTAATCCATATACATACATTATTGTCTTTAATATATTTTTGTTTGTTTATAGTCTTCCAAAGCAACCACATAATAATAAATCCCTTCACAGTGGATTTCATTCAATTCCACAAATTGTTTGTCGGGTTAATATTTTTCTATCACGTTACCTTACTCGCTTTTCCTCTTTATATTGAAAGTAAACACTTTCCTCGCGTGCTTTTTATGTTTTTCTGCTTTTCTATTTTAACCTTTAATGATAGACATTTAGTAACCTCGCCATTTAATATGCAATATTTACAAAACCTTTAGAATACAATTT
Source organism: Drosophila nigricruria (assembly GCA_037075265.1). NCBI lineage: Eukaryota > Metazoa > Arthropoda > Insecta > Diptera > Drosophilidae > Drosophila > Drosophila nigricruria. The sequence goes on along the minus strand of JBAMCI010000107.1, from coordinate 78,030 downwards.
GTGGCAAGAAACAAAATTGAACATGGTTGTGGCAAGACTTTGTATTTAACAAATGACTCAGCATTTATCCGTTCAGGTCAAACTGCAATAACAAAATAGACTTTAATCATATTAAGTTTTGTAAGACTAGTAATAATACCACAAGCTATAAGCATGTTCGACTCTGTCTATAACGGGCATACAAGATCATATATACTCCCCCTGAACCCCAGAGTTGATTGAATTGGATGGAAGTATATGCCTCAGTACATACACACCCTAGACTATATGTCCTATTAATTGTTTTCTCTCTCAAGTGAGCTAATCTTTGTGGTTACTTAGGGGCATACATTAGAATAAGAATACATATTTAACCAATTTATATGAGTATTGTTGATATATTGTTGATAACGTGCACTAACCTCAACGGAGATCGTAAATAACGGTGCATGCACCGGGCCAGTCTGTGACTCTAATTTGTATATCAGTCCATGCCGCAATTCGTTAAGCATTGCTACTGTATTTTTCGGCTGTGGTACACGTTCCTTGCCTGATTTCTTTTTTGGTGGCACTAAAAACAGATATATATAAATATATATATATATATACATTAAATATTGTCAAAGAATTCAAAAAAAAAAAATGTTAAATATAATTACAAAATGAATACGAGTATACCTTCACTCTCTTTCTCGAGAAATAAAATTGTATTTTATTTTTTGGTTATGCCTCACAGAATTTACGTGTTGTATATTTTTGAACTCACCGGCATATTTTGGCATATCATAACGCCGCTTTTGAGGAGACTTTCGATTATAGCCGTTCATGTTTCCCTCTGTTGATGTAGATACCACCTGTGCCTTTATAATTATGGGGTTAAAGAGAAACACGTATTAGGACGTTCATTTTGACAAACATTGTTCTGCAATACTAAGTATCATTGTAAAAAACATCAAGCATTACAATACAACATTGACATTTAGACAATCATAGACAGACTTTCATCCTTTCAGTTTATTTTCTACACACACACACATACAACCATTACATAAGTGCTATAGTCGAGAATACTCGAAAAATGTCGTGTAACCAATAGTAGAGTCCCGTCGACGTAGAACAACATAAACTTTCCCCATTAAATTTCAAAATCAAAACAAAACCATAAGACTGATCGTAAAAATTAAAGAAGTTTAAAGTTGTTAAGTACATTCACATTCATATATATACATGTATATATGAATATGAATGTAAAACAATTTTAAACTTATTTTATCTTTACGATCAGACTGAAAGCTTTTCATTTTACTCTTGCTTTCTATTTTATTTGATTTGATTTGTATTTGATTATTTTGCATATTAAATATATAATATAAATACGAGTGGACTGTACAACTTTAAGAGAAGATATCCCGCATATATATATATATATATATATATATATATATATATATATATATATATATATACGGGAAGATAAAAGAGATTGAAAGTTGTGCATATATATGATTATTTTGAATATTACATATTTAAAGATAATGATATTCTGTATAGTCCTAAACTCACTTTGCAATGGGCGAGTGGCAGAACGACAGTTCGCTTGAGGAAGAAACGTTGTTTTTTAGACAAACGCCAAGAGTCTGCATACAGCTGCTGCCGTTGATAGAAAATGGCAGATCTATCGAGATGCATTGCACGGTAATGCGATTTATAGCACATACGCCGAGGATTAGGATTATAGCATACAGGATACATTGTCTTTCAGCAATGTGAAAAGCAATTGCAGCAATAATTTATAGCGAGTTGTTGAACAAGAACAAGAAACAGGACAACGAAACGAGGTAAGGAAACGCGTGTTATGCTGTTGGCCGTAAGAATTCAACTAGCTACAATTAAATCGAATTGCAGCAAAGAACCCACTGAAAGCAGACTTTTGAGAAGTATTTATACATTTACTCATTTAAAGCGAACTGCTCTCAACTGCACTTGCACTTTAGCTAAGCCCTGCCCTATCGTAATTCTGCTGATTCTTTGTGGTTGATAAAACATTAAAAGTGCCAACAAAAATACATATACATTAATTTCTAGTGCGCAGAGGGCCCCGCACACGAGCATACGAGCATTTAGATGGATGATGGCCTAGAGAAATATCTGCATGCGAATTCAGCTAAACATTTCGTACTTTGCATTTTGGATTCCATTTATAATTTCTTTTGCTCTGCAAACACTTATTTATAATTATATATACACATATATTTGAACAAATTATTTGATATTCAAATGTATCAGTGTATATTATGAAGAAGTCTAAATTTCATTTGAAACTCTATTTATGGGAATCGAGGATAAATGTAGAAAAATAGACGAGAAATATATACGTATATGAGGAGACATACAACTTGATATGTACGTAGACAATCAAATAGAGGAACAGCTAAATAGAGGCCCCGAATAGTAAAGGGCTGGCGCGTAATGAAAGAAAAGGCAACGGAAAGAGAATTCGCATTAAATTTTACGTTATGCTGCGATGCTTCTCAACTGCACATCGATGCACCTGTACGCCAAGTGTCAGCTGCCAGCTGCCAGCCCAGCGACAGCCGTCTGTCCGTGTGAATGTTTTAACAATAAGTTTATACTAAATTAGACAACAAATGCGCGGCGGTAGCACCTGTCTTTTGCATCTTCTGCAAATAGGATTTCACATATTATTAAGAGAGCATGCGCTATATCAGTGGGCCGGGCCGGGCCGAATATATTGACAAACTTGAAAGCCTTGCACAAGAATCGACCTGCAGGGTCGGTTAGTTATGTAAGAAGACCAAATACTACTGTGTAAAAAAGAAAAACCAAAACAACAACAACAACAACAACAACCAAAAATCTAATGGATATAGTACTGCAAGTGAATACTACATAGATATAGAGCTGATTAATACACATATCAGTAGCGATATATAATCATTTATGTTGCATCTATAAATTTAATTATATATATAAATTAAATATATATCTAAGTAGCTAACAAACAAAAGTTTGTTATTCAATTACTAATGCTCATGCAGATGTTTCCCTACACTATTTGGTTTCCAAAAGTAATTTGCAGGCAGAAATAATAATGCCTAAAATATCATTAAGAATTCTTGACTGTAATTGCATCTAACGAAATTTGGATTCAATCACAAAAGACTTTTTGCTCTTAGAATTTTTTAAAATCTTGTAAATGTTTGGAATTTTTATAAATGAATCGATGAACCCTTGCTCCGTTATGTAACTTCAAATATCGTCAATTCATTTGGTTACCTGTCTGGAAAAAGAGGTTTGCTTGCTTTTATTAGGGGCACGGGGAGTACAGGGGCTATTGGGCTAACGGTTAACTATACGCCTTAAGCTTTAGGCAACCATTTACAATTTGGCATGATGCCTAAATCAATAGCGCTTTTCTAATGTTTCCCAACAAGCAGTCAAGTGCCAGACTGGTCGGCCGGCCGACTATTAAATGTGAGTGAACCTTTTGTGGTTTCTTTGCGAGTACTGCAATTGGCTTTTTTGCCTTTTATGGACATGAAATTGATATTCAAGAAACTGCGCAGATATCTTGGCCACAAATGTCTTTTAATATACATATGGACAAATCGTTTAGCAATTCGAATTAAACTTAATCCATCTACTTTATGTCACTAGTGCTAGAAACTAAGATCAAATTTAAATCATTTCCTATGACAATACTTTGTTTCAAGAGGTCAGAAAACAAAACAAAAGTCTACAAGCAACATTGCATTCCAAATATATTATAAATACAGAATCCAATTAGTTTTCTTAATCTTCTTCTTCATCTTTTAATATAATAATAATTAATACACTCGATTTGATTCAATGCTAAAATGTTACAGAATTACAAAAGAAAATCAATAAGCAAACAATAAAATAGCATAAGCTAAGCGTAGTAAAAATGTATAAAATAAATAAGACGTTTTGTGTCTACTTACATGCTGCACAAAATTGTTATTGGCGCTGTTTAGCATGATTATTTCCAATTCAAATATCTCGTACTTTATATGTGTTTTGTTATACCTTTTGTATTTGATGTTGGTTGGTTGTAATGCTGCTATTTTAGAGGGGCAAACAGTCCACTCTGGAGTTGTTCATTTTGCTTTCCATTAATATATGTATTAATTTCTATGATGAGAATATATTTAAATACTTCTCTTTAGGTACGGACATGTGTGCTTAGTGCACACACGTTATGTCTCTATGTCATACGAAATGCTACTCATTGTAAATTTAGGAAAAAAAGTGGCACTAAAATTAAGTACAAAATATTAAAAAGTTGAAAAATAAATATATATGTGTGTATCTTTAATAAGGCAAACTCACAATGCATTTCCGTATCTAGGCTATTTATATATTTGTTTTTTTTAATGGTGCATGAATTTTTAATGTATGATAGTTTTATGTGATTGGGTTAATATATATATTTACGCTTGTATGCAGACTACTTTGAATGCATACATATCTGTATCTGTAATTGTATTTGTATCTTTAATTGTATTTGTATTTGTATTTGTATTTGTATTTGTATTTGTATTTGTATCTGTAATTGTATGTGTATTTGTATCTGTAATTGCATTTGTATTTGTATTTGTATTTGAACTAAAACCTATCACTAAGTAACAAGGCTTTTGATTTCTTTCGAATTTGGATGCACCACATACATACATACACCCGCTGAAGTATATATACATACGTATGTACTTACATACATACATATATGCATTTATACGTAACTTCAATGCGTAGAGCACAGCGAAAACTTTGAAGGGTAGCGCACGAAAAAGAGAGCAGCAGCATTGCCTCTCACAAGCTCACGTGGAGGAGAGAGACACACTGGCACAGCTCCATTATGCGGAAGTCTTCACAATAAAAGAGTACGTAGCCGCAAGCAGGTCGATAGACATGTGCACACAAACATACATATCTATGTTTGGGTCCTATTTTACAGCTTTATTTATACTATATTTTGATAAACAGTCTCATGCCTAGTAACTACTTTTGATAATCTTTTCAAATTATTATCATTTTGCGATCCAGCTTCGGAATGCTGTTTATTATTATTTATATTTGTTTAATCAAATTTCCATGACTTACACATAAACATATACATACAAACATACTTTATTCAAAACGGCATCAACTTGCATTCGCACACTATTACAACCGTTTTACGATGCAACTGATGCAGTATGGAAAGAACGAATCTATATATATATATATATATATATATATATATATATATATATATATATATATATATATATATATATATATATATATATATATATATATATATATGCATATACATATATACGTACATATATTTTAGTAAGTATCTAACACAATGAATGCTTATGTATACATGAGCAGATGTAAGTCTTTCCCTTAATGCGCGTGTAAATGCTTTTGTTGATACTTTTTCCCACTAGTACAAATGTATATACATACATTAATATAAATATATACATGCATAAACATGTATATTTCCACACATACACATGTATGCTACATGTATGTATATACATTTGTACTAGTGGGAAAAAGTATCAACAAAAGCATTTACACGCGCATTAAGGGAAAGACTTACATCTGCTCATGTATACATAAGCATTCATTGTGTTAGATACTTACTAAAATATATGTACGTATATATGTATATGCATATATATATATATATATATATATATATATATATATATATATATATATATATATATATATATATATATATATATATATATATATATATATATATAGATTCGTTCTTTCCATACTGCATCAGTTGCATCGTAAAACGGTTGTAATAGTGTGCGAATGCAAGTTGATGCCGTTTTGAATAAAGTATGTTTGTATGTATATGTTTATGTGTAAGTCATGGAAATTTGATTAAACAAATATAAATAATAATAAACAGCATTCCGAAGCTGGATCGCAAAATGATAATAATTTGAAAAGATTATCAAAAGTAGTTACTAGGCATGAGACTGTTTATCAAAATATAGTATAAATAAAGCTGTAAAATAGGACCCAAACATAGATATGTATGTTTGTGTGCACATGTCTATCGACCTGCTTGCGGCTACGTACTCTTTTATTGTGAAGACTTCCGCATAATGGAGCTGTGCCAGTGTGTCTCTCTCCTCCACGTGAGCTTGTGAGAGGCAATGCTGCTGCTCTCTTTTTCGTGCGCTACCCTTCAAAGTTTTCGCTGTGCTCTACGCATTGAAGTTACGTATAAATGCATATATGTATGTATGTAAGTACATACGTATGTATATATACTTCAGCGGGTGTATGTATGTATGTGGTGCATCCAAATTCGAAAGAAATCAAAAGCCTTGTTACTTAGTGATAGGTTTTAGTTCAAATACAAATACAAATACAAATGCAATTACAGATACAAATACACATACAATTACAGATACAAATACAAATACAAATACAAATACAAATACAAATACAAATACAATTAAAGATACAAATACAATTACAGATACAGATATGTATGCATTCAAAGTAGTCTGCATACAAGCGTAAATATATATATTAACCCAATCACATAAAACTATCATACATTAAAAATTCATGCACCATTAAAAAAAACAAATATATAAATAGCCTAGATACGGAAATGCATTGTGAGTTTGCCTTATTAAAGATACACACATATATATTTATTTTTCAACTTTTTAATATTTTGTACTTAATTTTAGTGCCACTTTTTTTCCTAAATTTACAATGAGTAGCATTTCGTATGACATAGAGACATAACGTGTGTGCACTAAGCACACATGTCCGTACCTAAAGAGAAGTATTTAAATATATTCTCATCATAGAAATTAATACATATATTAATGGAAAGCAAAATGAACAACTCCAGAGTGGACTGTTTGCCCCTCTAAAATAGCAGCATTACAACCAACCAACATCAAATACAAAAGGTATAACAAAACACATATAAAGTACGAGATATTTGAATTGGAAATAATCATGCTAAACAGCGCCAATAACAATTTTGTGCAGCATGTAAGTAGACACAAAACGTCTTATTTATTTTATACATTTTTACTACGCTTAGCTTATGCTATTTTATTGTTTGCTTATTGATTTTCTTTTGTAATTCTGTAACATTTTAGCATTGAATCAAATCGAGTGTATTAATTATTATTATATTAAAAGATGAAGAAGAAGATTAAGAAAACTAATTGGATTCTGTATTTATAATATATTTGGAATGCAATGTTGCTTGTAGACTTTTGTTTTGTTTTCTGACCTCTTGAAACAAAGTATTGTCATAGGAAATGATTTAAATTTGATCTTAGTTTCTAGCACTAGTGACATAAAGTAGATGGATTAAGTTTAATTCGAATTGCTAAACGATTTGTCCATATGTATATTAAAAGACATTTGTGGCCAAGATATCTGCGCAGTTTCTTGAATATCAATTTCATGTCCATAAAAGGCAAAAAAGCCAATTGCAGTACTCGCAAAGAAACCACAAAAGGTTCACTCACATTTAATAGTCGGCCGGCCGACCAGTCTGGCACTTGACTGCTTGTTGGGAAACATTAGAAAAGCGCTATTGATTTAGGCATCATGCCAAATTGTAAATGGTTGCCTAAAGCTTAAGGCGTATAGTTAACCGTTAGCCCAATAGCCTCTGTACTCCCCGTGCCCCTAATAAAAGCAAGCAAACCTCTTTTTCCAGACAGGTAACCAAATGAATTGACGATATTTGAAGTTACATAACGGAGCAAGGGTTCATCGATTCATTTATAAAAATTCCAAACATTTACAAGATTTTAAAAAAATTCTAAGAGCAAAAGTCTTTTGTGATTGAATCCAAATCTCGTTAGATGCAATTACAGTCAAGAATTCTTAATGATATTTTAGGCATTATTATTTCTGCCTGCAAATTACTTTGGAAACCAAATAGTGTAGGGAAACATCTGCATGAGCATTAGTAATTGAATACAAACTTTTGTTTGTTAGCTACTTAGATATATATTTAATTTATATATATAATTAAATTTATAGATGCAACATAAATGATTATATATCGCTACTGATATGTGTATTAATCAGCTCTATATCTATGTAGTATTCACTTGCAGTACTATATCCATTAGATTTTTGGTTGTTGTTGTTGTTGTTGTTGTTTTGGTTTTTCTTTTACACAGTAGTATTTGGTCTTCTTACATAACTAACCGACCCTGCAGGTCGATTCTTGTGCAAGGCTTTCAAGTTTGTCAATATATTCGGCCCGGCCCGGCCCACTGATATAGCGCATGCCTCTTAATAATATGTGAAATCCTATTTGCAGAAGATGCAAAAGACAGGTGCTACCGCCGCGCATTTGTTGTCTAATTTAGTATAAACTTATTGTTAAAACATTCACACGGGACAGATTGTGGCTGTCGCTACTGGCAGCTGGCAGCTGACACTTGGCGTACAGGTGCATCGATGTGCAGTTGAGAAGCATCGCAGCATAACGTAAAATTTAATGCGAATTCTCTTTCCGTTGCCTTTTCTTTCATTACGCGCCAGCCCTTTACTATTCGGGGCCTCTATTTAGCTGTTCCTCTATTTGATTGTCTACGTACATATCAAGTTGTATGTCTCCTCATATACGTATATATTTCTCGTCTATTTTTCTACATTTATCCTCGATTCCCATAAATAGAGTTTCAAATGAAATTTAGACTTCTTCATAATATACACTGATACATTTGAATATCAAATAATTTGTTCAAATATATGTGTATATATAATTATAAATAAGTGTTTGCAGAGCAAAAGAAATTATAAATGGAATCCAAAATGCAAAGTACGAAATGTTTAGCTGAATTCGCATGCAGACATTTCTCTAGGCCATCATCCATCTAATGCTCGTATGCTCGAGAGCGGGGCCCTCTGCGCACTAGAAATTAATGTATATGTATTTTTGTTGGCACTTTTAATGTTTTAATCAACCACAAAGAATCAGCAGAATTACGATAGGGCAGGGCTTAGCTAAAGTGCAAGTGCAGTTGAGAGCAGTTCGCTTTAAATGAGTAAATGTATAAATACTTCTCAAAAGTCTGCTTTCAGTGGGTTCTTTGCTGCAATTCGATTTAATTGTAGCTAGTTGAACTCCTTACGGCCAACAGCATAACACGCGTTTCCTTACCTCGTTTCGTTGTCCCGTTTCTTGTTCTTGTTCAACAACTCGCTATAAATTATTGCTGCAATTGCTTTTCTACATTGCTGAAAGACAATGTATCCTGTATGCTATAATCCTAATCCTCTGGCGTATGTGCTATAAATCGCATTACCGTGCAATGCATCTCGATAGATCTGCCATTTTCTATCAACGGCAGCAGCTGTATGCAGACTCTTGGCGTTTGTCCTAAAAAACAACGTTTCTTCCTCAAGCCGAACTGTCGCTCTGCCACTCGCCCATTGCAAAGTGAGTTTAGGACTATACAGAATATCACTATCTTTAAATATGTAATATTCAAAATAATCATATACATATGCACAACTTCTCAATCTCTTTTATCTTCCCGTATATATATATATATATATATATATATATATATATATATATATATATATGCGGGATATCTTCTCTTAAAGTTGTACAGTCCACTCGTATTTATATTATATATTTAATATGCAAAATAATCAACAATACAAATCAAATCAAATAAAATAGAAAGTTAAGAGTGAAAAATGAAAAAGTTTTCAGTCTGATCGTAAAGATAAAATAAGTTTAAAATTGTTTTACATTCATATTCATATATACATGTATATATATGAATGTGAATGTACTGGACAACTTTAAACTTCTTTAATTTTTACGATCAGTCTTATGGTTTTGTTTTTGATTTTGAAATTTAATGGGGAAAGTTTATGTTGTTCTACGTCGACGGGACTCTACTATTGGTTACACGACATTTTTCGAGTATTCTCGACTATAGCACTTATGTAATGGTTGTATGTGTGTGTGTGTAGAAAATAAACTGAAAGGATGAAAGTCTGTCTATGATTGTCTTAAAATGTCAATGTTGTATTGTAATGCTTGATGTTTTACAATGATACTTAGTATTGCAGAACAATGTTTGTCAAAATGAACGTCCTAATACGTGTTCTCTCTTTAACCCCATAATTATAAAGGCACAGGTGGTATCTACATCAACAGTGGGAAACATGAACGGCTATAAATCGAAAGTCTCCCTCAAAAGCGGCGTAAGGATATGCCAAAATACATGCAGGTGAGTCTCAAAAATATACAACACGTAAATTCTGTGAGGCATAACCAAAAAATAAAATACAATTTTATTTCTCTGAGAAAGAGAGTGAAGGTATACTCGTATTCATTTTGTAATTATATTTAACATTTTTTTTTTTGAATTCTAATGACAATATTTAATGTATATATATATATATATTTATATATATCTGTTTTTAGTGCCACCAAAAAAGAAATCAGGCAAGGAACGTGTACCACAGCCGAAAAATACAGTAGCAATGCTTAACGAATTGCAAGTATGGACTGATATACAAATTAGAGTCATTAGACTAGTCTTCTCGGTGCGTGTACCGTTATTTACGATCTCCGTTGAGGTTAGTGCGATGTTATCAACAATATATCAACAATACTCATATAAATTGGTTAAATATGTATTCTTATTCTAATGTATGCCCCTAAGTAACCAACAAAGATTAGCTCACTTGAGAGAGAAAACAATTAATAGGACATATAGTCTAGGGTGTGTATGTACTGAGTGGCATATACTTCCATCCAATTCAATCAACTCTGTGGTCTCAGGGGGAGTATATATGATCTTTGTATGCCCGTTATAGACAGAGTCGAACATGCTTATAGCTTGTGGTATTATTACTAGTCTTACAAAACTTAATACGATTAAAGTCTATTTTGTTATTGCAGTTTGACCTGAACGGATAAATGCTGAGTCATTTGTTAAATACAAAGTCTTGCCACAACCATGTTCAATTTTGTTTCTTGCCACAAATTGTATTCTAAAGGTTTTGTAAATATTGCATATTAAATGGCGAGGTTACTAAATGTCTATCATTAAAGGTTAAAATAGAAAAGCAGAAAAACATAAAAGTACGCGAGGAAAGTGTTTACTTTCAATATAAAGAGGAAAAGCGAGTAAGGTAACGTGATAGAAAAAATATTAACCCGACAAACAATTTGTAGAATTGAATGAAATCCATCAGTGAGTGGATTTATTATTATGTGGTTGCTTTGGAAGACTATAAACAAACAAAAATATATTAAAGACAATAATGTATGTATATGGATTACATATGTACATATATGTCCTAGTTTGGTTCATACTCAAGATATACACAATTGAGAAGAAATGGGGACAATAATGATATTTACCAATAGCGAAATAGCGAAAGGAAACTCCCAAACAGTCCGCAACATACATTAATTATGTAGACCAATAGTTGGCAACTAACATTTCCTCTGCTAAGCTCCTCCGTTTTCATTTTTATATTTAACCTTTAAGCATGCAACTAACTGGACTTAAACCCTTGACTTTTTTCAGGCTGATGGGCAGAAGTATATGGGATAAGGCCGCAGTAAAAAGGTAGCGCGTACTGGAGGCTGGCAGCTACAGCGTTACGCAGTTTTATACAGTTTAAACATCAGTGCAGTCTTATCCCCTTTGAAGCCAGCAGGCAACTTGGACTTTACAAGTGACGAACATCTTGAAAACGGGGTAGAAAACGTGTCCAAAGCAGAATTAGTCGAACTGATTTACACGTTGATGTTGCCTGAAAAGAAATCCAACCTCACCTCGCTCGAACAACCCACGTTGCGTCCACAAATATTTTGCATGAGCCAAGCAGCAAGTACTAGTATTTTATTTGTTTTTATTTTTTTATAATTTTTTTGCGTAAACTTATTTATATTTATTTTATAATTTAAACATATTTTGTAGACGTCGATTTCTATTTGCGGTTTAATGCTCAGTGGCTTTTATTACATGTTTATATGTATGTGTTTGGCAGTTATTTTCAATGTTGGAAAAATTGAATTTTCTACTGAAGACCCTAATTTAATAATCTCTTAAGGAACAATTTCCCTTGAAACCTCTAACGTTTTTATTATTTTGCGTTTATGTTTTTGTGATCTAACTTCCCAACGTCTCAGGCATGCTATTTTACGAAAAGCAATCCGCAGTGTAATATCTGAAAATGAAATTTGAATACTATTCGTGTTCCTTATTGATTTAAGCTTGAAAAACTATTTAATATTAATGATAGAAAGAAAGAATTTTCATAATTTTTACATCTATCTTTATAGCGTTATATAATATTTAAATAAAATAAAAACCGATATTTCTTAAAAATATATCTATTGAAAACACTGAAGAATTTTATTATTAAATCTGACGATGATTTAGTTCCTTTTTTATTTTTATTCAATTGTTGCTTTTCGCTCATTAGAATACTCTCATAAACATGTTTTGTTTTAAGAGAAAATTATCTAATAATTTAGGTATTCTTTGAGCTTATTTTGTAGCTTTCAATACAAAGACAACTTTTCTTTCAATCATTAGATGCCACAAAAAGTACGATTGCTGTAGATGGTCAGAAAAAAGTTCCAGATATCGGCCCTGTTATGTTGTTGTACGAACTATTTAACGATGTTAATTTCGAATGCATGAACATTGATGGCGCTCAAAACAATTGTCGTTTCAAAATGACAGTCACTATCAATGATAAAAAGTTCGATGGCACAGGTGAGTTTTGCTTAGTAGTTATTTGCTATTATAAGGCTACGAACTAAGGCTATGTAGGTCCCTCTAAGAAATTGGCTAAGAATGCAGCCGCGAAAGCCGCGCCTCGCTTCTTTGTGCAATATATCCTACAGCCCGATGATGGCACCACAGAAGAATGCGCCATTACCCATAGACGAGAAGGCATCGTCGATGGAATTACCGCAAATCCATGCGGATACCATCGGACGGTTGGTGTTGGAAAAATTCATGGAAGTAATTAAGGGCCAGGAGGCGTACTCGCGTCGAAAAGTTCTGGCAGGCATAGTTATGACAGAAAAACATGAATTTCTGCGGAAGGCCAAAGTAAGTAAAATATTACTAGATTACAGCCTCTGATTAAATGTGTGTGTTAACAGGTAATCTCAGTTTCAACTGGAACAAAATGTGTTAGCGGCGAGCAAGGCTACGAGCGTAAATGGGGCGGTTCTAATGACTCGCATGCTGAGATAGTGTCCAGGCGTTGTCTTCTCAAATACTTGTATGCCCAACTTGATCTCCAGTGCAATCAGGTATGCTTTTATAATTCGTTGTTTTAGACTTGTGCTAAACTGTATATACTCCTTAATTCATTTACACGCTTTAGTTTATAAAGTTTGTAAATAACGACTTGTGCAGGTAGCTAAATTATTATCATTGTTATTATTATTTTTTTTTTTTGAAAGCTTGCATTTAAGTAGTTATGTTAAAATTCTACTTACTTTACTTTCTGAAATAACTAAATTAACTGGAAAATCCTGGCCCTGTTAAACACACGTAATGAATGTTTAAGGTATAAAACAAAAGAATAATTAACTATGTATCAAATAGTGGATACATATATTCTAAATGGTGAATAATGAATGTGAGAATTCGTTAACTACTTATAGCTTAAGAGATAATTGGTATTGTAGAAAGCGTCAGGGTGATTCTAATCTGCGAAAATTTGCCATTTAGCGTTCATTTACTACAGTTAAGTTAAAAGCTGCGAATAAATAATAATCACTAAAATTAAATTCAACATTCAACATAAAGTATCATATATTCTTAATCAAATTTATGGTTTTTACAACACACATAGATAAATTTCATAATATATTTGCTAACAACATACATTTTTGGTATGACCTAGTTGGTCACATATAAATATGCATTAATTACTTTAAATATTTGTGACACTATTTATAAGATATGTGTAAATATTTTAAAACATAACAAATAATAGAAATTTATATTGTATTTCGTTATGTGTAGAATTAGCCAAATAAATACAGTAAAGTTAAGGCAGCAAAACAACATTGCTTAATGTCATAAATTATAAATTCCTTATATTGTGTTTCGTGTCGTTTCAAAATTAGCAAAATAAATACTGTTAATTTAAGGCAGGAAAACAACATAGCTTAATGTCATAAAGTATAAAGGACTGGCTTTTAGCTCATATTTAATGTGTAATGCGTTTATATATTTTTAGTCTTCGCTTGGATAGACAATATATATATATATATATATTTATATATATATATATATATATATATACATATATAAATATATTATAGTTTTAGAGATTATGACAAACATTTTTTAAGTGTATCTAAAGTTAGAAATGAAAATTTTTTTTTGTTATGTCTAAGACGCAAGTTCCGCATCTGCATGTAACTTCCCAACAATAGCTTATATCTATTAACAAAATTTAATATAATCAAAACCAAACCATATATATATATATATATATATATATCGCCACAGCCTGTGTGCATATGTATGTATATATATACACATATATATATATATATATATATATATATATATATATACGCCACAGCCTGTGTGCATATGTATGTATATATATACACATATATATATATATATATATATATATATATATATATATATATATATATATATATATATATATATATATATATATATATATATATATACATATGCACACAGTCTGTGCGCATATGTATGTATATATATTTAATATAGCATATATGTGCATTCTAAAGTAAAAGCAGCTTCAAACTAAACTTACAAAAAAAAAAACACAAAACCTAACTTTGATTTATATACATTTGATTATTCTTGTTTCCTTTTTTTCTAATATATAGCAACAGCATATCACTCGATTTTCGTGAGAATACGACGGGCAATACCCTTATAAACTAAAATCCGGGGTACATTTCCATTTGTATATAAATACAGCACCATGTGGGGATGCACGGATATTTAGTCCTCACGAAAACGACACTGGTGTTGATAAGCATCCAAATAGGTTGGTACAACACATTTTTAAATACTACTTCAAATATAACAAAAATAATTAGAGCATTTTACGAACATCTCGATTGCGACGAATTGCTTAAAGAAACCAAATGAACTCTACTGAAATATGGGATAAGTTAAATATAATATAGTGCTTATGCCCCCCCCCCCCCCCCCCCCCCCCCCCCCTGTAAAGCCCCCTTTTTACCCTTCTCACATGTACATTGTGTATACGCTTCCATTTCCATTTAATCAGGGGTTTGTCCGCATGAACTTGAAATGGTTATGACGTGGGAAAGGGGTGAAGAGATTATTGAGGACTTTATTTTAGGAACATACAAAACCTAGTATAATAGAACCCAGTATTACCATCAAAGGACGAAGAGAAATGTGAACAGTATTTGTCTCTGAAGATACAACCACAACAGTTCTTAGACATTTTTCTGATTCTGATTCTCCCTTTCGTCCTTCTGTTTTCGTGGTCCTGCCTTACCGTTTCGCGACTAATGTTGTGCTGCTCACTTTCGTGTCTAATCTCACTCTAAAAGGCATTGGCACCATGAGCATTGGAATATGCACACTATGCGAAATCATAAGTTTTAAGAAGTAAATTAAATGTGGTACAAAGGAAGAAAAAAAGTATGAATAATTTTAGTTTCGTCCATGCTTCGGCTGCAAAGCTTTAAATTTCACTCTCTCTTTTTCTGACTTTCTATCCATTGGTCTATTTTAAAAAGGCATTCATGGACACAGTAAGTTTTTCTCCTCTTAGGGCGTTTTTTAATTGAAAAAACTTGTATTTTTCAGTTTTACAACTAGAATCAAACAGTTTCATAAGTGAATTCCCAATAATTATAGCTATTTTGAACAAGTATTATGAAATAGCAATTGCTTCCAACTGCTTCGTTCTTATTTGTTGAAAATTCTTTGGCAAGCGCAAGATTGTTAAGCAATGTAATGTCTGAGGAAGGAAATAATTGTGCATAGATAATGATTAGCTGATTAACTTAAATTATTTTTTAAGCCAACATTACATACACAAAATATATAAAACATATTGCGAGATATGTATATTTTAATCTAACTGACTTGCAGCTTTTTACTATTAATAGTCCGATACAAACGATCTCCGAGATAGTTATAAAAAAATGCACGGCTGGCAGGAAGAAAAATCGTATTATGTTTTTACTGAAACCTAAGGAACTCTATTTCAAATGAAGTACACAGGGATGGATGAACGCGAATGCATAGTATTAGCTTTTGACAGTTATAAAAAAAAGATGTATGATCTAGGCTCTTAGTGTTAGAACAGCCGTTGTTATCAAAAGTTAGGATTCCATCAGCTAGAACCAGCACAGAGTTTATGGCTATTTGTAAGTGTCTAAAAGATTAAGGTTTGTATGCAAGCACACAAAACTTAAACGTGCTTAACGGTTGACTCTACGTCGCCTCAACAATTGATATATAAATAAAAAATTGTAATATTGTCACCTGGTTGTAGATCTGTTCGTGCTGTTTTGTCTAAGGAGGGTAGATGCATATCAGATTGTGGCGTAATTTGCAAAAAAATTAGGTTCACTTCTTATAATTACGATCTCTCACTACCCTTTTATCATTTCTTGACTTGCCAATAATAACATGCAACTGCTTTTGGATTTTCACATAATCGTTGTACATGTTGCTATTCTTGCATTTTTTGGCTCTCGTGGTATAACCCAAACTCTGGCAATATAACATTAATTACTACTAACGTATTAGAAAAGCACGCGGACAGTTGTGTACGAAGATCGAGTCGGGAGAAGGAACGATACCAGTAAAAGCAGCGATGGAATTCAAACGTGGATGGCGTACTACAGGTAAGTGCTTCGCTACAAATTCATCATCAAATTGTCCCAATAACATTTTTGTATTTACAGGGCCAGCGTCTACTAACAATGTCATGTTCGGATAAAAATTGCTCGCTGGAACATTGTAGGTATTCAGGGCTCAAGCCATGTACCTGCAATTATCGAGCTGGTTTACCTGCATTCCATAGTGCTAGGAAGTTTGTTGCATCCAGAACACATGTACCGCGCTGTATGCGGACGAATTGAAAAGTCTATACAGGGCCTACCACCCCCTCGGGTGTATCATTTAAACAAGCCCCGTCTTGCACTGGTTACCTTCTGCAGAGCCGCGAAATCAAGCTAAAGCCCCAAACTTTGGCATTAATTGGACCATTGGTGATACGGAACTTGAGGTTGTCAATTCCTTAACTGGGCGGACTAATGGCGGACAAGTATCAGCGGATTACAAAACAAGCTTTTGATAAATATGGATTTCTTTTTGATGAAAAACTTACCGGGTATGCTAATTCGCAAAGTCACTAAGGACTACGGGGAGACAAAGGCAGATGTCAAGGACTACCAGGTTGGTTAGATGAGTTAATGTTTCGATAAGTGGCCACATGAACATAATTTTACATTGCAGACAGCCAAGCAAGAGCTGTTCTCTGCATTCAAACGAGAGGATCTGGCAGTTGGCTGCAAAAACCAATTGAACAAGACCAGTTCGGGCCTTGTGGAATGACTACATTCAGCTTGCACCATCTATCCGGATACATATGCACTACAGTACATTTTTTTAAAAAAGACGCAACAACGGCAAGCAACTAATAGATTTAGATAATATAGTTATATAAAAACTTGCGTGGTAGACTGCACATTTTGTTTTTTCCAATCAAATGAAACCAACTAACAATTGATTGATAACCTGCTGGTGATGTATCGGAACAACAACGACAGACATATAGTTCTTCAAACATTGAAACAAATGAGAGTTTTCAGTAGAATATTTCTAGAATAGAATGTAGTTTTTTTATGCTTGAACTAAGTAAAGAAGTATTATATCGTTTTACTTAAAATAATTGATTTTACATATTGATCAATAATTGTAGCTATTGGAGGTAACACATATGTGGCTATCATGACAAGTCTTCAGTTATAAAACAAATATTTCTTACTCTGTCTCACTTTTTTTCAGTCCCAACATTTGGTTTCACACTCAATTTGTAGCGCATGTTAATTTACATCAGATCTTATACTAGCCTATCTGCTAATATATTGTTAAAATATATATAGTATAATGGAGCTTTTATGACACGACATTAGAGGTATAATAATAATTTATATGTTAGTTGGTTCGCTGCAAATACCCTTGCAGGAATTCAGCGAATGTTAAAAGGTAACAAATTATACAATATTCTCATTATTCAAATAATTTGCATGCAACTCAATAAGGTTTATGTGTTTATCAGTTTATCGTTCTAGTGTTTATGTAACAATGCAATGGCATGTTAGTATATGGTTCTATGGTTTGTCCTTAATTCCCTCTATGAGTTATATCAAATCAATAAGAACGTTGCAGTCGCTAACACTGTATTAACATAGTACACATTCAAGCGTCAACAAGATTTTTTCCGATTTGATACGCCCCAGTGGCGGAAACATATGGTTCTTGGCCAGTTCTTACCAGACGTCTAGAGTAACGTAACCGCAAATAAAAAACTGTATTTCAGGGGCTTAGGCTCGAAAAGTGTAGAAATTACAGGGTATTTTTTAATATGCCATGTCCCCAACGAGGCTTAAAAAGTTAGGTGCTTCTGAGATACCGGAAAATGTATTTTCCGATTTGCCACGACAATTTAGTGGGCGAATTGGAAAAAATGCGGATAACTATCTGACGAGGGTAAACACGAGTATACAAATTTTAAGTCTCTAGGCTTCAATGGCAGCAAAGCAGTGTGCGCTTTATAAACACGACAGACGGACATTGTACAAAACCAATATACGCACTTCTCTTTCTTTTTGAGTATAAATATATAAATATAGTACGTTACTTAATTGTCGTGTCATATAGGCATCAGTACTTTGCAATTATAATTTATTCTGAAGTTCGGAAAAAATTGGCGCGTAAAATCATATTCTAATTTGTATACCATTGGGTATACATATATATAATGTTTATTTATTAAAATTTTTTTTTTAAATTTTTAAATTTTGTTACAAAATCTTATTCATACATACAAACTTAAATGAACAACTATATAAAATGCGTATAGGGTCATTGTTACTATATAACATCGAAATATACATTGATTATCCACACTTAAAATTCTTTTCGCAAGCTAATATTAATTTAGAAAAATAATTTTTACTGAAAAATAATATACTTTATATAATAAAGATCACTGTGCCTCTATAGACAATAGTTAGCAAAAACTGCCGTAATGTGACCCTCTTCGTACTATATATATCCAAAAATCTTCCGATTTAGTGCCATTCTGTTATAATATTTTCTGTACAGATATGCGTATTTACATGTAAAACGGTGAATATAATTGAAGCTGATGTAATTGTGTAACCAAAATATAACAATTAATTTCAAATTTTCTTATAAGAGGAATGCTTGTCAGCAAATATACAACATTTGTTTGTTAGGTTAGTTTGAATACAGTGAAATAATTTTTGAGGAACCATCACATATTTTTAATATTTAATTTTCAAGAGATCACTTTTTAATCCGCATATTAGAAAAAACACAGGCCTTAGTCAATTGAAACCTTATAGACTTGAAATGAATTAAGAAACATAATTGAAAAATTTTACCTTTGATGTTGAAGTTATTTTGAACGCATGTGGCTTAAAGTCAAATTTAGATTTCGTATAAAACTGCATTCAACTTTGTATTAAAAGTTTTCTGGCTTCCATTTGTAAGGTTTTGCACAACGAAGTTTAGTAATAATTTAATAATAAATATAAATAAGTAAGTTAACTGATATTACACTAACCATAAGATAGCTACTTCCACAATTTAAGAATGTCGTTGTTTGCGTAATAATTTGTGCTCTAAAATATACAAATAAATGGACTAATTTTACAAATGTAAATGAAGATACGTAATTTTAATAATCACGCATTCTTGAACACACTAGGATACTTGAAAGTTCAAAGTGTCTCTGCAAGTTGAACATTGACACAGAAAATCGGCAAATTGGAAATTGATGGGCTTTACAAGTGAATACTTATACTGATATTCGGCTATGCTGAGCACTTTTCACACACTTTAACACTCAAGCACATTATTATTTTTTTAAAATTGTTTTTTGAGCACACATTAAAGAGATCATAGCCCCTACTTTCACCGCAAAACAGAATTCCGCTGGCACTAAATTATATATTCGCACAGGTGTATGTCACTATACGGAAGAGTAGAACACACCGTGCACTGTTGTTAATGAATCATGGAGTTTTAGATTTTGTAGGGTCAACGCTTCCTTTTGTATGCCATACACCTTGCACACATCCAGTGTCAAGTCTATACGATCTAGTCTTCAATTGGTAGGGGATACAATAATAAATGGAACAATCAATCAATCAACAATAATCAAGAATGTCCAACTAGAAGATGCCTTGTACAAACATTCGAACTTCCCTCATACTTTTATCATTAATCTTTCCAACACGACACAACTAAGTACAGACGCCGAAATCTGTACATTGTACGTAGGGGCTGTGCCGCTTCTACCCGCACTAAAGAGCTAATTTACACTTTAATAATCATTCTTGGGAAAAAGAGAGTCCCTCACCTACCCTAGATGCTAAATTGAAAAGATTGATTTAGCTCGTCGTTCTTTTATGAGCTTTAACACTGTATGGAGTCATGTGTTCAAAATCTTTTTCTTAAATCCATTTTTTAATATCTTGGTATTAAAGGGGGAGCAGTATGTGTCTGTCTCTTCGGCTTGATGTTTGATTTCCGCAAAAATGTAATAACCTAATTTTTGTTTGATTAGTTCGAAAAATCTGTAGATTGGTGTTAAAACATGACTGCATAACATTTGTTTGCAAGTTTATTATCATAAGTTGGACACTGTCTGAGACAGGTAAATGCGGATCAATTTCAGCGCAGGTTGTGTTAAGTCAATAATCAACTATCAACAGTCGATTTATATATTGATAGTTGAACGCATTTCTTTAATAATACCCATACTGATTTATTAGGAAGATCTCATATCTAAATGAGTTCGTTTAACTGGATTTGATTGAAAAGTCACTGGTAACAGAGAATGGGGCTTTCGAACATTACGATTATCGTAGTTCTGATCAACACATACACATAAAGCAATTGTCACATATAACACTATTTCGATTCGATTATTATTTTTGGTTTGGAATGTAGAAATAAATAATCTTTCAGTTTTTCCCAGTCGTTTCATATTTAATTTGACCTTATATCGTCATGTAGATCCATATCCAACAATATAACAATGCTACTAAATGATGAATAGGGGCAATTAATGTTGCAGAATAATAAACATACATATAAAGTAAAATTTGACCTTATATAAAATATCTGTGATACTAAATTTTACTAGTACTTCCAGCATATCTGCATTTTATCCATTCTAAAATAATTCAAGCTAAAAGTTACAAAATGTGGAACAACTTAATATTTTGTAGAACGCCCAACAATAAACCAAATTATACAAAATTTACAATAAATTGGTTAAATTAGCTTTTTAAGTTAAGATTTTGCATACCAACATGATTGAACAATTAGGCATTACTAGGCATTACGAACGACTAATTTTGGTTTTAAAGAAACATTTAAAAAATTTGTGAGCAAGATGATAAGAGAAAAACAAAACACAAAATATGTATGTATATTATATGAATGTCCAAAACACCCTTAAAATAGCAACTCTATGTTGGATTTGTATTTCACTTTCACACTATATTTATTAACTTCCGGAATGAAGTATAGTCTTAAGGTAATTAAATGCGCGTGTAAGCTCCTTGGTATCTTTACAATTGCAAATATAATATTTTTGTTGCCAAGGCAAATGTATTTAATCTATTATTAATTTGCATACGTCAGGCCACTTTTTGAGCTGGAAGTGTACAATTTAACACAATTTCTGTTGTTGTCTGCACATAAATATATATAGTATTGCAGGTGGATGAATTCTGAAGCCAAACGATTTCTGTTATTTCAATGCTCACGTCCTTTTTTTTTTTAAACAATATTTAAGCTTTCATTGCAAAGTATTCCTTGTACTGTATGCACAAATCAAGTTCTATGCCTAATGTGAAATTTAACTACATCAATAATTCATCTGGAATTAGAGCAGTAAAATGGAGCTCTTATAAGATATGACGTATATTTTTAATTTACGATTCGTATGAGTATCATAAGCCAAATATAAAAACTCTTTCTTCTTTACAATATGTAATGAAGTGAGTGTTAAAATATTGCTAAAACAGAAAATACAAATAGAATCTATAAAGAAGTAAGTATCAACACCGGAGTTTATTTCCCCTCCGTCTATCAGTCAGTCTGTATTTATGTTTGTACCTCTTGTATCAATGAAAATAGAAAGTATATTTGCATGGATGGATTTTTCGAATAAGTTAACAGCTTCCCTATTCCTAGTACACTTCAATCACATTGAATACAAGCTAATTAGTTTCAATATCTGAGTTTGAACAGGTTAATCGACTCGTCAGAATTTGCACATATGAAGAGTTTTCGTTCAGCTAACATATAGTCGACTTGAATGCAGATATTGCACATTTAAGTCGAAGACGGCTAATCGTGTGTGGAATTATTTGTGGAAAGCTTTGTAAACAGAACCTTAGATCTATCTCACTTAAAGGAATCATACATGTATTCAAATATTCTACCTAAAAAGAACAATAGATAAAATATATATTATATAAAATACGATTAAAAAATCACTTATATAATAAGGCATTTTACACTTAATAGCTGCATGTAAAGTTCTATTTTAAATAATTGAAAATTTCAAAGTTTTACTCGCTATTTTATTTATAGAGACTAATAACAAATAGAATATATATGTAGAAAATATCTACACAGTTTGTTGCACATTGTTACGAAGGCTTGGCCCATGCCAATTTACATATGAATTACTAAAATGCATTGTATACCTATTATATAGGTGCTTTTTTATGAATTATGTAACCGATAAAACACGAAAAAAAATATAAAAAAAAAAATTCTTTTGAGTTTCCTCTAATATCAATTTTCGTGCAGCATATATGCAATTAACAGAAAGAAAAGAGAAGCTGCTAATAATTCCATATTATAACAGATATTTGATTTTTTTCTTTTATTTTATCTCTTTAATATTTTATTTAATTTTTAGTTGTGAATATAGGCTTATATTCCCAAGTGTTATTTGTTAGTCATGAAAATAAAAATTTAAATGAAGACGAAATGATCTATCGAAGCCTTCATATAACATAGTTTAGTCGGTAGCTCTTTAAAATGAAATTAACGATTTTTAAAGAGTTCAAAAAGTAGGATAAACAACTTCTTTTAATGTAATTTGCTTTACACTAGAAAGCAAACCTATATATAAAATACACATATTGTGAACAATAGAACAGATTGATTTATCCACATTATAAACGAATTATCTTATGAGAAAGGATCATAACACTTTTGTTAATAAATATACGAATGATCAGAGCTTCTTGGAGCATGAAGCATAGAATATAATTATTTAAAAACAGTATACAACTCAAATCAGATCATAATTTACCCGTTAATTTGAAAACACATATAAGAGATAAAATATAATGTCTTCTGAGAGATTCAAACCCATATATTTAAACCATATTCTGATGTTATGGAATAATTATTTTTATTTGCTACAGTTAGGAAATAACATTTAAAGTATAGTAATATTATTGTAATCTTAAAAAATGTACACTGTATACAATTAAATGCTTTATTTACTATAGAGCTAACAAAAGTTTCTTTTAAGGTCGCTTATTGATGAAATGGCTTCTTTGGGGGCGTGGTATATCAAAAATTCCTTTTAATTTAAGCATGCAAATTTCACAGTTACGTTACCCTAGATCACTTCCAAGGACTGGCCAAAAATTATATGTCTCGTCCACTGGGGGCGTGGCAAATCGGCAAACCATTTCTCAGTGAGAAACTTCCAATTATATGGCGATGTTACTGTTGACCTCCTCTATTGATTTGCCAAAAATTAGATATATATATATATAAGCAAATTGGGGGTATGGCAAATCTTGAAATGAGCGCGAGCTGTGTAGCTGTGAATGAGTATTCTGCAGTCGGTAGCGCCCGACTTCAACGTTCTTAGTTGTTCTACATGCGATCGTGTCGATCTCAGGGGCAATACCAACTAGAAACCCCAAAAAATTGTTTCGACTACGTCATTCATCACTTTATTAAGCTCTGAAATACTACCTTAAAATTAATCGAATAGAAACCCCTATAAACAATGAAAAATTAAAAAAAAAGGAAGTGCGAACTGACAAAGCTTTGCAAGGATTAGTGCGCCTTAGCCTTATATGTAATTTTCCATACTTCGAATAGGCAAATTGTTGAATGAAAACGATAGAAAATCGCCAGTGGCATTGAGATATGTGTAATAATCGTCCAGCCCCAAATGCCGAAGAACTCAAGATGCGTCTGACGAAACACGGCCCGTCCTTTAATGAGGGTGTTGACAAACCATATGGCAATGTTAGCGACCAATAGGAAGGTAATAATCTCGCGGCCGGGCTTGCGGCGCACCTGCTTAGAGCCTTTGCAGCGGCGGTGGCTAGCATGCAATATGAACATTGTCTGTAGTGATGTTTGCACAACACCAAAAACCTCAGCAATTATGCCTTCAACGCGGTCTGGAACCGTATCCCATTTGGCGAAATAGCTGCCTAGAATGCTAAACATGCCGTACAAGTAAACGCCGGTCTGGGCTACAACTAATAGGAGATTATCCAAGTCCATTGAATGGTGCTCGTCGCTTGTATCCTTGATATATCGAAGATCGCGCATTAAGATCATGCCTGTCAAGAATGCAATAGTTAATCCCGAGATCAGTTGCTTTTATCACAGTTATCACAGCTACATACCCGTAATTACAGCAGAGGCGCACATGAAGTACATAAATGTCTCCCAGAGCGTCACCTCCTGGGTCGCGATCAGCTCGTAGCCGGGTTGCGTATACAGCACAAAGTACATTATCATTGCTATTATAGTCATGACAATGATGAGTATGCCGAAGAAGAGACCCTTGTGTGATTGGGAGCAATCAACAGAGAAGTGATGGGCCGGCTTCTGCGCTATGGGCTTTATAGAGTTTTTGCGAGTCTTGTCGATGTCCGGTATGGACTTTACTGTCTTCCACATTTCAAATAGAATAACTGCGCAAATGAGAGAGTATTCAATTGTGCATGGAAAAAGAAACGGGGACAACTGCTGAACTAAAGCACCCATGATAGTCGTACGAGAGCACCCAGAAAATGTGGCTTGTGTTGGAGTTGCTACTGTTGTGATGTTACTAACAGACGCGGTCATATTGACTAATATTTTGTGCATCGTGCCTTCAACAGAGTGATTCTGCATTCTTAATCCTGTGGCAAGTGGTCCGTGAAGTGGGTGTGTCATAGATTGATTTAGAGCCGACCAGTCAGGACCGCCATGTGTTCCGTTGTGTAATACGGGATCGTGGCCTGGATCGATGTCGTGGTGGCTTATATGAAATATTTCGTGCTTAGTTTCTTCGACCAGAACGTATAACCATTCACACAAGTTTGTGGCCACCATGTGCATGAGCCCGAAACGCGAGGTTACCTTGTGACGTGCCATGTCCATATATGTGGTGTTGAGAAAGATGAACTGCACCTGGGCAATGCAGAGGACCATCCGGCAGATGGGAGTAATGGCTACAAAGACGTCGTGGCATCCCGGGTGACCATTCAGCTCGAAGAACTGACCAAATTCCAACCCCGAATACACCATTGTACCGATAGCGAAGGCAATAGCACCAACGCGTAGATAGAAACTTCCGAAATGAGTAACCTTGTGCTTAAGGTGTATGTTGCTGTTCTTCTCGTCTAAAACATTTGGAAGTTAATATTGCTTTAATTTCATAATTTATATACATATGCAAATATATTTCATAAGAATAAATTAATTCACCCTACTCTTAAAGAAGCTTAAAGACAGCTAAAGGCTTAAAGCAATAGTAAAATCGGAAAAAACAAATATTTCACTTACGAAAATCCTTTAGCGCGTTGAAGAGAGACCGATTACGAAATGCGCTTATGTAAACAAATATAACAAATAATATGCTTCCAGCATATAGATAAACATAAAAGCCTTGATAAACATAGGTTGGTATTTGATCTGAAATGACCTCCGTAATGGGAAGGCAGACACCTAAGAGCACTAGGAGCTTGCAATATGTCGCAGATAGAGCCGAACTGATAGCATCACTGTAACATAAAGAATGAATTTAAAATAACTAATGATTGTATTTAAAATGCGCTCTTACTTGCCCGTCCTTCGGTTCTTTTCTTTTTGTTGTTTGGCTTGAAAGCTTTTTGCGCCGCTGTCGTAGTTGGCGCTGGAACCATTGCGAGCACTTGCAGAGCCACTTTGAAAGTTAATGGTTGCCGTACTGCCGGTGGCTGTTCCATGGGGATTTCTTATGTCGGAACGTAAAAGTTGAAGAAACAAAAGGGGAAGCTGTTAACAATTATTGACAAGGTATATAGGATATCTTAGTAATATGAAGACCAGCTGTACCCTGCATTTCTGGAGTTTCGTGGATGAAGAAAATTACTGGGATCTTTGCGTCCTAAGCCAGGGGGTCGCTGAGTCAGGATCTCCTGTAGCAGTATCGAAGGACGTCGGGATACCTGAAGTGTGTAGGCTGAGTCGTCACGGTGTATACCAATGCCTGGGAGAGGCAAAAGAGCCTGGCGCTGACTGCCGTGCTCTACAAGCTCCAAGTTCGTCTGCGATTTCGCCAGCGGCGATATTGGATGTGACATAATCGGTATGTTATGGTAACCGCAATTATCACATGCGGTGCGAGCGTATCGTTTCACGGAGTTAGAGGTAGCAGAAATAGTCGAGTTATGGTTACCGGAATGCGGTTGAGTCTCCGGCGGCGGGGTCGTTGCAGGCGTTAGACGAGAGAAAGATATCGATTTTTTTGGTTGCCTTATTGTAATATATTCACAGCTGTCGCTAAATACTTGATTTCTAACGTAAAGTTGGGAGTCAGTTAAATTATGAAGCTAGACAGCCGACTGCCGACTGCATACCTCAAACATACACTCGCACAATTACAATCGGCCTCTGCCTGTGGCTCATATGTGTAACTCCCTGATCTACCTAGTCCAAGGTTTGCAAAGTAACTGACGTTACGACAGGCCATTTTATGATTATGGACAACTATCGACGCAAATTTTTGTAGACCACTTCAAAATGTGTATATCGTGAAGACTTTACAGTCGGCTACATATGTTTTGCTTCTAATGGGTTTTTGATTGATTTTGTTGTTAATATTTCTTAGGTCTTAGGTCTGAAGCAGCCTTAATTAGCCAATAAAAGGCCAGCGCACGGGTGCCTGATTCTACATAGATATTACCCCCTGATAACATACACAAAATGTGCCTCCGTCTCAATTAAAAACAGTTTGGATATATGAAATTGTTTTGTGTTTGTGATATAATTTGCTTCAATTTACAATTAGCGATTCGCTACCCCCATTACCATTACTTTTCTTTTATTTCTGAATTTATTTTTATTTTTCGCCTCTGGCTGTTTCAGTACGTGATAAATGTATCGATTGCAAAATAATAATTTGCTCAAACATAACATTAATAATCCTCTTTACATATGTAGAAACGTTAACATTGCTACCCAAAGTGACTTCTTTACTAGCACACTGTAGAGTGTAGAGTGCAGTAAAATGCCGTAGTGTTTACCTGCCTGCCCGTAGATGTATTCAAATCTTATGATCAAGAAGAAGAAAACCGATAAAAATAGGCCTAGAATAATATTTTCTAAATGTGGCCTACTCGATTGCAACAGTATGATACATAGCATTTAGCTTCACATCAAGTAATTGCATTGAGTAGAAAAACAGCGATAAAGAAAATACAAATAAAACCATCTTATCATACTTGCACTAGGTGTCGTTTATTTTTACGTTACGTTATAATTTTGGCTGCGAATCGTGATCTGTCAATTTGATACTAATCAGGTCTGTCTGTATTAACAAAGGCGAGCTAAATGAAACTTTAAATAGAATATTCTGCTTAAAGAAAAGGCACTCGAATGAAAACAGTTTGATCTACATACACTCATGCACTTCATGTACACTAATGGCTTTCGCTGAACATCGTTTAACATTTGTGATACATTACATATTTAATATTCATATTTTAATTTAAGTTATAGCTAGCTCATAAATATCTTTTCGGACCTGGAGCATTGCTCTACTCTCACATCGTATCATCACATGAAATCTTGTCTTTCTCTAGAGTATTGCTCGATCGCTTATGAATGACTTAACACTAACTTTCAATTTCATATCGACAAATGAACTACTGTGCAATTTGACTTTGATTCATAATTGACTCAATTATTGAATATTTATTCAGTTGTATTGTGTTCATTTTATTTTCTTTGTAGTGTTCAAGCATAACTATAATTATTTACATAGTATTATAATAATAAATATTTATTATGATGATTTTGGTATGTTGGCGTCACTTTTAACTAAGATTCGATACCGGACGATTGGGTAATATTTGATGCACATGCACAAGTTCGTACTGACTAGCCTTACTATATTCAAGTAACTAGCCTAGAATGAAAAATCACACATACGAGACCAAATCATGGCTAAGTATTTTTATAAAACATATTTATTTTTTGGCATTGATATTTAGGGACAGCTATTGATTTGAAAAAATCACACACTTTTTAGCACGCGCCGCAATGTCGTCTTGGTAGTGAACGCGTTGCTTTGTTTTCCATAATGAGATCGGATCATCGTAGTAGACGTTTGTGTTTATATTATTGAGTGACATATTGAAATTGATTTATGTGAATCA
This sequence comes from Drosophila nigricruria, assembly GCA_037075265.1. Lineage (NCBI taxonomy): Eukaryota > Metazoa > Arthropoda > Insecta > Diptera > Drosophilidae > Drosophila > Drosophila nigricruria. The sequence continues at coordinate 48,998 of JBAMCI010000107.1, read as the reverse complement.
TTCACAAGAAATGCTTGTGTAAAGGAACTTTAATCAAAATAATTTTCTAGGCACCGCTTGACTATACAGCAATATGCTCTCTGAGGTACTAAATGCTTGTGATATTTCTGTCAGTTGCTGCGGCTGACACTGCCTTCTGTGGGACACTGTTTGAGCAGTTTATTAGCGATTTTTTAGCTTTCACTTTGTTGTTGCTAAAATATGTTTTTGATACACAGCTTAACACACTTTTAAATTTTCCGAAATGGCTTAAGCAGATACGACCTTGTTTTGCCTATCTTATAGAAAAACTTATGCATAACTTTTATATATTCTATAATTTTTATTTTTTTAAATATCATAGGATATTTATTAGATGGCGATTTCCAGAACACATCGCTGATCAATTTTAAATGAATTATCTAATCTCAATATGACCATAATCTTAATTATTGTGATCATCGTCATTGTTATTTATAACATCTTCATTACTATATATATTTTTATATATATTTTTAATATATATTATATATTTTTAAATAAAAGAATAATTTGTTTATCTTGCTGACTCATTTATATATTTGTACATAATCACAAAGTTTTTGATATATTAACAATTAGAATGTAAATATGGAGTCAAATTTATATATGTAGTTTTGGATCGGCTTCGTTATCGGGAATCTCGGCACATATGTGTTCATCTATTTCGTCTGCTAGAATTTTTTCGACTAGCCATATAAGAATGTGTGCGTGCAGCAGGCCTCGTTTTTGCCATTCTATGGAATACATCCAGCATCGGGTTTCCCCAAAAACGTGTTGTTTACCAATGTAGTTAATGAGGCACCGTATTTTTTGCCCGAATACAAGTGCGGTGATATCGTATCGATCACTTGGCGTTTGTTCGAGAAGCCGCATTTAGCTAATTTTGTTCATTAAGTAGTTGATGCAGATCTTGAAAAATAGCCATGTTGCTCATGAAATATATTTGTAAAAAATTATGATTTGCGTTTTCGAGGCGTTGCAATGATCTAATTCGATGGTGAATCCTTCCTCGTATCTTGAATGTCGGATTATCTCCAGGTTCTTCAATAATATTGTCCAAAATGAGGTCATTTTGAAACAATTATTTTATGTCTGAGTATTCACCATCAAGCAATGTATGCGATGGCGGAATCAAAATTGAACGTCTTGCACGCCAAAAATTATCTTGTTGATTTCTTTGAATGGCTCGACGATTTCGCATTGTCAATCGAGCCGTTTCACGAGCTGCCTCTCTTTGCTCTTGTGATTAAGAAGCACAAAGTCTGGCCATACTAACGCGGCGCCCCTCTTGTTAAATTTCTTGTTCTTCTTCAGCGGTTTCATTTGCGATGTTTTGATTCCTAATTGCTATACGACTTTGTCAGAAAAGATTAGATCTTCTCGATCGCGCCATTGTTAATAAGTAAAATCACTAACCATTCAACGCATAGATATGACATCTACAACAAATTTTTTCAATACAAAAAATTTGATCGCTAGCTCCCATTCAACTTTATATTTGCTCGAATTGCTTAGTTGCAATCAAGGAATATATATCACTGGTGCAGAGCTGCAACACCTAATGAGAAAATATCATATTTTAATCCTTATTATCCTATCCCCGACGAATAAAAATCCAACTAGTAAGAACGCTGCAGTCGGGCGCTACCGACTGCGAAATACTTATTCACGGCTGCACAGCCACACCCCCAATTGGTTTATATGTATATATATAATTTTTGGGAAGTCAATAGAGGCGGTGAACGGTAACACCGTCATAAAATTTAGAGTTTCTCTAATGGACATATAATTTTTTCCTTGATCTTAATAAGATCGTACTAGTAAATCACGTGCCAAATTTGGGCGTTCTAGCTCTAAAACTGTAGAAGATACAGTTTTCTACGCCCCCCATGGGCGTAGATATATCCGCCATAGCTTTTTGATCTTGGGCTGTCAACGCGAGTATACATTCCAAATTGCTATTCTCTAACTCTTTTTAAAGTAGTGTTTCTGAGATACCGGAAAATACATTTTCCGACTTGCCACGCCCCTACTATTCGTATCGGGAGAATATTGACACTTTATAATTCGAAGGTATACATGAATATATATTCCAAATTTCAAGTCTCTAGCTTCAATAGCGTTGAAATGGTTTGCGTTCATACGGACAGACGGACGGGCAGCAAGATGGACATTACACAAAACCAATATACTCATTTCACTTTTGTGAATGAGTATAAAAGCCGATCTCGAGTTATAATGTACTTAACTAACACGACAGTCCTTCTATATATAGATATAACCAATATTGATTAATTATACATTAAAAAAAAGGAAAAATATATTTTCAATGGATTCAATTTTTTACAATCCACCTTTTAATATTTTTCTTTTCGGATTTCACTTCACGCGAATTTGAATTTTTAAAAAAGGTTTCGATATATCCGTAAGACTCAGTTGGGTCCATTGTACAAGGCGTTACAACTAAGTAGCATATTAGTATATCATATAAGATTAACATATTAATGAAACGTTCGTGGGCTTACCTAAACGTAACTGAGGGCATTCGCTCGTATCTCACTTGGCGAACCGGCTCCAACATTAAATGAATTCACAAATCAATCTTTAATATGGTTCAATAAAAGAGCAGCAACGATGGGCCTCAGTAGAAAATAAAATTGCAGACGCCTCAGCTGATGTAAGAAAACTAAAATAGCTAATGTATTTTTCAAATTTGCTTTTATCATTTCGGTTCGATAGTGGTGAGAATGTTGTGTGACTCGTCACTGAATGCTTTGTAGGTAACGCATTTGGCCAAGTGAGTTCGTGTGTTTTGTTTATAGTTAATGCATAGGTATTATATTAGGCTTCCGATGTGCACGACGTTTGTCAGTGACAAATGACTGTAAATACATACATTTATGTACAAACATGTGTTCGACTATCAAAGCTATCTACAAATAACACCCATTGCGAGCCCTTGGCTTCCGTCAGTAAACTGTAAATGCATAAACCTGAAAGTAATTGTATGACAATAGCAAGCACCAAAAACGTCTCATTTATCTAGCAAAATAGATCGGAAAAATTTCTGCAAGTAGGTAAAATACATCTAGTTCGGAGAATGCTGGGTAATACTAGCTGGTGATGGATAAATTTGTAATTTATTTATTTTAATTTTTATCATACTTACTTAGATAAAAAAGCGTAATTATACTCATTCACGAAAGTGAAATAAGTATATTGGTTTTGTGTCCGTCTTGCTGTCCGTTCGTCTGTTCGTAACGCAAACCATTTCCACACTATTGAAGCTAGAGACTTGAAATTTGGAATATATATTCATGTATACCTTCGAATTATAAAGTGTCAATATTCTCCCGATACGCCTAGTAGGGGCGTGGCAAATCGGAAAATGTATTTTCCGGTATCTCAGAAACACTACTTCTCAAAGTCTAGAGAGTTGCAATTTGGAATGTATACTCGCGTTGACAACCCAAATCGGAAAAATCTATATCTTGATATGGGCGTGAGCTGTGCGGCCGTGAATGAGTATTTCGCAGCCGGTAGTGCCCGACTGCAGCGTTCTTACTTGTTTTTATTGGACTTGTATATCTACAAATTGATTATGTTTGCCTATGGATTGATCGTTTAAGTAAGAGTCTAGTGGGGAGTGTCCGACTAGCAGATACCCCGAACTCTGCACAGAGCCGCTGCAGCGCTGTATCAATCATTATAGGTTTCCTGCACACACACAAATACACACATACAAACTCACACACTCGCTCACACACACACACACACTCTCTCTCTCTCTTGTTGGGGCCAAAGAAAATGTGTTGAATTGATTGCGAAAGCTCTCGTTGCATTTAATCAATATTATTAATTAGGAGGCACCACATTCGTTGAAATATATATGCAGAAGTTATTGTAATTGACATGGCAAGGCTCGTTTTAAATTTCCTTTGTTGGGCGTGTCATATGTCATCATCTACATGTCTACATGTGTACTGTCTAATGGGTAGCACATTGCACTTCGCTTCTCTTCCTTCAATTGAGCTTCACTTAAACTAGCAAATTAGGTGTAACTTAACTTGTAATGCATTTTGATTGTGAAGGTAATTAAAGGTATATTTATTGACTACTTGAAATGCCAAATCAAAATAAAACCATTTCGACAATTGCACTATTTTATAAATAAAGACGTGGCAAGTCGGATAACATTCGTAATTTACTGCGAGCGAGTATTCGCCCGCCTACTTCTTCCTTATTTTCACTGTCTGTGGGTTTGTGTGCTTGTTTGTAAAAGAAAATATGTATTGAACAGTAACGCGAGTAGACTTGTCATGGAAAATTGAACTGCGCGTTAGAATTATAAGCATTTGTATATAAGAATGTATGTATAACAAAGATTACAGTTGGCATAATTGTACTAAGTCTTTACCGTGTTCGACTCCATAGTACAGAGGATGTTACCTATGCCGATTTTTCAAGGTTCGTAGTCATCTGGAATGGAACTGGTTGCCTCTCCACACAGCATGCAGGTTTCGTCGACAACGAACTTGTTTTTCATTCATCACAGCCCGCTGCTAACGAAACCTGAGTTCAATGTAGATTACTGTATTGAGCTCATACTTTTTTTTAAAATAATATTTCTTAACACTATTCGAGATCAGAGAATTTTTTTAAAACTATTTTTTAACACTATTCGAGTCCAGAGACATTGAGAAAACTGCGTAATACCTGAAAAGAGAACAAATAAACCATTTAATGATTTACTAATACAAATTTTGTGTTTGTGCGTTTGTATGTTGATGGCAGTCGGTGACAACAATCTGTGAGACCGTAAAGTATATTTTGATCTGTCTGTCTATTGTTCTAAGCTACGTAAACTATAAATCATGACATGTTCTTGTAGAAAATAAGTAAATTCATTGAAGGAGCTGCTAGTTGGGGTAAAGGGTATATCCTAGTTGAGCACTCTCAACGAAATCACTCTTTCTTAATAATTTGAAAACTGTGCACGGTATCTATGCTGGCGCAGGAAAGGAGAGGTGAGCTCAGTAAAAAACCACGCACACTCTGCTCAGGCAAGTAAGCTGTTGACGTTGTGGGTCTTGCAAGTTGCAGAATAAATTTCAAGTTGTCTGTCAACTTACGCTCAATTTCGTTGGCCAGGACTGTGGTAGCTAAGATGAAGCAGTAAATTGCTACTGAAAAAGTTGTAAACTTCAAACTCAAGATGATTGTACATTTAAAGAGGGCAGACAATCTTGTAGTCAAAGTCTACTATCACTATGGATTTCTCCTCCCCCTACGAGTCAATTTTTATTTTTATGCAATCTATGGTTACATTGCCCAATGCCCTTGTGATATCTACAACATATCTGTAACGTACTGATATCAAGCATTCCATTCCGAAAGTGTTCACTATTAAAGGACCTCGTGTGAAATTTCAGTTAAGAGAGAAAGTCCTAAGCTTGATATAAAAAATAGAAAAGACTCCAAAAGTCGACCAAATTTGTTTCTATTATACTATTGCCATACTATTGCAAATTTCTTTTATGTCGTACTATTGCAATTACCTTTCTGTCTCATGATGTTTGCTGAGAATCTATTTGCTCTTTGGTTGAACAAGACGAACAAAATGTTATAAGTGGAAAATATGCGTCAGCCAAAATCAGCTTATACTCAAATATAAATCTCAATAATCGTCTATTATGACAATGGCTGTTGCTGTCGGGCACACAGACCCACAAATGCGAGGGCATAGAAAAGGGTAAAAATCGTTGAAAATTTGTATGCATATTTGCTATTCAAGTAAGACGTCGTCTTTGTTTTTTTTTCTTTTTCTTCTTCATCTTTTTTTCATAAGAAGTTACGCTGCCTTATTGTAATTTTCCGTAGTTTTCCATTCTTAGATTTTTCTCGCTTTTAAGCTGCAGTAGAACATTTGCGAATGCTGTTGGCAGGGCTCCCAAGTGATTCTGGCTTGAACTTGTCTACTCGGCAGACATTCTCGATGTTGGTTTGTTGTTGGTCGTTTGTCGTTTGCAGGTAGCAGCAATGCTGGCAGGCTTCTGGTCTTCTTTGTTGTGATTGTGTTGGCAACGTTTAAGGAATAATCAAGATGAATTTGTTAGCTGTCAATTTTGCGCTTTAATGAATGCAAACAGACATGTGAATACGCTTGCTCGCATATCCTGATGCTGAAAGTCTTGGGTTAATTCTTTGTTCTTGCCTTAATTGTGGTCATCAAGCTGAGCTTAGCTCTATATCAGCTGCAAATTAAATGGTATATCCTAAATATGCATCCTATTTGGTTGATTTACTAATCGAGTTTTGCAAAAATTCAATCGACTTGGAAAGTTTTTTAATAATGTCGATTATATTATTCATGACATTGAAATATATAAATTTTAAAGCATCACGGCACTTAGCGGTATACACGTACGTATATTCTGTCGGTATCAATTCAAATTAAAGTTCTCCGGGGCCCCATGGGGCTCAGTTATATCAAAGAGGAATAAGAAATATAAGCATTTACTTGGTAAAAAATATGCCACCATCGAGCTAGTAAATAATTCACTTAAAATCAAATAAAATTTAATTTGCTTTCAGCAGAAATGCACACGCAGGGCAGCACTTTACCTCGTAGCTTGGCTGAATTGCTACTATTTATAAGAGACTGTCAACGAAGGAGAAGTGACGCGAAGAATGAATTAGACAACACCCGACAGAAAGGAGGAAATCTGCATTTCCAACTTGAAGTGCATAACAGTTAAATTGTAGCTTGATAACTTGGTGGAGAAAAAGGAGAATCGGAATAATATTACAAAAAATATAGGAGAAGACCTTATGTTTTACCTGCACCTTAGGGACATGCCCTGGTCCAGTCTTATATTTCACTCAGGTAAGGTCAACTGACTCTAACCATAAATGATCAAGTATTTATGCAATCCATTCGAAATGAAATACATCTAGTTGTGATCCAAGTAAGTCATTTTGTTAGAGCAAGCTAATCATAATAGTCGTACACCCTGGGGTATTTGAGCACATTTTTTTTTTATTTTTGTTGTAGTACACATGTTTATAAATTATGTGGATGCAATTGTAAGTAAGATGTGTTGTGGACAATTACTTAGAGTTTGAGATTGTATGCATATTTTTAGATGCAGTCGCGCGTTCATTGCTGGGAGCAACCACAGCATTTCAGTGGTGGACGACACGCCAGACAGTGGGGAGTGCCACGCCGTAGTCTTGAAGAATGATGAAATACGAAACTCGATTTGGGCTGACACAAACGGTGGTTTGCCACAGCTTGAATGGCAGAAGAAGGTGCAGACGCCAATGCTGAAAATATCCCACAACTTTCGAGTCGTACACAAGCCTCAGTTGCGCAAGGTTTATCTCTATGGTTGCCCGCTTTTCCACAATTGCGTGTCGACAACTACTCCAAACAAACATTTCCAGTATTCGGACGTTAATGATCATATTTTGCACCAAGCCCTATTGGCGGACAATGTACATAAATTAACGAACCTACAAGGATCCCCGGACCTATTTACCACAAATATCAAGTCAGGGGAACTTGCTCCAAAGATTGCTACCAATCAGTTTTCTGTGCAATCGAACAAATTTCGAGCTGGCGACTTGTTCAAAATTAATGAGTTGGAACTTTTAACTTTATTTGAGAGGCCCAGTCTAGGACTGGACAGTTGCAAAGATATCGCAAGCGCATGTGGCTTAATGTTCGACCTCAATGAGTGCAGATGCCGCTTATGCTCGAAGAGGAATAACGCATTAGAGTCGAGTGTATCAAAAGCTAAACAGTTAGTCGATCAGGCTGTTCAGTCAGTGTGTGTATTCCCATCCTCTGTCAGTGCCTCTAATTCCTACAAAAGGAAATCAAATTTTTACTTGATCAATCTGGCTCATTTGCTATTGGTTATCGCCTGCCTTCGTGGAGTGCCATAGCTGCGTGCCAAAGCTAAGATTACGAAACACACGGCAGGAAATAGCCTATGCCAATGCAAAACTGTTAGTTACTTTTTGTTAATTGTTAAATAGAAAAATTACTGAACAAAATTGGTCCTATAAAATATTTAGAGTGACTAAGTATGAAAAGCGTCAACCAAATTCCTTAAAGATCTGTGGTCTACCGAGCAATTATCAACTCGACCTATGCATGCTAATAGATTCCTTAATGTTGTCAGTAAGCTAAGATTCTCTAGATGCACATTTGGACAATCTTATTGAAGTATCGGCATAAAAACCAATCTCGGATCGAAGAAATTTTCTTAGACACCCTTGTAATGATTGTTGGAAATAAATGGACCATACAAGCTGCAACTTGGCTAGTTCATAGGGAGCGAGAGTGACAAGGCTGACTGCCACTCACGCAATGTAATAGAGTTTGCTGTAAGCCAATTTAAAGCTAATACATTTAAAGTGCGGCTAGTGGCAAGTTGCCATTGATTGAGTTACCTGTGCACGGTAAAAGCCTAGCAAAAATTAAATAACATTTTATATGTAAAAAGTAATTGACAACAAAAACTAGATTACAGGTAAAGTTGCTACACCTGCCACGAGAGTTGACCATCCGTCGTGCATGCAGCATTTGAATGTATGTATATTGTATAGAAAATATAACTTTTAATTTAAGAAGCTTTTGGGTTGAAGAGAAGGCTAAATAGTAAACCCATTTGAACCTGCTGAATGTTTAGTTCAGTTCATTTGGTTTATTGCGACAGTTACTTGTGGAATGTGTGGAATGTGGTTGCTGATGCAGTGGAGGTTGCCTTTTGTTGTTGAAATAGTACTCCCGCATACACAGGCACGCAGAAGTGAGTGACATATGCAATGCGGCAAGCGGAAGTAGGCAAATTCAAGCTCACACTCGAAACTCGCACTCGAACTCAAACTCAAGCTCAAACTCGGTCCTCAACAGCCACTAGTTGAGTCAGTGAGCTATTCGTAAGTGGATGTGTGTGTTCTGTTTCAGTGTTTATTGTATCTCGCACATTTCCGCTGTTTCTGCTATCGGCTGCCTGCTGTCGGCTGTCTGCTGTTTGCTGTCTGCTCTATTCAGTACTTTTATCAGTTGTATCAATGGCCAAGTTTGCCGTAGAGTTGACAAGCGCAAATGTCTATCACACCTTTTTTTGAAGTCGCTGTTAAGTTGGCTTTTCTCAGCCCAATCCTAATTGATGATCCTCGATATATGTGAGTACAAAATAACAATGTAATTTCCTTATAATAATTAGCTGACTTTGCCTAACTTTTCGGTCGTGTTCTAAATGTCAACTGACCAAATTGAATAAAAAGTTTTTAAACATTTTTTACCAAATATATATGTATATATACCCATAGGCGCAACAAAAGACAACAGTTCATACTATTATATATATATATATATATATATATATATATATATATATATATATATATATATATATATAAATGTATGTAATAGTATTAACTGTTGTCTTTTGTTGCGCCTATGGGTGAACTCATTGGAATTTAAATACACTCCTAGTAAATTTGGTCGGCAATAGACCATGACAGCATACAAAGAATCTGTTTGTTGGCCGGATGGCAGACTAACAGTATGTCTGCATATCTGGTTGGCTGGCCAAATGCGGTTTAATTGTGCATCAATAAACATAAAGAATGGGTACACAAAAGCCAAGTGAGGTAACATTAAAACGTACGAGTTTGACGATTGTGCAACGAAGCCTCGGCTGACTGGCTTGCTGAGTGACTGACTGCTTTTTCGCTTTTACTGCGCTTCGTCCAACGAGTGGAACTGATTTCCTGAATTGTAGATATTGAAACAACAACAGGTCGATGTAGTTAATTCTTTGCTCCTTTGCTGAACTGTTCGAATCGTGTAACAAAAATATCACTTTCAATCCAAGTAGGCGCAGTTTTTAGCTAGTTAACGAGTAATATATTTTGCATCCTTGTCAAAAATATATTATATATGATATTTAAAAAATAAAAATAGTAAAAGTGAATTAGAAGGATGTGTGAATATTGCCGTCGGGTATAGTCGATCGACTTCTACACAATAAACTTTCAGTTCAAATTAGGTCAGTCCAGCTCTTAAGCTGTGGGCAACTTAGATCAGCCATAGCTCATTAAGAGGAGCTACTCAGTAATTTGTTTTCAAATTTTCTCAGAGCACCTCTGCAAAGACGTAAGGTTTAGATTTTTGCCACTTAGCTCCTAGTGAATTTGAATTCTTTTTCAACGTGAACAAAATTTCGATATTTGTTTCTCGCAATTTACGATTGACGGACAGATTGAAAGACGATGCATAAAACGAATCGTCTATCTTCACTTGCTTACAGTATAAAAAGGAAACAATTTCAATCTGAAATTCAGCCAAAACATAGTTGAATATTGGCCACCTGTTAGTGCTATGTAAAATAAATTTAGATTAACATGCACTATTACAAACCTTTTCAAACGAAGGGTATTTGGTCCATACTTACATCTGGGAAAGTCTTATTATTGGCTTCAGTATCATCATCATCATTATCTCTTTTGGGCATTTCAACTTGGCCTTTTGCTCAGTAGTTTCTAGTTTAGTTTTTCACATGAATTAAAGTATACCAAAAGTTAATTTCTTTTTGTTTTTTTTTTTTATTTTTTTTTATTTTTTATTTACACAGTTTTATTATGAGTGCACCAAAACAAAAAAAATGGGGGGTACACTATTAAAAAAATATGTTTGAAACGCAGAGTTTCCTTGACGCGGACACGACATTCAGAGCGACACAAGAGCAACAGAAATACAACACAGAGTGGAAGAGCTAAACCACCGCTACTAAGCTTTTGGCATGTACTTCCGCCTTGAACGTCACGAATTGAATGAGCCAACAACTGATTTTCATTTATAAAGAAAACTCTTTACAGGGCAACAGTGAACCCAACACGACGGCGAGCCTAGCGGCAACGATGCTTTTCCAACCCCCAAAACGACTGGGCATCCGAAAGAGCACGAACAAGGGCGAGTCGCAAGAGTGTGTGTGGTGCAGTGGGTGTTGTAGCGTTTGTGCTTGTGTGTGTTCTATGTTCGCCTGCATAGTAGTCTTTATGTGTGAGAGTAGGAGAAATCCCTACCGCGTCGTATTCGCATTGCCTTGTTTGGCTGTGGCGGCGGCAGCAGCAGTCGCAGCAGCAGCAATGGACCTATTGATGCCTCTTCCTCCAATAACACTCGTTCTTGCTCGGCCAAATCAGTGTCACGAGCCGAGCCTCGTGCCGGCGGGGAAATTGTGCACTGCTTCTGTCTACCCTACCTACTGCCTACATCTACTACCTACTACCTTTGTGCTGCCCACCGCGCTGGGGCATGACGATGACGATGACGTCGACAGCGCTGCGTGAGCCGCAGTTACGCCGCTCACCGTTTCAACTGTTGCTGGCGCTGTCAGGGCCATTGACTGGACAGAGCCAAAGCCAGCAAAGCAAGGGCAACAGCAACGCAACAGTACTTCACGAAGCGTGAAAGTATGGAAATACATCACTTTTTTCGGCGTATTTCGCAGCCAAACTACCTTCCATATAAATATGAGCCAGCCAGAGGGCGTGGAATTTTGCGCAGACGACATAAATCTTACCTTCGTGCGATGGATGCATATTTCTGTGCGTCTTAGTTTTACCGCAGATAAGCTCCATTCAATATTGTGTTTACATTGAAGTGTGATTTTAAACACAATCCAGAAGGTACAAGCAATGCAAATGACAACAAGAGCAACAGTAATGAGCATAATACATGACAGCAGAGCCTTTGATAATGGGGTTTACTTTTATATACATATTTATATATGCGTATATCGAACCTATCAAACTCGGAAGAAAATTTATGCACAAAATGCCAAGATAACGGCGACTGATGATGAATGATCTGTGCCGATTCTTTAGTTCTTTAGTAAACTTTTAGTAAACTAAAAGGTCCATTCTATGCGCGAGAAACATAAGAAACATAACACAACAGAAAAAGTAGAGAGAAAGATTCGATCGATGGCATCGATAAATATTGTGTTGATGTTAATGATTTAACCTAATGATAATAATATCTCTGCTTACACTCTCGCAATATCCGTTTTTAATGAGCATCTTGTAATGATTTCTTTCGATAATCCGACCGTGCATTGATCATTAAGGACTCATTACCAACCACGTGCAGTTAGTGAATCTAACAGCTAATAATTGTAACATATTGTGTTTCTTCATTAATTTCGCTGTATACCAGCCGATGTAAGAATAGTGTCATATTTTGTCATAGTAGAAAAAAGACATGTAATTTGCTAAACTCTTTAATGAGTTGGAAAATTTCAAGTAATTACGAAGCAAATTGAGAATAGATAATAATGTTGGCGGACTCAAAAGGAGTAATGCTTGCAAGGCATTGCCAATGCCAATGGCAATGGCAACGGCAATGGCAATGGTGCACGGGTCCGACGTAGGACGTCACAAAATGAGCTGCTGCCATTTCAGCCGTTAAGTGCACACTCACACACATGAATTGTTTTGGGTTAAGGGTAGAGGACTTGAACGTTCGCGTCTGCCTGCCTAACACGTTGGTCCTCGCGTGCCCTTTTTCAAAGCTTGTTTACCAAATTAGTTCCAGTTTATCGCGCTTCTTTATTATGCCGCTGGTTGCTGGTTGCATCCGCCCAGCAGCTTAGGGTCGCCACAGCCATTTGCATAAAATTAACAAACGTACCTCTTCAATAGCAACCATTAGTAAAGATATAACGAGCTGAAAGATATATAAGCTATTTCAAAAGTGTATCCTGTTTAACACAAACGAACTATTGAGCAAATAATATCTTGGTCCTCTTTCATATTGCTGTCTCTTGCTCGACAATTCTAATCCAAGTGCAATTATAGTGTGTCTTTATACTTCTGGTAGACAAAGCAGAACAATAGAGAATTTTACTTAATTTTACTGGTATTATTGAGGGGCTTGGCGCACATGTTTTCATTGCATAATTGTGGCGATAGTCGATGCAATTTAAACGCCTGCGTGGCTGGAGTCTTATCTCCCACGCATATTAATAATGGTTTCGTCGTTAAGCAACTCAGGTGTAGACAGCAGACAGTTAAAAACGGTTAGCCGGCAGCATTTGATGCCGCCAACTCAACAAAAAGTCAAGAAAAAGTGCCAAAGGAGCTACTGGAAAAATGTGAAATCACAACGTGCGGGAAACTGAACTGCGCGCGGCCAACGGGCAGAGATTCCATTTTAACATCTCATTAACTAAAGCAGACACAGCGTCTGGGAGCATGGAGGAGCTGCTGGATGCCTAGATTCCTTGCTATAAGTTGCAATAATTTAGCAATTCCGCCCGCTTAATTACCTGCCACATTTCATTTTAGTAACAGAGACTGCAGCGACGACGCCTAACTATAAACGTAGACCCCAATGGAATTAAAGAAAATATGTAGCATCTTCTTCTCAGCCGCAAGCTACAACTAAACGAATAAGAGTTCAATTTTAAAGGGTCTAATTGCTAAATACTCCTACTTAAAAATGCACCATCTTCAATACCGAAAGGAGTCCAAGTATCTGTTTACTCACGAGTTATGTCCTTTTAGACTTTCTAGATCCATTTAAATTAAGTTTGCAGTGCTTAATTGCAAAGATTGCAAAACATTAATCTTATACTGTGGAACACATCGTCATATATCTATTTAATATCTCACATTAAATATCTTTTGATAGCCAATATATATCTAAATACAGTTCCAGAACAGCAATTTGGCTCTTTTTCAGATCAAAGCTTTAATTTGCTTCTAATCTTGTTGGTTTGTTAAATTAGCTTAAGTTATATGAAGTGCAACGTGATAGCCTACAAGAATAAGATAGATCTATATAACTCTCCTTTCTACTCTTCTATATAGATCCATCGGATTTGAAATTGCAACTTTCACTACTCGAAGTAGGAAAGAATAAAATCAGGAAGAATCAAATCTCTTTAGGCCATGAGCCAGCAAGGGTATTTAAAGTTCGGGTTGGCCCACTATTGTTGTTTGTACAAATTTCTTTTGGTTGTTTTTTCGAGCCTTGTATTGATTATTTGAATAGTTATCTAATGCAAATAGCATCTGACTGAATATTACATTCAATAGAAGTCAAAGGCGCTTGAGTCTTCGCGGAAAGCCGTTGCTTATGTAAGGTTTGCTATAGTTAAAGTTTATTTTGAATTTACTTGAGCGACTTGCGAAATGTATTTAAATTCACTGAGTCCAAGCTTCCTGTCCAAAATTTAAATTAACAACAACAATCTGGGGTACGAAGCTTTTGGCTTAGCTGTTTTACTTTACTGCAAGCTGCTTAAAAGAGCGCAGACATGTTTGACAACATTTTCGAAGTGATTAAAACTTTCTCAAGTGGAGTTTATTAAAATGGGATTAATGCCAAACCACGATAGAACAGACTACACAAGCGGTAGCCACAAATTTCGTTTAAAAATTAAAAAAAAAACTAAAACTCTCTCCTTAAGCGTCTTATTGAATTCCAATATATATATATATATATATATATATATATATATATATATATATATATATATATATATGATATATGTTATAGTCAATTCGGTTATATTATGATATATTATGATATTTGTGAAGTAAATACTGAATAAAAATAAAGCCATGAATCAGTTTCCTCCGCTAGAACGCGGAAAATTGAATGCATTATGCATTTCCGAGTCGCTTCATCTCTCGTATTTGGACGGCCAGATCACCCGATTTAACCGTGCCAGACTTATTTTTATGGATCTTAAGGATTTCTCGCCAGGAATGAAAGAGCCTTTCGCCCAAAGTTCTGGAAAGATTGATGAAAAATGCCATAAAACTGGACCGTATGGTCATCAACTCTGGCGGTGGGCACTTGGTCGATATACTTTTCTCGACTTTATGAAATAAATTCTTATAGATTAAATTAACAAATATCAAATTGTATCGAAAGAACATCGGGTGACTTTTTGCCTTTCCCTGTATTTTTTTTTATATACAAAACACATTAGCTCTGTAAAATGATGATGAAGATTTCAATATCTAGATACCTATTCTATATGATGATGATGGAGTTGATAGTCAATACCGAGGAACCTATTCGGCAACATAAATTCATATTGATGTATCCATATTTATTTATGAAAGGTACATTATTATATTAGGTAACAGCGTTGCTATCGCCATTGCCATCGTCGTAAAACACAAGTGACCCTAGCTATTAGAAGAGCAACCCTCGAATTCAACGAGCAAACGGATATGAATTTTAAACGCGCAAAATGAACTGAAATTAAGTGACTTCCGTTGAAATGTCTCGCCGTCTGGGCAAGTGAGAGTGTGATTTGCTGTTCGAAACATTGAATGCTGCCTAGAATAGCATAGCATGGCATAGGTGGAATCTCATTGATATCACGTAAATTAACTGAACCAATGTGAAGCAACATCTAAGATCAAATTGTGCAACTGGGTTCGTAAATGTGATCAGACACTAATCTGATGTCCTGCAATCTTTCAGCCGCAAAGGTTTTCAGTTGTTTAATAACAGCTCATGAGATATGTGAGAGGAAATAATATTTTAACACGAACTTAATGCTATTGTTGAGCGGACAGAGTCAAATTCAATATAGTTGCTTTCTTTTGTCTACAATGAAGCGAAGAGTGAACGAAGGAGTCGCTGTGATTCCGATTCTGATTCCGATTGCGATTGTGACAAGCATTATCAAAAGTGTCTTGCAAACGAATAGAGTTGAACGTCGACTTCGCTAGTCGATTTTGCCCTTTGGTTCCGTTTAGTAGCTTAAATTTCTTAATAAAGTTATTCGATTCATAATTTTATTTTCGTAATGTGAAACACGTGAACACGTGAGATTATTAAAATTGTGTGGCCCTGGATGTGATTTCCTGACACTCTTTTAGTCAGTTTGCTTTTTTAAAGGACAAGGAGTGCTTCTCCCTTCTCCCCTGCCTCCCCTCCTTCATTCATCCTACTTCCGTACAATCATGTCATGTGTACATACAGACGCTATAACGTAACATTAAATTTCAAGAATTGCGCTACGTGTGGCGGAAGAAGTTACTTACACACCTTTCAAACAAGTCATCATAAATTAAGAGCATGTAAGCAAAAGCAAATCAAAAGTTCCACATAAAAAACGTCCAGAGAAGACTAATACTCTGCGTGAATGCTGTGTGTAAATGTGAGATACTCCGTAAAAGGTTATTTGTTGAGCGGCTGTAGCATGCAGGGCAGTAGAGTAGATGTATACGAATATGCATATGCATATGCATACATGTGTTTATGAATATAAATTGAATCTACAACAAGAGTAAAATCATATTTATGTTCTTTGATCAAAGAGAGGAATATGTATTTGTCTGCTGAGTGATTCCTGCTGTCAGCACTGCGCTGCCTGAGCAAATGATGAATTCTCTACTTGACTACTCTAGCTTTAAGCTAAATGAATCGCATTTTTCAACAATTGTGAAATTCAGTTACAGGCTTAAGCATAATATTTAAACGGAATTCATAGAACTTAATTTTGTAGAACAAGGCTTAGAATGAGGGCTTAAAATAAATTGTTAACAACGCAAGTTTATGGTATTTGCTCTTCTAGCTCTTAGACTGAACGATTGAATAGATTTAATTGAGTTTAATACATACTCAGACAAGTTGTGTGTTTGTTTCTCTATATAAAAGTTAAGTTCGAATGTTTGCAAAGATAGTTCCCTGAGTAGATGACTCCTGATTAAGTCTTTCTTTTGGCAAATCATTTTACCAAGCATAAAAGCATAGACAACTATAAGCTGTATTGCAATGGCTAAGCCAGGGTAGACTTCAAATATCTATTAGACTTTACTTCTAGTTTAAACCGAAATTAGAATTCAATTAAATTATGTTGCCCTGCAAACACGCCCAGTCCGATTAGATACGATTGCTGGCAAAGTGTACGTGCTTATAAATTAAATTTTGTGTCAGTTATCCGAAAACTTGTCCAGCATGATTTATGTAGATTTTAAGGTTTTCTTAGCTTTCACCCTACCTCCCACCACCCCCACCCACTGGACACACTTGGGTTGTCTTAGACTTTGAAACAGAATACCTTTGCCGAGTACTTGACTGCTTGCTCGCTTGCTCAACTGTCTGTTGTGGTCGTTGCGGCTGATTGTGTGTGTGTGCGTGTGACAGACATTTGAGTAGCCGAGATATCTGTCACGTTTATTAGCAAAGCACTCCGGACAAAGTTGGCTTTCTTGATCTGGTGAGGTCAAGCGTTTTAATTCTTTTTACTCACTTTAGTGGTTGGGGATGCTAAATCCATTCTTGTACCAGGTAAGATTATGAACAAATTTCCGCAAAAATAAAATAAGTAGGGCTTCCACAATAATAAAGAGCTATAATATATTAAAGGAGGACATATACGTTACTAGAGCTTATCTATTCGATTTTTAGTTATTACAAATTTGAGTATGAATTTGAAATTAATATAAAATTGCTTAAAGTTAATATTACTTGAACTTTCTAAAGTTGTTTTGGCTGGCTTAGTAATCTCTCTAGCTCTAAACAAGGCAAGATCGACTCGGCTAATGGAACTGATCAAGAATTTATCAAAGTTGTGATGACGGAAAAGCTTACTTTGTCCATGTGCACAAAAACGTTATCTTCTTTTCAGCCATTTGAACGATTTCAGGGGATAAGAAACAAGACGGCTAGATTTTCAATTTCATTTGCCACCTGCGTCATAGTCGACTGTTCTGGCTGATGGATAAAGTTAGCAAAATGAACACTGAAAAAATGGCCAAAGTAAATTTGCATTCGCTGCATCGAATCTTGCATGCTCTCACACATATTTTTGTCGACCCTAGTATATGATTCGAATCAAAGCTCATTCTTAACAATGTAATGTAATAATAATGTTTATATGGCTAAGTGAATCGGTTGTCAAGTGAATCAAGTCCCTCTACATCTATTTACACTTCGATGTCCATTGTTTGAAAGGGTATTCGCGCCTTTATCTTCCAGCTATTATAAGCAACTGAAAATGTTGTTTATTTGCAGCTTTAAGTCTAAATGTTCGTTCAAGTAACTTCATGAACTACAACAAAAACGAACAACTTTTGTAGATTATGTCGGAGTCGGAGTCGAAGTCGGAGTTGGAGTCGCAGTCGGAGTCGGCTCTGCTGGTAAAAGTAAAGCGTATCAGCAGTTGGCTGCCGCGCCGTCGCGTCGTAGTCGTAGTCGTAGTCGGCGTCATTCATATTGCCACAGCGTTGGTGTCAGAGTGAAACGGTAAATAATAAACAATACGCAATGGTGTTCGCTGCGCATTGCCATTTTTATTTTTATTTATTCCTCTGTGCTGTGTGTCTGTACGCATCTTACGGCAGGTGGTGCTACCTAAACGAAACGAAATAAAACTGGGCAAAAAATGTCTTACAACTTTTAATTAGTTTTTGCTTAAAACCCACTCGTAGCGAAGTCCGGCATGCAGGCACAGCTCGACGCGAGGAGGTGCTGTGCTAAGCGCATAAATTGACTAGATATAATGAAAGATCCCAGAGAGATGGCAAATACATTTAGCATATTATGCCGAATGACAACGAATTTAAGTCATTTCAAAATTAAATCAATTTTTAGGTCAGTCATGACATTCTTGTGCCTTCTAATAGGCAGAAGTCCATAAATTCGTGACTAAGTTCCGTTTTGTTTTGTTAAATTTAAACGCTGTTTCGTCAATCTCTGTTCGTTTTAACATTATTTCTATTCTAGGAATCTATTGTGTAACACACTCTTCACTTTACTTCGCACTGAAACGAAGTTTACATATAGCATAAACTTAAATTAAGCAGGAAGGGTATATAAATGGGCAGGTAGTAGTCGTCAAAAGTGAAGTTTTCTTTTTCGTTTTGCCCGAGCTCAAGAAAATGTTAATTACTTTTAACGCTATGACGGAATGTCAACAGGGGACTTACCCCTTATTGACAATGTGCACGGATAGAAACTGTCAAGACAAAACACAGCGCCATGACAGAGCTCTACGAAACTGAAGTATTCTAACCCGCTTTTCTGTTATATTTTAACTCACGCCGAAAAAAGGAAGATTTATTTTCCTACTTTTGATAGTTGCGTTGGGAGTCTAAACTTGATAATTACAATTGTTTTTTGAGAATTGGTTCACCCAGTGTCACGCAAACGATTTTGATGTTAGTAAACATATTCAGTCTATAAACCCAAGTGCAAAATATAAACCTGTATAACTGTCAATCCCTCTTTATGTAATACAAATTATTTACTGTTAAATCGACAGATTGTAAATACAAAAAAAAAAAAAAACCTTAATGATAAGTTAGCTATGGGAGTGCTCAAGTGCTTAGGCACATATCTTCTGGGTGCTCCATTTATATTTATGTGAATGGGGTAGGGGAAGGGTATTGAAGGTATTTAGCATGCTTCGACTATCGTGTCTGGGCAATGTTTTGGAAGAGACAAGAAGCAACAAAGTTCATCCAAGACGAGAGAAAGAAAGATAGAGAGAGATAGAGAGAGAGAGACAGAGAGAGGGAGAGAGAGAGAGAGAGAGAGAGAGAGAGAGAGAGAGAGACGAACAGGGAGAGTATGACTACGAAGTAGTAGAGCAAATGAATAAATCCATTTAAATTGCAGCATTCATGACTTACGGGTCATGCATCCTTAAGTGCGATGTGATGGTAACGGCATTGCTGACATCGTTGGCGATTGTAGCTGCCACTGCACTGGCTGAGTCCGAGACCGAGACTAGTTGGCGGAAAGGGCACTCAAAGCGCATTTCGTATAAATTTTGTCCTCTTTTTTTCTTCCACTACGCTGCTGTTTTTAAAGGGCGCTGGCGATGGTGCGGCGACTCGCCGCAAAAGCTAACAAGCGCTACAGTTAAAAGAACAATCAGAAAAGTAGCGGCACAAAAAAATATTTGTGCATGTACATGTTGTACATTCACACACAAACATATATATATTTATATATTTATGTATGTATGTATATGACAAAGTAATACAGGAAGAGACGCAGGAAAATGGCTAAATCGAGAAAGAATGCTAAATCATGGATGAAGTAGACGCCAACCGATGAACGCAGCTTGCGTGGCTTGGATATAATTGCATTGAACTCGATGAAAAGCAAGCAGTTTTCCAGGGAGCAGCAGCAGGCTCTGTTCTGTGCCGTTGGCAGCAGGAGGTCAGCTCTTTGCGTCATATGGTGCGAATGATCGTTGCCATATTGAACAAATGGCTGGTTGGATGGCTGGCTGGCTGGGAGGTTGGCTGGTTGGCTGGCTGACCGGCTGGATGGCAAGCTAGTATGCAAACTGCAGCCTTTGGCGCTTACCCGCAACTTGGCCATTCTCGCTTTGTCTGCCGGACTTGGCGATACTGTTCGCTTTTCGCATTATATACGCACGCATGCACACACATACACAGACACACAGACACACACACACACACACACACACACACACACACACACACACACACACACACACACACACACACACACACACACACACACACACACACACACACACACACACACACACACACACACACAGACACACACACACAGACACACACACACAATATACATATTCATGCAGAGATGTACGTATTATGCACGTACTTACACGAGTATATGTACGTATATGTATATGTATCTGTGTGTGTCTGAGTCTATGTCGCGTCGCCGCGTTAAAAGGAAATTGTGATTGCTGCATAAAATGCTTTTAGAATTGTTGCCAATCGATTTGGGCACGGATTGCTAATAGCAGCAGTCATAGTGGTTGTGGCAGCCATCTCCACAGGGTAAACCAAATGCGACGGCCCTCGTCCACATCCATAGAACATGCAATTTCAAATTCATTGTGAAACATTTGCACAGAATTGTGTTTCGTATTTTTGTTCAGCTCAGCTCAGCTCCACTTCGCTGTGCCCGACCCCAGCCACGCTGTGTTCGAGCTTGTTGCCTTGCGGAGGGAAAACAAAATGTTCACTTAGAAAACAAAATGTTGTGGCTTGATACACCTTAGTAGTACAGAAAAAAGTTACATCAACAGCGTCCAAAAGCAAAAACGTCTTGTTGATGTCCTGCGTCACTTGGCTTAGCAAATTAAGCTAATTTTATAAGGTAAAATAATGTAAACTTATAAAAAGTTGGACACAGAAAGTATATTGAGTGAGGATTAAAACTATATTCTTAATTTCTACTTTAATATATTTAACAGATTGACTCTATATTCTTAATTTCTACTTCAATATATTTAACATATTCTATGATTCCTAGCGTAACATATAAAGTAAACTATATAATAGTTTTGTATGAATGAAACTTGAGCATATATATATATATATATTATAATAATTATTATAGGTAAATCTCTTGTAAACCCTATTCAGGGTGGATACTGAATGACAGACGAGCATGCCGACATATGCCATTCTTGTCAGTCACATAAGCTTTTGAAACCTAATATGACCTTATTGATCTATTCCCAATTGGATAGACTCGAAAAATAACTGGGAAATGTGGATTAAACATTTCATTTTGGGATAGATATATATTAGTAGATAGTAATATATATAATAGATATATGCACATATAATAGATAATAATAGAAACAAATAAGCTCGCAATTGCGAGGATGTTTTGCTTTACAAGCTTAAAAGTAGCAGTTGCTTACTATTGAAAATATGTTTAAAATATAAAAAATTATGATATATATATATATATATATATATATATATATATATATATATGAATGCATTGAATATTTACCTGAGATTCGAGAACACCTGTGTAAAGCATTGTGCTGATAGATATATGATAATTTGTTTATGTGTATATTTCTATTGATAAATGCGAGGCTCACTTCACAGCAAAAAACACAAAAAAAAAAAAAAATTAGGACAACAAGTAAAACTTATAAAGCGATTTGCACATAGGCGTTGCATCTAACATATATTTTATCAACACATTGACTTTGCTAGCACTACAGCTTTACTCAGTGCAAAAGAAGAAGAAGATGGTGATGAAGAAGAAGAAACAGTGGGATAAGACGTTAGAGTCTCTTGTGCTTTGTTTTTCGTTGGCAGCGCGCTAAACTGCCTTGGGACGCGGCAGTTAGACGACTGAGCCGTGCATTTTGCAGCTTTAGATACACAGACTCTTTGCCGGCTAGCGCGTTGCTCGTTTCCTATGTTGAATTTAATGTATAAATGTGTGTGTGTATGTATGTGTGTGTATATATATATATATATATATAGGTGTGTGTGTGTGCGTACTAGGCACGGCGCAACAGGCGGACGCACTGGCCAAACCAAAGACGGAGACGCAGTTGCCATTATGGAGAAGAGCAGATGAACCGACGAAACATCGCACCACTGTACGAGGTGGGTGTGTGCAGATGAGGTCAGAAGAAAAAAAATAAAAGCTCTTTGAAAATTTCAAACAAATACGAAGATGGTGAAAATAAATACGAGCTGACACACCCACATCACAGTAGACGCAGATATACATATATTATATTTATTGCATGCAAGATTCAATTGTTATTTGGGAATACAAATGCAGCCTCTGAATGAAAACATAAAGTATAATGATATATATATATATATATATATATATATATATATATGTGTATGGATATGTATATGCATGTGTTATGTGTGAACGTAGACATACATAAGCTGATTCATATGTATTCACTGTGTTATCTAAAAACACAAAGGCTGACTTCGGCACGCCAGCATACTTCGGCTCGTTATGCTTTTTCCAGCCTGTTGCACCATTTCGCCACCCACATTCAACAGGCAGGAGACACTTCGGGAGCACATGAATAGTATATATATATATATATCTATATACATATATATGAAACCGTTACACTACACAAACATATCTATATATATATATATATATATATATATATATATATATATGTAAGTACGTTGGGATGCAAGCTTTATTTATGTACACATCGGTATGTCGGTGTGTGTGCCACATGACACATCCGTTTCCGCAACAATCAGGATTCATTTTCTATAAGTGTGTGCGAAAAGCAGCTTAGTTAGTAAGCAGCAGCCCAGCCTGAAATTCAGGCGTGATAAACTTATAAAAATGTATATAGCTCATTCATTCCTCGTGGCAACGATTCAGTTATTCTGTTTTCTGCCCTTTATTTTGCACACCTAGCCGTAAGAGAGAACAATTCTCGTTTGCTGTAGGCTTCATATAGTGTAATCATATTTGAAAAATTTCTGCAGGGGTATCTCCAATAAATAGAATCACACTCACATAAGCCATTTAGCTTTAGTCATACCTACAACTGTCTTTGAAGGGTCGCGAGGAGGATGCGTTGCTGTCGCCTTCGCCTGGCTATCGCTAGTGACAATACGCAGTTCTCGTTTTCTCTATCCTAAATTGAGCTGAAGGCTGGCGACGTTACGTTGTTGTTTTTGATGCGCCTTCGGCTTGAGCCTACATTAGGGGAAGTGACTATGAACAGACAGCGATAATTCCCTATGCCCTTACAGTGGGACCCAACCATTTTTCCAATGTCAATTAAAATTTTCTGTTTCACATTGATATTGACCAATTATACAGCAGTTTATTCAGTGCATAGGATAGAAAAAGTCTGAATCAAAGTGATTCGTATACCTGTCGCCATGGCTGTGAGAATGCTTGAAAGCTAATTTTCAATATGTCGAATATCTGATAGACTTTGGTCGGGTATCGGTCGCATTGAGATTCGCTGAGTTTTGAGGGGAAAGCGTTTAAGGATTGTACAATTGCATAATTGGCTTTTGCATTACCATCCACCACCCACCAATGTGCCACATACTATTGCAGGCCGCCTGTTGCCGGCACAGCCTGTTGCTGCAGCTCCTTCTGCAGTGCGAATACTGAGAATACTGCGCAACTCACCACTATAGATACATATTGCTCAACTCTAAACTGTTGCTCACTCTTTAGCAACAGGTTCTGCGGTAAGTAGTGACCCACGACCCCACCGTGTGTACTGCCACAGGCATGCGCACATGCACCATTAGCGGAATGAAATTATCGAGAAATTCAAGGCGCAGTTATGTCACTGGGCTTCGGCCGGCATTTGTTCCCCTTTAGTACGATTTCCCCAGCTGCACGATGAAGCGCCCACACCTCGCGGCACATAACAAGCCATGCAGGAGAAGTGCGCACACTGGCATGACACGAAAGGGCAACGGCCATTATACAAATGAAGCCCACACATGTTGCGCCACTGCTTCGAGTCGATGCCAGCACATCTCTACCCAATTCATTTGCCAAGGTGAATAAGATATTATTATCGCAGTATCATTTCATGCGGCCGTGCGAAAAAGCCTTGCAAATTTATTTTGAAACAATTTATTTTATTTCCTATTTTCACTATGTTCCCATATACCCACCTAAACATATACGTATACACAGTCAACTGCAAATGCATATCATTTGTGTACATATACAAAACATATATATATATATATATATATATATATATATATATATATATATATATATATATATATATATATATATATATATATATATATATATATATATATATATATATATATATATATATATATGTATATAGACAAATATTATTAGCTTAAACCGCAACATTTGTTAAATCCTTAAATTTTGCAGACTTTTATTTTATTGGATAATCATGTCAAATAATTATATTATAAAATAATTAATTTTGAAATTGTTCATGAGCAGCAAATAGTATTAGTCTGGCCATTTAGTTGGGGATTTCAATCGTTGCAGTTTAAGTTTACCTTAAAGATTATTTCTGACTCGATTCTACGAGTCTGCCGCATTTCTAGAGTCTTTAACTTTTTAAAGGCTAATATAATGCAATTGAACAGAGAGAGGAGAGGCTTTATTGAATTTTTGTTGATATTGTTGTTTCTCTTCTTTTTTTCTGTTCGTTGTTTTTTTTTTGCATGTTACTTTGTCTTCAGTCTGCGGATATGCATCCGGGAACATGCCCACAAAATGACACCTTTGTGTATATACGCACAATTTTATAAGCTAGTGGAAGAGACAGCAGCACAACAGCAAGCGGCGCCAATCAGTGGCTTTTAAGGCCTACACCGTTGCCGTAGCCGTCAGAACACATGAGGACACCCAACTCAAACTGAGCCCCACCGGCTACTGTGAAGCGGCAACATGGCGTATGCGAACAACGAACACCGAACAACGAGCAAACACGATGCGTTTGACAAAAGTTGCATAAATTAACGTTAAAAGCAATGGCCTTGGTTGTTACTTTGTTAGCGGCCCGGGTCCGGGTCCATGTCCGGGCCACGTCCAGGGCCCGGCCCACAAGCAACATGCAATAAAGTCATCAAATGATGCCTCTGCTGTTGCCTTTGTTGATGCTACCTGGTCATGTGCAAAACAACCGCAAAATTCATTATTGCATTTACCGTCGATATCTTTAGTTTCTACGTTTTTCAAATCTTATTACGTAGCTAAAAACGTTTCTTTTTCCTCTCATTTTTACTGACAGACTATTTTTGCGGCAACGTTTACGTTTGGGAAAAATTTGTAATTATCAAGGCAGCGAGGCAGTGCGCGCTGCTTGTCTACATGACCTTCTATAATGTTTCCCTATTGCCCGCCTTATACGTTGTAGACCTCACTTCTTCAACATGCTGAGAGAAACGTATGTGGCTGTTTATAAAACAATATAGCTTGTTAAAATGCTTTTAAAACCTCCCCTAATTCGATGCTATAGGTAACACATGTCACCGAATATTCACGTGTGGACATCGCCCGCTGTGAGTGTGTGGAGCGTGGACAAGCGCGGAACTGAGCAAAAAAAAAAAAAGAAAAGTGTGCACAGATCTAAATATAGGAATAAATGAATTATGAGTAAATGGATTTGCCTCGCTCTCATGCACCCTAGCATACAGTCCTGGTTTCTGTGCACTTGAGTGTAAGACAGCAGAAATAGCAGCCATAGCCATAGCCATCCTTGGGAAATAACACCTAGGAGTAAATTGATGTGTTCATTTTAAAACGCTTTGATGTTTATATTCCTGTTTGGTAATTAATTAAGTGAAAGCCTTGTCGGCCTTTTTAACTAACATGTGCTTAACTTACTGGTGCATACCAAATCCTCTATGCCATTGTCCAAAGGGTTTTGTGAAAGCACACCATCAACCAATATCAATGGACGAACATAAAGCGAATGCGAGAGTTGGGGTAGTTTACACAGCTCTCTCACCTACCTATACCTATTCCGGGGGATTAGAAGACACAATTATTGTTGTTGAGGGCGATTAAAAAGGATTAAACTTTCAAAAATTTCTAAAACTATAAAGCTTAATCTAAAAAAAAAAAAAAATTTACATCAGAGTAGAGGGTATCGCGTGGTAAGTCTTCGTCTGCCAAAGAATTCTTACCTGTTTAGGCAACGGTGTCAAATAGGATATGGTAGAAGGTAGATAACTCTAACGCCCACTAGGCTTATAGAATGAGTTCCAACTAAAGTTTCTGCAGAGCAGTTGACATACAAATGCAGTACAGTTTTAAATGGGGACGTTCAGTTCTTTATTGCCTCGTGGGTTTCTGCTGCTGTTTGGCACACTGCTCGTCAATGCCAGTCACAACAATAAGCGGCAGCTATGTTATCATAGCGTTGTTTAATTAAATTTCTGAAATTAAAATGTTTTGTTTATATAAATTGAAAAATGCGCAGACCAACTACTACTCAATAAGACAAAAGAACAAAAATCAAACAACACAGAAATGACAGAATAGCAGACGACGAAACAACCATCACGAACTTCGAATGCCCTAATCAACTTCATTCTGACTGAAATTATAATGTTTCAAATAAAACATTTTATAAATATATATCATAATACTAACTTAAG
This sequence comes from Drosophila nigricruria, assembly GCA_037075265.1. Classification (NCBI taxonomy): domain Eukaryota; kingdom Metazoa; phylum Arthropoda; class Insecta; order Diptera; family Drosophilidae; genus Drosophila; species Drosophila nigricruria. The sequence goes on along the minus strand of JBAMCI010000107.1, from coordinate 22,034 downwards.
CGTTTTATACAAATTGTCCATATATTCAGTTACCCCATTTCGAAGGTTGACAACTTGTTCAGCAATTGGAATTTGAGTTGTAAAGATATATTTAAATTTTTGCATGTCAACATTTAAGTCAAGTAAATAAAATCCTTTTATTTTCTAATATATTTGACAAAATGTTAGCGGCTTGCCTTGCCTTGGTGTTACATACTGCTGAAAGAATTCAGTGTACTTTGCGGCGTCCATCGACACTTTGCTGGGTAGCAGTCTGTCTGCCAGTTAGCGCTATTGTTTGCAACTCAAATCGGTGCTGGTGCGATATGTATTTAACTGAAAGCCGTTTTCTCGGTTTAACAGGCTGCAAGTCAGTCATTCAGTGATTGAGCGTCATCAATGTTTTCAGACATTGGCAGGTGTATGCATGTGCAGGTGCATGTGAATGTGTAGGTGCATGTTTATTTCACAAGTGTTACTGGCTTTTCAATTTGGTTCCTTTCATTCCACTTCTGTTCTCTCTGCGTCCGCTTAATTCAACAGTTTCGCCGCAGTTAATTAAAGTTCAAATACGTCCTTAAAATTGCTTACAAATTCCTGTCGATCGATCGACATTAATAATAGCTTTGCTCGCGACTAGTTTTGCTTCGAATTTTTTTTTTACAACTGCTAGAGCTATGCAATATTCTCAAATTTGACTATCTTAAATAAAATTATATTATCGAAAGCAACTCAACACTTTTTAATGGGCTTCTGGCTTTTACGAAAAGCTACTGGAGACCGATATCTTCCGTCATGAATATTGCATAGCTCTAATTCGGGTATTCCTAAGTTTTGAATGATTCTAGCTCGAGTATTCTTTGTCCGATTTTCGAGTGATATATCATTTTTCATTCGTATGAAGTACGACTATCGATAGGCATTCAAAATTTTAGTTTTTGAAATATTGTCAATTTTGATAATTTTATAATTATAATTTCTGTATAAATCGGGTCGAGCCGAAAAAATTTACATTTTTCAACTTTGACTAACTACAATTTAGGAATTTTTTGATAGTTTATATTTTTGGAAGCGTGCAGATTCGGACTATCGATCTGTATTCACAGATTTTCCATGCTTTAAGAACTTTTCAAAATATTCGATAGATACCGATTTGCCACGCCCCAGTGGGCGTAGACATTTAATTTTTAGTCAGAAAATCGGGAAATCTATATCTTGCAAAGTTTCGGAGCTGGCAGCTTGACCCTAAATGAGTATTCTGCGGTCGGTAGAGCCCGACTGCAACGTTCTTACTTGTTGTTTTTATACCCGAAATAGGAAATCAGGGTATAATGGTTTTGTTAAAATGTATGTAACAGGCAGAAGGAGGCGTGGCAGACCCCATAAAGTATATATATTCTTGATGTCATGCCATGTCCGTCTGTCCGTCTGTCCGTCCGTCCTTCCGTCCGTTCGCCAGTCCGCTTCCTTGAATGCGTCGATCTCAGAACCTATAAGAACTAGAGACTTGAAATTTTACTTTTATCGTTTTAAAATATTATAGCTTGTTTATTTTCAAAGCTAGAGACTCAAAATTTTGCATTACTCTTTTTTTCTACGCTGTAAAAGTTTGATCGAGAAAGTCCATCTACAAAGAAACTTATTCAACAATGAAGTTTTCATAATAAAGCCCAACTGCAGAGGAAATGATTGGAATATCGGCTCTCCTCAAGGTTCAGGGGATCTCCTAGTCGAGCAGTCTCGATTAGAGCACTCTTACTTGTTTATTTGAGCGAACAGCGTATTTCTGGCAAAAAGGTTTTATATATATATTATATATATATATATATATCTTACGCTTGAGTGGCTTTTATCATTCTCTCACAAGTAAATAGCTCCGACATCACACAATATTATGGATAAATGCATTTTGATTATTTGATTAACCACAACTCGGTTATTCTTTTGATCGTTGAGTTGGTCACTAAGTCGTCAACCGTCAGTCTTTGGTCCTACGGCTATTTTATTTGTGACAAAATGCATAACAAGGCACCCAGCTGCCGAGCCGTCGAGCCACCCAACACTGCATAATAGACATGTTAGGCTAAACAGCGTTCTGCTTGGTGGCAGCTAGTATGCCACAGGGTAGACTTCGTCAATGAAGTAAGCAAGTGGAGCATTGGCAAGCGGAATAGTGTGGATACGTTGTGTACTTTGGTACCCTTGTCAATCAGTTGTGTCCGTCGTTCGAGTCCAAATGTTTTCAATGAACTGCAAAATATCTAATTCCCTTTATTTAATTACATTCTATCTGTATAAAGCACTTTACTTCCATTCACTGACATATGCAAGACAGTTCTTCCTTTCGTGCTCCGTTGATGGGAGCGAAAATTGTTTAATTTTGCTGGTTACTGTCATGCTGAAATTCATTTGGTTGTGTGCACAAGCTTTCTATCACGTTCTGTAGACGGCTGTCACTTAAATCGACGAAGAAGCAACTCTGTTCAATTGGCGGGAAACCCTTTGATTTCCGATTCATTGCTGTCCAAACACAAAGACTCTGCGTATGTAAGTTAAGCAAGACATATTTGCAAAGCCACATGCCAATCGAACTTGCATATCTGATACAAAAAACAAGCAGGAGCCTTGTCATCAAGGCAACTCGACTGCAAAATACTCTTTCACATAACGCGTACTGGCTTGGCCCCATTTGCGGACCACATCATTTATAGGTGTCTCTGTGGAGGTTGTTGACAGTGACATGAGCAATTTAAAGATCCCGGAACCAATGGGGGTTGATACTATTGATCTTTTGTACTCATAGTATATATTGTAATTTTAAAGTCTCTAGCTCCAACACTCGCGAAATGGTTTGCGACGTTGGATAACACCTATATACTCTTTTCGTTTCGTGAACAAGTATAATGAGGTCAGAAATACCATTCAACAAGCTATCGCAGCTAAATTGAATGGCTGTGACATTGCCATGTCAAATTTATGCGTGTATCAAACTCTTTGAGGACAGCTTATAATATTCTACATATTGATAAAAATATCAAAAGAAGTGGAAATGCGTTTCAGTTCGAATTATGCGTGAGCCCAACAGATTGACATAACAAACGAAGCAGGAATATCCAAATGTTAAGTTCAGATACGTTGAATGATACGAGTAACCTTACAAAAATATTGTCGCTTTCTACTTTTTGCACAAAATCAAGTGCATTCATTCATAGTACATATAAATTTTTATGCTCACATTTAACTTTAAATTTTATTTAATTTCAACTGATTTTCTATAACGTTCAAAAGGGCATTAAGTTAAATTCGATTTGATGGTCAGACGCTGTTAGTAGCGCAGCCCCAGATGTTCGTAAAGTGGTATTTCCATGACAGATTCACTTGTTTTCATTTCCTGGAAGTCTCCGCCCTGTAGTAAATACAGAGGCCGAGCCAATTTTGGATTGTTTAAATAAAAATCAATAAGCGCAGTGGTGCTGCGAAGATGGGTAATTCCTTTGAATATCTTTTCGCGTGTTAGGAGATCATTTGGATAAACCGTTTCGATGACTTTATCCCCGGAGCGCTTTATCCAAGGCCGATCCTTGTTAGGTACAGTGCGACCAAAAGCACTAAGCAGCGGCTTCTTTGTCACGCGCATCGCATGGTCATTTATGTGCTTTTCGTACTTGAGTTCGATCGCCATCTATTAAATACATCGATTTCGATAGTTAATGGCGATTTCGATTTATAAGCTTTATAAGACAACGTACATGAGGCTTGTTCCATTTGTCGGCGACTGTCTGAGCTATGGCGTTAACCTCCTTTGGATCAGTTTTGACTGATGCAAGAAGCGTACGATCACCTTTGATTGAAAATAAGTTCTTAACCTTTTCGGGCGTCATGCACGTATCCATTGTACCGATAGAATTGAGCCAGCCAATGAATCGCTCAGCAGACTGTTACAAAGTTTAAGTTAAGGGCATTGGTAAACAGGCTCAATTATTATTAATTACCGCATCCATTAGGTTTTCTGCCTGTTCATCTAGCGTGTACGCAGAATCGCCCGCCTTAGAGCGTTCCACTCGTGAGTCCCAGCAAATCCGATCTTCACGGCTGGCACACAAGAACTTTGCATACCAGCTGGTCTTGTCGACACTACGATGGGTGTGACCAACTGGCTCATCTAGCCTAAGATCAAATTTCTCAAACTCATGATCCATGCGCACTATATCCGAGTGTTGGCTCTCGCTAAAATGCTCCTCTACTTTCTTTCGGTCCAATATCTACACAGTTATTTTTTACATATATATGTTTTCTCAACTATTTCTAAATCAATATCATGAAGTGAATACTACTTACAAGGGGAGCACCTTGCCCCTCTTCACGGCTATCCTCACTTGCTATCTGGTAATCATGCGGTCGCTCCTCGCGCATCTCATCGCGAATGTAAACAACATCGTCTGAAGTTGCGTAATCGTAGGCTTGGATCTCCTTTACTCGCTCGCGTAGATGTGGCGGCAGGACCAGTGAGTAGTCGATTATGGGTAGGCGTGGCTGCGATACGCAGTGTACGGCGAACTCTACCTCATCAATCACGTCGCGCCAGTAGGACTTGCCACGCAGACCGCCTCGCGGGCGAAGGTGTGCAAAGTCACTTATAATGCTGCTTGAGGATTTATTGGCACTCCGCCCGGAACCATGTTGAGCACCGCCAGCATTATCTTTGCTATAGCTGTAGCTTTCTTCGCTAGAACTTTTTGGCCCGCTAGTTTTACTTACTATACTCTCATGCTTTTCAAAATCCATTTTTGTTTCGGTTACCTTGAACGATAAGCAAACCTTCGTTACAGGTTCAGATATGCTTTTGGAGAATGTTTGTTCAATACTCAAAGCTGTCAAAGCTTACTTGTTTACAAAAACTTATAGCTTTAAGTTCTAACTGTTCATTTTTTTACGTAATTTGTAAGTCTAGACAAAAACTAATTTTACTACGAAAGCTTCATGCGAGTTTGTGAATCGGGTTGGAAACTTGAAAAGCCAACGCCATAAGCTTATGAAAGGTATGTGTATGAGAACTTGTTACAATTGAGTTGTCACTGGCCAACTGGAATAACTTTTGATTTTGACTTGTATTTTTTAATAATTTACATTTCTTAATTTTCTCTTAAAAATAATTAAAAATAATTAATTGCATTTCAGGAGGTAAGTGTGTATTTAGTCATATGAGGTACTTTGTGGACACAATCCATGTTCGCTACACGCATGCGCCTAGCAAGCTCAACTGTCTTATATATACTGTGCGGTAAAGCTTCACGCAAAGCAAATGAGTTAGTGAAAAGTTACTGAGAGCTTTGTTAATCATACTAACGACTCAATAATTATTTATGTAACTCCCACCTAATACCGTATAGATAGAATGAAGTGCAAGTGGCAACAGATCTTATGATCACTTTCAAATTTGAACAATCTACTTAAAGCGAATCCAAAGGTTCTGAATTTCAGCAATGCACATTAAGTTTTCCGATGTAGATAGCGATATTAGGGAAAAACTGGGCTCTGTTTATCAGTCTTTAAAGTGTTGCCAAATAACACTATTTGATTTTATTATGATTAAAAACTTGAAGGTTAGTTAATAAATTTAAATCTTAGTATATATTTAAGAGACTTGCCAGTTTTTATAGGCTTCGGCTAAGACAAAACTATGTGCGAAGATTGGCAAAAGTTTTCCCACTAGCGTTAGTGACTTCCCATTCTTTTTATACCCAGAACCAATTGAAAATGGTAAATCATGGTTTAATTTTATTGTTAAAATGTATGTAACAGGCAGAAGGAGGCGTGGCAGACCCCATAAAGTATATATATTCTTGATCAGGGTGACAAGCCGAGTCGATTTAGCCCTGTCCGTCTGTCCGTCCGTCCGTCCGTCCGTCCGTCCGTCTGTCCGTATGTTTGAACTCATCGATCTCAGAATCTATAAGAGCTAGAGACTTGAAATTTTGTATGTAGATTCGTGTATAGCATGCGCAGAGTTTGTTTAAAAAAATCGATAAATTTGATCGTTTTAAAGTTATCGATTTAAAACGTTATTAAAATTCAGTTATAAATTTAAATTTTGTATTCAGTATAATGTGTAGTTTATACAATTTTGATTTTTGTCACATTTTGGATACCATCCCCTCTCTCCTTTCCTTCCCCCCAAACTTGTAAAAACTGTATTTCAAATACTAGAGACTTGTCCTTTGGCAATTACATACATATAAATGACATTATCACGCTCTAAAAGTTTGATTGAGAAAGTCCATCTACAATGAAACTTGTTCAACAATTAACTTCCTGTGGGAAGTTATTATTATTATGATAGCCATACTGCAGCCCAAGCGCAGTCGTATGTGTGTGTGTGTGCATGTATTGCTTATATATATGTATATGTTAAATAAGCATAGAGTGTTTGGCATATCGGCTCTTCGCAGGGTTCAGGATATCTCCTAGTCGGGTACCGCCGACTAGAGCTTTCTTACTTGTTTTTCTTTTACTAATCTCACTATTTTTTTTTTTTTTTTTCAATTTTAATTTTATTTAAAATTATTTAATTTTAGATTAAATATATGACTGATTAACTTTTCGTGAACACTCGTTAACGTATTTAAAAAAAAAAAAAATGAGTCTGGATCTTTGTTGTTCATGTTATGCAAATATATCAAATAAATAAATATATATATTTATATAACGTACTTATTTGAACTTGCTTTTTTCAGGATTTTATCGTAGCAACAACGAAAAAGGAAAGTTACCGTGAGCTGCAATATTCAGAGCGTTGTCCCAAAGAATTCGATGGCTTGGAATTTGAAAGCTCGTGGCACTGACAGTGTGCTCAGGATAGAAGGGATACCCAAGTACATAAGTGACAAAGACAACTTTGCAAAAATTGTGCGCATATTAAAATTCTTGGCAAAAGCTTTTGACATAAATTAAAACTTTTTATCAACGAACACATGGCACAAATACTGACATACAAGCTCATGCGGAAAAGTAAAAGGTGCTTCACAAGACCCAACACAAAGGATATAAAAGTATAT
>JBAMCI010000107.1:0-10000 GCA_037075265.1 Drosophila nigricruria | reverse complement strand
GCTGGACTGAATTGTCAAAAAGTGATTTTACTGAAACACCCAAAATGGAAAGCAATTTCCCAACCTTTACGGTTGCTTTTCTGATTTTTTTCTGTTTGCCAAGACTAGTATAGACTAGGCCTTTTGCTTATTAGCTTAACACTCTGACTCTCTAATTGCAGAGCTATGAAAAAGTTACTTGTCTATTCATGACTAGCTTTTGGGTTGCAGTAGCATAAACTTCTTACCTTTGTTATCATCTGCATAGGCAAGAGTGTAAGCAACAGATAACTCTATAAATATAAATTACATATTGCTATATATATTCGTATACTAGTATATGAACAATTCACGCCTGTTTATGCCCCACGTACACATTCGCAAAGTAATTTTCTTGTAAGCCAAAACTGTCACATATTCACACTAAAATCGACGTCTTAAGCGGGGCGAGGTGAGTGGTTGTCAGACGTTAGCTCGAATCCGACCACTACATCGTTCTGTGGCGTAACGGTAGCTCGCAAAAGGGAAATTGTACTAGGAAATTTGCCGGAAATTAAAACTTGTGTAAAATAAATCGCCAATCCTCGAACTGTGCATATACATACATGTATAGGCAGAGGCACAGACGCACGCAGAGACACAGAGTCGCCGACTCGGGTGGGCGGGCAGTCGGTTGGCTAGATACATTGAAGGATCGATGCACCACGTCACCCCACACATGTATAATCTATCTCTCACACAGACAGAGTATCTGAGGAGCGCATACATAAACAAAAACACGCACATGGAAACATTTGGAGCCCAAGCACAATAACTGCTTGTCTATAATGTTTCTGACCTCAGATCTAGCTTAAAATTTAAAGCAGCTGCCGCTAGCTCGTCTGACTTTGGCCAGGAAATGGCTAGTGCTATCCTGCATAGAGAACATGCACCCACTCCATATCCCTACTGCTACAGTGCAGTGCCGTGGCGTGGAGTGGCGTGGCATGGCGAGGCGTGGCGCTTGCCCATCCCATCGGATTTAGTGCTAATGGAGTGACAGTTGGCAAAGAATTATTAGATTTCCTCATGCATGGCTCATTTTAAATGCACGGCGTCGATGGTGCTCGTGTCGAATAATGAAAGACTTGATTGGCCGAAACGGCGCAAAGAAAGCACAGCAGTCGTCACAATGTTGCAGCTAATTTCCTTTAATGAACAACAATTACACGATATGCGGTCGAGTTCGAGTGACAGCCAACACTGGCATTGCTCCTACACGGGCAAACAGGTTGTTCGAATTCGATTAACGGCCGCACATTCGTGCATAGGACACCGTAAATTGAGATGTGCAATGATCATGAAATTTCATTTCCCTTGTTTGGTAAAACGAAAACAAAAGCAGGTAACAGCAGCAGCAGCAACAGCAGCAGCATGGCAGAGCAATGCTGTGGGGAATGGTAATTGATTGAATAACCACCCCATTAGTAGGAAAATGTCCGGCTAATCACTTGGACTCTTTCGTGCTGGCTCCCTACTTAACAAGACCAAATTTGCACCTACATTCAAATACAATGTATGCTCGCATTAAAATTTATCGAATGTCTCTCGCTCACATTTATGCGGCTGTGATATCAATGTTTGATATGATAGAAGCCAAGCTATTATGCTTATAGTCTTATCGACTTTAGTTAACCCAGCTATATTTACTGTTGACCAAGCAGAGCGAAACCTGCAGGCAATGTCGACTGGTTGGTTGGCTTGGATCGGCACACCCAAGTAAGTGACCAGAGCTTATACTTCAAAAACCAAAATCCCTCATTACTTTATATGTTCTTCTTTTTTTTTTTTGTCTTTAAGCTGCTTGTGCCAATTGTTGCCGTCGACGCGTCGCGACGCCCACAGAGCAGCCGAACTTTTCGCCTTATGCGAGATTATATTAGCTTATCCACGGCTCAAGCTCTACGAAATGACTTTCATTTCAAAATTGTTATTGAATCTTTCGCGGAGTAAATAATCCTTGTTGAAATGAGCGCGAAAGCCCGTTTCGGTTGCAAAGTGGCAGCTACAATAAAAATAAGGAGGAAAAGCCCTATTGGCTCCCCTTTTGCCCACCAGATGCTCTCTCTGTAGTCCTCGACCACACTAAATGCGTCCAAATTATACGCAATCATTTCGAGCTTAGCGAAATTGCGGTCTGCCTAGATAGTCGATGGTAGTTGTGTCTCCGTCACAGCTTCACAGCCGACAATATGATGATTACATTAAATGCCAACGATAAGTGAACGTTGATTAAATTTTATAAACACCTTAGCATCAACCGATCATTGAACCTAGAACTATTTAATATATACCACTAACATGCAATCGTGCTCCCTTTCAATGCTTATTGATCTTCTCCGAATCTATAGAAATCTGTATATCCATAAATATGCCAAGTTGTATTTATATATACAATAAGATGAAAGATTTTAGGGTATGCATGTATAAAAGTTTGTGAAAGGGTTAATCATTTATCAATCGTCAGTAGTCGGACGACTAAGAGTACTTTATACATAGACCTAAATATTGTGTGAAATAATAATCTCTTTGTTATATTCCTCTATCCGCTTTAACTTGGTTACTCAGAGCACAACACCAACACTTTGTACTTTAAGTGGTACTTCAACTTTGCCTTCGGCCTGGTCAACATTTATTTTCGCTTCAAGCTTTTACTTAGAATGGCTTCCAAAAACAATAAATTCAATATAAAAAAACAAGTAAGAACGTTGCAGTCGGGCGCTACCGACTACAGAATACTCATTAATGGCCGAACGGGAAATTCTTGACACTTTATCACGAGTATATATTCCAAAATTCAAATCTCTAGCTTCAATAGCGGCGAAATGCTTTGCGTTCATGGCAAGACGAACATGGCACAAAAGCATTATAATCGCACTTTCGTGAATGAGTATTAAAATCAAATCGACACGACTAGAATATACTCTTAATAGCCAATAATCAAATAAGGACATATACGTAAAACAAACTGAGGGGTTGGGCAAACGTCTGCCCTTTATTAGACATTCTCCAACAGCTTTACAGTTTCTTTACTTAGTATGTGAGTAGATCAAGTTAGCTAAGTTATATTTTAAGTCAGCTGGTATGTAGGGATAGTAACAAATATTTGGACTTATGAATATGTCAACCCCATCCAACGGTCACTAATAAAGTTGAGGAAGCAGCAGCATAAGCCCGCAAGGACATACATGTACTTTTGCATGTATATTTTTGTCGGATGGTTTGCCCTTTTCAGTTTATTGGTGTCTTTAAATGCGTATTCAAATGCATAGAAACGAAAGTAAAAACAAATACCGCTCAATTTGCTGTGCAAATTGAAAAAATGAAATAAGAGCGACAAAAACATTGCAGGGATGATGTAAAACCATGAGATGGAGATGGAGATGGAGATGGGTATGAACGGAAATACTAGGAAGGGTGGGTGTTTTTTGCGTTGTTGGTTGGGTGTCTGGGTGGCTGGGTGGGTGGGTGGTTGGGTGACTGGGTGACTGGGTGGTTGGGTGACTGGGTGGTCTTGGTGGCTCGCTATGGTGACGAATGCGTGTGCGAATGCGAGAGCGGCTAAGTGTCGTCAGCTGCAGTAGCAGTAGTACAATTTATGACAACTTAATTGATTTACTTTTCGTACGTGACCAGAAAAATGAAAATTGCATTACGCTGGGATTTTCTTTTGCCTTTTTTGCGCTACAGCCGGAAGTTCTATTTCAATGCTGCTAGTCGACACGATGTTCTTGCTATCCCTGTTCCCTATCTAAAGCGAGCTATTAGCATTCCCTACTCACAGCGGACTCATGGCAATTATCACATACATAATTGGGTGTATGTTGTTATTGCTGAGTGTGTATACCCTGTAAAACTTTAAGTTTTACTATATATATTGTAACAACAGCAATTCTGAAATGAAAGCAAATATATTTTCTATCAATGGAAGTATCCGACAGTCAATTTATAAATAGCTTGGACTGTCTTCAAAACAGTAGGCGAGCAAAATGTACGCACATCCCATGCTAAGGCGCTCTACAGAATTTAAAATCTAAGCCAAGCTGCAGCTTGACTAGGCCGACAACAGTCAGCCAGCTGGCAACAGCTGTTGAAAACATAATCACTCAACGACAAAACCCGTTGCAGACACAAACAAATGTCTGATTCGAGTGTTGCTCGCTGTTGACTTTTGTAACTTCATCTGGAACTTATTTCCGTTTGCAGGCAGTGCGAACCTCCAAACTTTAAGCGAATACCATTTGAGTTACTTAAGCACGCCTGTTTATTCCATCTAAGTTCTTTCTTTTGACCTTTTTCCTAGTTTTTTTCCACAGCTTTTGTTGTTGTTGCTGTTGTTGTTGTTGTAACTTTGCATGGGTCGTGGTAGCAGTCTTAACTTTTTTATTATTTGCTTCGTGCGATTTGGCTTGCAAATTGCGCCGTCCCACAGGCTCATGGGTGTATAACTCGAAAGTACCCACAAAAGTTTTCGAAAAACGCTTCATCAATTCACTTTGGCTCTCTTTACTCTGCCTGGTTGCGTTAACTGCACGCAGGAAAACTCACTCACATAAAAACACTCACACACACACATACACGCACACACACACACACACACACACACATATATATATATATATATATATATATATATATATATATATATATATATATATATATGTATATAAGTATATATATATGTATGTGTATGTGTGACAGACTCGAATACATACACTCAGTCTTTTTGCGGCTACTTTGACTTAATCGCATATTAGCGGCAAGTTTTTCCTGTACTTAAGAAACCACTTAAGAACTTGTTAAATAATCAATGAAAAAGATTTTTACCACAACCTTCTGACGAGCTGTTCCTTTAATAGTCATTCTGATGTCAGACACGCCTGCAAATCCATTTCTCCTTCCGCCACATGGTCAATGGAATTGCTAAGAATTTAAACCAACATCATCAACATGCTGGCCATGCTGGATGCTGGCTGATGCAGTCAATAATGCCACAACTGTTCACTAGAGAAATATGCATGCTACATACGTAGCTGATGAATAATGAAGTCAACTACGAATTTATTTCATAGGTGAGGAGAAAGGCAAAAAAGCTTCGCAGTAACATTTGGATTTCTTACTCGTACCTCACTAGGGTCTTGAATAATATTTCCCAATTAAGAATTTCAGCATTTCGCTTCTTGATTGAGCTTAACCTAATTTATAGAATTATTTTTAAGTTTTCCTTTTTTTGTTTTTTGCTCTCTCGCTCTAGTCTTTTCTCTCGTTAGAGCAACTGCTATTTGCGCAAGTAAATAAAAAATAAAAAAATTTATTGAAATATTCTCTGGTCTTTTCTCTCGTTAGAGCAACTACTATTTCCGCGAGTAAATAAAAAAAAAAAGCTCCACACAGACAATGATGACACCTTTACTTTTGTATTTTGAACAGCGACGGGTAATTGAGCGGAAACTTAAATCGATTTTATAATTTCCATACACACACATACACACCCTTTCCATACACACGTATACACACACACACATTCACATACGTATATGTGCAGAGCGGATACAGCAAGAAGCGAAAGCAAAAATAATATTAGAGGCTAAATACCGATTGCATATAACTAACTATAAATTTGGTTGACTTTTAGCTTAATCGGATAAATTTTAGAGTAAGTACCTCTAATAGTTCACACCCTGTTCTATTTTATTCTCCTTTGTAACTCCAATGACAATCGATGCAAAGGGTATGATATACGTGTATATATAATTTTGGTCAGGACAACAAGCTGAATGCTGTTCCTGCTAGCAGAGCTCGGATATCACCTCATCACATATTATATAGGAAATATAATTACTATATGGATAATATTAAATATTTTATATATTATTGTAGTTCCGTGGAGTTTCGGAAGTTGATACAGGGTATGTCATAACCTGACACTACAGGTTCCTATACCTGTATACGTCATTGACTTTGATTTTACTTTCGAACTTGGCTTTGTGGTGCGAGCGCAGTGTTTATATAAGTTTTAGCTGCCTCTCATAAAGCCATCCAGCCAGGCGCCAGGTACAGAGGCCAACAGTCATTTGTATTTTCATGGAATGTTCTTTCAGGCAGTTTGACGGCAGCAAGTGCCTTTGTTGGGGGATTTCCATACAAATGGCTTGGAAGAATTGCTTTAAGTAATTGTTTTCCTATCTCCTCCATGAGCATTTTCTGTTTGTCCTTGCTGTCGGCGCGTGACGTAGCCGATGCTGTCCTTGCAACTAGTAGGGCAATTCCTGCTTTTAAGATTTTTAATGTAAGTGCCCAAGCATAAGTTCCCAGTCAGTTCAATCAGTCAGTCATAAAAAAGTAGTATAATCTATATATTATACATATAAGTCCTCAAATAGGTGGATAGTGATATAGAACACGTCTGCCGCTGAATGGAATTTTGAACAAAATAAAGTAACGTCAAACAATATGAATAAGCAACACTTGGAGTTGCTTTTTAAAAATGCCATGTGTGGTGGGTGCACGTGTGGCAACTTTAATCAGACTCGATCTGTGGCTGTGCAAGTGTCTGTGTCTGCACCAGGATCTGGGCCCAACAGTCGATGCCCTTGCGGCAGAGGCGGCGGCGGCAGCAAGGGGCGGCAGGTAAGGTGGCCGATTGACGCTTTCGAGCCCATCGCTACTTTTTCAGTTTTCATTTTACATATTGCCCTCGGAGTTGTATATTTTTTGCTTTTGTATTTTTGCCAGCTTCCTCGCCTCCCAGGCGCTCAATGTTTCTCTTAGAGCGTGTCTGTCTGCCTACCGGCCGCCTATCTGTATGCGCAAACTGCAAACTGCTCTGCATTCCTCTCTATTTTGCACCTTTTGTACGTTTTTAATTTTCCTGTTTTATTTCCGGTTTTACGATTCCGATCTCAAATCTAGATTGCAATGGCATCACTGTTGGCGTTGGCGTTGGTCCGACAACGAGCTGCCAGTCAACACCTCAGCAATTCCAGCCGGCTCGACTCCCAATGCAAAACATATTTCACTTTAATATGTCTCTTTAAATGCGGACATAAAGCTAAGTTCAAGCACAACCACCAAAGCTTAAAGCATACATAAATGCTTCAACCTGACGCCTCCGGATGCTGCTTGCTGCCTCTGTTGCACAGCAGCCACCGTCCATAGATAAGCAGCAACAGCACGTGGGTGAGAAGAGTAGACACAAGCTTTGAGAGGGCACGATAAACATTTATGTACTTAGCCACTTTTGTAAAAATATTTGCATAAAAGGGTCAGTAGCACCTTTCACACTGGCCGAGAGGACACGCTGAAAATATGCCTGTGAAAGGCTGTTTCCACATGTATGTCATTAAGGAAGCATAGTCTATTTCCTCCGAGGTCCTTCCATTGGTATTGAATGTGCAAGGTTGAGGACCTTACCTTGACCAGGTTAACAGCCTGTCGCCCCGAACCGCAAGCTACACTCCACACCATTTTCATGCTCTGAGCCCAATTGAAAATTGTTTAGAAACGGTATTTATTAAGTTGCTTAAAAAATATATGGACTCTTCTGGTTTGAACATAGTTCTGTGACTTCTTATTGAACCCTTGTTTTGTAGCATATAGTAATTGCTGAAATGTAGGCGAAATGTGCAATACGCTTAAAGGCTTCAAATTTACGACTATTATTATTTTGTATACCCATCAGCCATAGACGTTCGGTCGAGCGCAACTGACGGCTGATAGACGTTTTTTGCCAAAAGGATAAGCTGGATTCTACAAATATCAGATTGTGGACTGTTGAGCAGAGAACAAGTGCAGCAATGCTAGGTAAAATATAAATAGACAGAGAGAGACAGCGAGAGACTGAGAGATTAAGAGAGAGAGAGAGAGAGAGAGAGAGAGAGAGAGAGAGAGAGAGAGAGAGAGATAGGGAACAGAGAGGAACAAACAAAGCGTCTATAAGGCATTGTTAGCCGAATAGCAAGCCAGCCGGTGAGCGGTCTCAACTGATGTTGGCCGCTACTCAACGCCAGCTGCCGGCCTCAAGCTGCCAAAACAAATAAGTTTTCACTCGACTATACGATTACCCGGCTACTGCGGCACTGGCTTGGCAGATTTGTTGTTGATAAAAAGATTGACAGCGTTGATAGCCGAAATAATTAATTGAATGAAAATGCTACAACAAATGCCTTTAATTAGCGTCGGGTTTCTGCGCTCCTCGGCCAGACGAATATCTAGGCAGGGAGAGGGAAGGGTGGTGAACGTGGTGATGGGTGATGGGTGATGGGTGATGGGTGATGGGTGAAGAGTAAAGGTAGAGGATGTGGCGTGGCTGTCTAAATAAATGTTTGGTTTGCTCACAGCCACTAAAGCACTAAAAAGAGTAGATTCAAATACACTCAACATATTATTGGGTCAATAGTGAATTCACTCTTAATTCTTAATTTGTGTTGATATTCTACTAATATCAAAATGGCAATAAATAAGCTTCCTTTTTACACATTTCAGTTCAATGAAAAAAGTTTGTAATTGTGATGGGCAAATAAATAATTGACGAAGCCTGAGTAGCTTACAGTCAATCAGTTCAAAGTTTCAAACTTTTCCTTCCTTTGAGTTTTTACCCTTTGTGTTCAAAGGCCTCATCGGTGTCTGTATTAATACAAGCAAGGTTTGAAGGGGATGACTATTCATCCCGAGCTATGTGGGCGAGGATAACGGCAGGCGCGAGAGTTCTCTTAAAATTATTCAAGCTGAAGAGATGTATGATAATTTCCGACGGTAGTGTAATCAAAATCGCTTAGACAACTGAACGCAAGAGTGCTTACCTACGTACTTTGGCTACATGTGCTCAGAGCAGGAAAGTGAAACCTGATGAGGAGTTTTATGCAGTACATAAGCCTATTTACATTACTGTACATACTGTATATACCGCATATGGTGGCATGTGTATAGTGCTATATTAATTTTCCTCATTAGCCAGCATTTACTTGTAATAGTATATGCGAGTGCAATTTTCCGTCATAAAGTGTCCCACGTACTCATTTACTCGCTAATAAGCAGCATAAATATAAGACAGGATTTCTAATTTAACGAGAGTTCAAATGACAAGACAAATGATAATTTTAGTAGCCAAAAGTGAACCTAAGCAATAATCCTAATTATTGCAGTTTACAAAATCAGTTATATAAATAAACAAGTGAGAAAGCTCTGGTCGGCGGTACCTGACTAGGAGATCCCCTGAACCCTGCGAAGAGCTGATATTCCAAACATTCTATGGGTTTATTTAAGATATATATATATATATACAGCAATACATGCACACACACATACACACATGCATACGCACGCACGGCAAACCTCTTGCTCCAGCGACTGCGCTTGGGCTGCGTTCATAGGCTTTACTATGGACTTCGCAGAGGCTGCACAGCAATGAGAATGGTAAGCCAACTGGAATGTATTCTTTTGATAGAGCGTCTAATTAAGGATTGTGAAGCTGCAACTAAATCGACATTTGTTTGACTGACACACAATCGCATAGCTTCTAAACATAAACCAGCCACAGCTACCTGTAATATTATAATACTGTTTGAATTCACAAAAGCAGCTAATTTAAGGACATTAATAATCACACTTTATCAGAAGAGCTTAGAGTCGAGTCTCTTTCAACTGAAGCTCTGGAGCTTTTGACATTGTTTGCATTTGCTCGATATTCATATGCATTCATCCAAGCATACACACATACATATACAGCCGCTGGACTTATCCAATTAATAATTTTTTTTTGGGCTGTCCATAAGTCTTCAATCCAAATTGATAAATTTGCCATAAGCAAACTCTTGAAGTTTTTTCACAGAATTTCTGCACAGCTGTCAGTCGTCAATCGCGCACCTTTTCCAGTTGACTTAACTACATACATACACAATTTAAATACATACACACATATCTGCATATATATCGATGCATATATGTGTGTGTAGTATCAGAAACGGAAGGACTTTGTTATATT
>JBAMCI010000106.1:0-246989 GCA_037075265.1 Drosophila nigricruria | reverse complement strand
CGGCAGAGGAGGAGTCGCCATCCGAGATGCGGGTTGAGTTGATAGAGGGCACACCGTCTGGAGTACAGAAGGCGCCTGCTCGACGACGAGCTCGATCGAGGAAGCATCTGGAGGAGGAGGTGCGGCATAAGGACACAGAAGTGGAGAAATTGGAGTCGATGGACGACGAGGGGAAGGATTCCGGGGACCAGGGAGCGTCCGCCGGAAATAAAAAAGCGATTGAGGTGGAAGAGGAAGAGGAGCTGGGATTCCCGCAGAGGATGTGGAATGGCCAGAGGACCTGGAGGACGAGCTCAGGGAGTTCTTAGAAAAGCAGCTGGCGCTGTTTGAGAACCTAGAGGGGTGTCTCACATAGCGGAGCATAGCATCAGGATAAGGGATAATAAGCCACTGAAGCAGCGATATTATCCCAAGAATCCGGCTAAGAGCCAGGTGATTGACGAGCAGATAGATGAGCTGCTTCGAGTGGGGGACCATTGAGCCGGTGAATGCACAGCCTTCACCGTGCCCGGAAGAGGCTTATTTCACTGGCGGGTGATGCCATTCGGCTTTGCATTCGGCTGGTGTGACGTTCCAGAGAGCGCTGGATACGGTCATCGGACCTGAAATGGAGCCTCATGCGTTCGCCTATCTAGACGACATCGTGGTGATCGGAGCCACCAAAGAAGAGCATGTGGCTAATTTGAAGGAGGTGTTCCGCCGATTGAGGGCGGCAAACCTCAAGTTGAAAAGGAGGAAGTGCAGTTTCTTCAGAGAAAGGCTGGCGTATCTGGGACACGTGATCAGCGGTGATGGAATTTGCACCGATCCGGCAAAGGTGGAGGCGATACAGAAGCTCCCGGCTCCTACCAATTGAAAGGAGTTGCGACATTGCTTGGGGATAGCGTCCTGGTACCGGCGGTTCGTGCCAAACTTCGCGTCGCTGGTCCAGCCAATAACGTCGCTCCTCAAGAAGGGCCAGAAGTGGGTATGGAGCGAGGACCAGGAGGAAGCCTTAAGGAAGCTCAAGGAGAACTCAACGACGGCGCCCGTCTTGGCGTGTCCCGACTTCTCGGCCAAGTTTGTGCTGCAAACAGATGCTAGCGACTACGGACTCGGGGCAGTGTTGACGCAGGCAGTCGAGGATCAGGAACGGGTGATAGCGCATGCCAGTCGAAAGTTGCTGAGAGCGGAGATGAATTATTCGGCCACAGAGAAGGAGTGCCTGGCAATCGTATGGGCAATTAGGAAGATGCGATGCTACCTCGAAGGCTACAGGTTCGACATGGTGACGGATCACCTCGCTTTAAAGTGGCTGAACTCAATAGAGAGTCCTACCGGCAGGATCGCCCGGTGGGCATTGGAATTGCAGCAGTACCAATTCGATGTCCATTATCGACGAGGGAAGCTGAATGTGGTGGCCGATGCTCTCTCCCGGCAACCTCTAGAGATCTGTCAACAAGCAGTGGTGGCGGGAGCTCCCCTGCAAACGGATCGCGAGGATGCGCGAGAGGATCGCCAAAGAGCCAGCGAAATTTACGGACTACGTCGAGGAAAATGGACAGTTGTATCGAAACCTGGGACACCGCACAGATGAAGAGGACTACATAATTCTGAGGCTTTGCGTCCCCGTCGGTCAGGAGGGGCAGGGTACTGCGAGAGTGCCACGACGCTCCCACGGCCGGATATCAAGGTGTGAGGAAGACGGCAGCCAGGCTGGCCCAAAGATATTATTGGCCAGTGTTTCGAGATGCCGCCAAGTATGTAAAACGCTGCTAGACGTGCCAGAAGTTCAAAAGCGAGCAACAAAAACCAGTCGGCCAGATGCTAACGAGACAGGTGGCTGAGCCCATGGCCGTGTTGTGTGCCGATTTTGTGGGTCCGTTACCGCATTCGAAACGGGGCAACACCATGCTGTTGGTGTTTCATGACGCTTTCGCCAAGTGGGTGGAGCTGGTACCTCTGAGGAGAGCGAGTCGACGGCGCGCCCTACAGATGGCGTTTCGAGAGCGTATTCTGGAGCAGATTTGGAGTGCCGAGAACGCTGGTCTGCGATAATGGAGTGCAGTTAGCGAGCAGGAGTTTCCGCTCGTTCATGGAATCCTTAGGGGTGGAACTCCAGCACAAGGCTCCATACTCTCCGCAAGAAAACCCAACAGAGAGGGCGAATCGCACTGTAAAACGATGATAGCGCAGTTTATCGAGGGCCATCAAAGTTCGTGGGACGAACTGCTGCCCGAGATAACACTGGCTGTCAACTCCAGTGTGGCAGATTCTACAGGATTCAGTCCATCGTTCCCAATGTCGGGTCGGGAGCCACGCTTGCCGGCCGCGTTGTACGAGGAGGTCACACCCGGATCAGCGACGGTCGTCAAATTCATCTCCCCTAATATCGTGCGCCTCGCGAAGCAGGGTGAACGCAAACGGAGGGTGGCCAACATAACGCAGCTGAAACCATTCCATCAGGACGACAACGAGAGCGACGTGGGATCCGCAGATGACGACACTGGAAAGATGCACGACGAAGGAAGATCGACGACGACGGGAGTGGCATCGATGGCGATGCATCAGATGCTTAAAGATTTTTCTGTTTATGTAACTTTACTTTACTAATTCTAACTATTAACGATCCCGAATTGTAATAATAATTAACTTTAGTAGTTGTTAGCCGTACCGGAAGGAGTAATTAAGAATAGTAATTAATGAAAATAAGTTACAGATGGATGGAGAAGTTATCAATATCAGCAGCGAGGGAGGAAGTTGAGATGGACTTCGAGGCAGAGACGGACTCGAAGAAGAAGTGAGCGGCGAGAAGGAAGTAGACGGAGAAGAAGAAGCGGAAGAAGAGGAATTCATGGATGTGGACGAAGACGTGCCGGAGGACGAGCCGGTATACGTCGAAGACGTAAGCAGCGACGATACCGAACCCTTTCCCGGAGCGCAGGCACATGGTCGGCGCGGTGATCCCAGGCAAAGCCGGGAGTATTACCGACCGCGCGAGGAATAGGGTCCGCCGCCATTCCTCCACACGGTGTATACCACGATGACTAACGTGGCAGAAAGACAAGATGGCGCGGTGATGCTCATACGAGCAGAAGTAACCACCATCTTTGTAAAGGTGCCAGAATCCCGGCCGTCGCCCCCGTACGTAGAGGAACTACCATCACCACCCATCCTACAAGCCTCTCCCGGGGCCGGACATAAACACCGTCTCCGAGGAAGAAGGGACGGACGATGAGCAAGCCCGACGCCTTGGACGGCAAGTGAGGAGGAGTTGGAGCACCCCACGACCGTCGCGGCGAGTTCAGCGACGTGCGCGGTGGATGAGAAAGATCGGGATGACGGCGGGGAAGATTTTCCTGCGTCACCACTCCCGCTTCAGCAGCCGCAGCACGTGTCAGTATACGCTAAGCGCGGGGCGCCGCTGACAGGAAAATAAGGTTATTGGGACACGTGACCGGTACGACAGGGTTCGGACCGGCAGCCAAGGTATAATAAGAAAAAGGAGTAAGCTAATAATAAATAAGAAAATTAGATAATCTAACAGATCTGATTTTTACTTTAACAAAGCCAGCTAAAACGCCATTCTAACAAATCGCGCGCCGTCCGACGTGAACCCCGTTGGCGGCCGCCACTAATCCGAAGTAGTTTTGAGAAGTAGTTTGGGCGAGGCAAAGTCCCGTTCGCCGCGTGGATAACCCCGGCCGAGAACGTCAGCGGCGACGCTGCGCTTGTTCCTCGGCCAGCCGTTCTACTGTATCAAAATAAACTAACCGAAGTAGAGACGAGGCAAAGTCCCGTTTGGTCATGCAGATAACCCCGACTCCAACGCTTAGATCTTTGCGCAGGCAGTAGTTGTACTAACCAAAACGACCCCCTTTCCTCTCCGTTAAGTCACATCCCCTCACTTAACAAATATTCTTGTAGGTGCTGGTCCTGGGAGACTGAGTCTGCACCCCGGCCAGATTTGTAACCTTACAAACTTTAGAAGTATCAATCACATCAGCGGATGGGAGATTTCTGGAAAAGAAATCTGCATGAGCCATTCGTTTACCCACTCTATACTGCAAATCAAATGAGAACGACTGTAAATAAGCCCATCATATTTGTGCTCTGGGAGATATTTCACGTTTAGTTCTTGATGTTTAAGTGAGTTGCAATCGGTAAAAACTACAAAATCTCTACCCATCACATAATGACGAAATGCGTTATAGCCATGACAACCGTAAGAGTCTCCAACTCATAAGAACGGTATCGTGGTTCAGCACGTGAAGTAACCTTACTGAAAAATTCAACGACATGCGGCTTGTTATCAATTTTGTGTAGCAAGATGGCTCCATATCCACGAGCACTTGCATCAGTATGCAATTCGATTGGATATTTAGGGTCAAAAATAATCAAAACTGCCTTCTGTGTAAGTACAGAAATAACTTTTTGTCTTATTTGTTCATGTTCTTCCCAACAAATTCGCTCTTTTCCGATGTCAAAAGATACAAAGGCTTCATAAAACACAACATTGCATAAATTGCCGGAAAAGACGCTAATCCAATAAATTGTCTTAAAGCAGGGACTGACTGGAGAGGCGGTAGAGCAGTTAATGCTGAAACTTTAAGTGAATTTGGACGAATTCGGCCTGCGCTCACTTCGTATCCCAAATATTGAACTGTCGACTTGAGAAACGAACACTTTTTAATATTGAACATATTGAACAGCTTTCGTGAGAATATCAAGGGTAATCTGTAATCTTTCTAAAGCTTCAGCTTTTGTTGTAGCCACCACCAATACATCATCCATATAGACAACTACAAATGTATTTGCAAGTTCCCAAGTGTATGCATCACTGTACGCTGAAAAACTGAAGGTGCATTTTTAGACCAAACGGCATTGACAAAATTTATAAAAGATTTTGAATAATTTTCCAATAATTTGTTTAATTTATTCCTATCTCCGCCGACAAGATCAGTATCCAATTTAGAAAATATATCAATATTTGAACAACAGTTTACAGATTTTGACCTAACAATTTCAAATTTTCCCGGTGACAATTACGAAAACCCTGCGACAGTATTTCTCGACCAATCACAATGTCGCTCTCCAAGTACTGATCGCCCAAAACGTGGAACAGCATCTCAATACAATGATGGTTAATTTTTACGTTGCCAAGTATTTGCAATGTACTACAAATGCTGTCATTCCCACAATTCTTCAACATTACAACGTAAAATGTATGTAACAGGCAGAAGGAGGCGTGGCAGACCCCATAAAGTATATATATTCTTGATCGGGGCGACGAGCTGAGTTGATTTAGCCCTGTCCGTCTGTCCGTCCGTCCGTCTGTCCGTCTGTCCGTCTGTCCGTCTGACCGTCTGTCCGTATGTTTGAACGCGTCGATCTCCAGAATCTATAAGAGCTAGAGACTTGAAATTTTTATGTAGATCCGTGTATAGCACGCTGCAATCGAGTTGTTTCAAAAATTCGATAACTTTGATCGTTTTAATGTTATCGATTTAAAACGTTATCGAAACGCAGTTATAAATTTATATCTCCCGCATCTTTAAAGCTAGAGTCTCTCAAATTTTGTATTCAGTATAATGTAGAGTTTATACAATTTGATTTTTGTCCAAAATTTTGATACCACCCCCTTTCCATCCCTTTCCCCCAAACTTGTAAAATCCGTATTTCAAATACTAGAGACTTGTGCTTTGGCAAATATACATATAAATGACAGAATCACGCTCTGAAAGTTTGATTAAGAACGTCCAACTACAAAGGAAGTTATTAAACATTTAATTTCCCATAGTAAAGCCTATGAGGCGCAGCCCACGCTCAGTCGCTGCGTTAACTGCGAAGTCAGCAGAGCGCGTGCTTATGCGTATGTGTATGTGTGTATGTGAGTGCATGTATTGCTTGTATATATATATGTTAAATAAGCATAGAATGTTTGGAGTATCGGCTCTCGCAGGGTTCAGGGGATCTCCTAATCGGGTACCGCCGACTAGAGCTTTCTTATCAACTGGTACATACCCTTCTGGCAATTTTCTTATATCGTCATGAGCATACTTGTATTTTCTATTGTTGTCAATGACCTTAGGACATATCTATCTCCGTCAACAATTCAGCTATTTGAAACGGTCCCCTAAACTTTGGACTCAACTTTGTTTGATGCCTTTTTTTATTTCTTTAACAACATAAAATCTCCTACTTCGTATCCAACAACCTTAGCCTTGGTTTTATCAAACCGTTTCTTGCTATATACTGCTGCCGCTGATATATTTTGCACTGCTCGAGCTCTTGATTCGCAGAAATCACAATTCACAATGCCAATAAACAATTCTATAGGGCTTGCCTTTGTCACTCGACTTACTGTACAATTTAAGGCCAACTGTACCTCACCCAATGCGTCTTGCCAGGATCGACTGCTAGCCTCAACTGCCGTCGGCTGGTTTTTCAAGGTGCTCATAATGCGTTCCACCTGTCCATTAGCTCTACTTGCGCCTGTCGCAACCAAATGCAAACTTATTTTCTGTTGGGAACAAAACTCACTAAATTTTAGGCTAGCAAAACACCTACCCTGGTCTGCTATTATGCGGTTTTTAGTACTCGAAACAAAGATACAGCCAAAACAGATACCGACGATGTCACAGCACCTATGCAATTACCGGCATCAATCTTAAGTGTGTGTGTTAAATGAACAAAATTTGGTAAAAAGCGTCCACTTGGACAATAACATATTCCTTCTGTTGCGTCTATGTGTATCGTGTGCCAAGGTGTGCTGACCTTTGGTATTGGATGAATTCTAGCTTGAATTTGACCCGAAGATGACTTGACATCTTACAAGTAAAACAGCTCTCAACAAACTTTCGTATACACTTAGACATGCTGCCGAACCAATAATAATCATAGGCCTAATCTAAAGTCTTCCTCCCAACCTAAGTGCATGATTGTCTCGTGAGTCCCATTTGTTACGAGACCACCTGAATGCCCTTTGAACAACTGGCAAAGATCGAGTTCTACCATTTCTCTGAATTTTTCGATCAAGTAATCCTGCTCTTTCCAACTCATAAGTTTTGCAATGTCCTCGGCAAGAGAATTGTCCTTCAATTTGTTCACAATATTGATTAATATCGAAGTCCTTCCGCTGTTCAGCCATAAGCCAATCACTAGATATCTCTGCCAAATTAACTCGTTTTTCAGGAACTTTAGAAGTATCAATCACATTAGCGGATGAGAGATTTCTGGAAAAGAAATCAGCATGAGCCATTCGTTTACCCTCTCCCTATACTGCAAATCAAATAAGAACGACTGTAAATAAGCCCACCATCTTTGTGCTCTGGGAGATATTTCACGTTTAGTTCTTGATGCTTTAAGTGATTGCAATCGGCAAAAACTACAAAATCTCTACCCATCACATAATGACGAAAATGCGTTATAGCCATGACAGCCGTAAGTCTCCAACTCATAAGAACGGTATCGTGGTTCAGCACGTGAAGTAGCCTTACTGAAAAATTCAACGACATGCTGTTTTTTATCAATTTATTGTATAAAGGTAACCATATCCACGAGCACTTGCATCAGTATGCAATCGATTGGATATTTAGGGTCAAAAATAACTAAAACTGCCTTCTGTGTAAGTACAGAAATAACTTTTTGTCTTATTTGTTCATGTTCTGACTTTAAACAAACTCGTTCTTTCCGATGTCAAAAGATACAAAGGCTTCATGAAACAGGAAAATCCTTGCATAAATTGCCGAAAGTAAGACGCCAATCCAATAAATTGTCTTAAAGCAGGGACTGACTGAGGGCGGTAGAGCAGTTAACGCTGAAACTTGGCGTGAATTTGGACGAATTCGGCCTGCGCTCACTTCGTATCTCAAATATTGAACTAATGACTTGAGAAATATTGAACATAAATCCAGCTTTCGTGAGAATATCAAGGGTAATCTGTAATCTTTCTAAAGCTTCAGCTTTTGTTGTAGCCACCACCAATACGTCATCCATATAGACAATTACAAATGTATTTGCAAGTTCCCCAGCGTATGCATCACTGTGCCTGAAAGGTTTTTAAGACCAAACGGCATTGACAAAAATTCGTATTGGCCGTCTGGAGTGACAAAAGCCGTACACTCTATTGACTCTTCATGCAAATGGTTGGTAGCATCAACACCGTATCTAGACATGTGAAATATTTCGCTCCCTGAAGTCTGGCTATCTGATCTGCTATTAGAGGCAACGGATATTTGTCTGAGACTGTATTCGTATTTAATTCACGGTAATCGACACACAAGCGATGAGACCCGTCCTTTTGTTCACTAACATCAGGGTATAATGGTTTTGTTGAAATGTATGTAACAGGCAGAAGGAGGCGTGGCAGACCCCATAAAGTATATATATTCTTGATCAGGGCGACGAGCTGAGTTGATTTAGCCCTGTCCGTCTGTCTGTCTGTCTGTCTGTCCGTCTGTCCGTCTGTCTGTCTGTCCGTCTGTCCGTATGTATGAACGCGTCGATCTCAGAATCTATAAGAGCTAGAGACTTGAAATTTTTTATGGAGGTTCCTGTATAGCACGCGCATATCAAGTTTGTTTCAAAAAATCGATAACTTTGATCCTTTTAATGTTATCGATTAAAAACGAAATCGGAAACCAGTTTTAAAATTATGTCTCTCACACCTTTAAAGCTAGAGACTCCATATTTTGTATTTAGTATAATGTAGAGTTTATACAATTTTGATTTTCGTTATATTTTGGATGCCACACCCCCTTCGCCCCAAATTTGCAAAAAACGTATTTCAAGTGCTAGAGCCTTGTGCTTCGGCAAATACATACATGTGGATGACATAACCACGCTCTGAAAGTTTGATTAAGAACGTCCATCTACAGAAGAACTTATTCAATAATTAACTTCCCATAATATAGCTCTAACTGCAGCCCAAGCGCAGACGCTGCGTAAGCTGCGCAGCCAGCAGAGCGCTCACTTATGCGTGCGTGCGTATGTGTATGTGCGTTGCTTATATATATGTATATGTTAAATAAGCATAGAATGTTTGGAATATCGGCTCATCGCAGGGTTCAGGGGATCTCCTAGTCGGGTACCACCGACTCAGAGCTTTCTTAGTTGTAGTCGGGCGCTACCGACTGCGGGATACTCTATTCACACCGCACAGCTCACGCCCATTGCCACGCCCCCAATTTGTTGGTTTGTACATATATTATTTTTGGGAAATCAATAGAGGAGATCAGCAGTAATATCGTCGAAAAATTTTTGATTTTCTCACTGAGAATCAGAAAAACGTACAGTTTTTCCCGATTTTGCCGCCCTAGGGGCGTAGACATATAATTTTTGGCCTTTGAGATTTTAGAAGTAGTGAAGGGTAACGTAAGTGTGAAATTTGGATGGGTATTTTTTGAGTCGGGCTTACCCCAAAAAGGGCGTATGTGAGTCATCGATAGAGAATACACTGCTCAACCATTCAATTTTTGAAGCTTTTAGCTCTAAAACTGTAGGAGAAGATCGACTAAAAAACTATTTGTCCACGTCTACTAGGGGCATGGCAAATCGGATCTGACTATATAGTGATTTTCAGAATTATGTAATATTTTGAGCACTATTGATGCTAGAGACTTGAAATTTGGTATATAGACTCAGGTTATTGGCAAGATGAGAAAAGATATGGCGGATATATCTACGCCCATAGAGGGCGTGGCAAACCGCAAAAGCTTATAGCTCCCTACAGTTTTAAAGCTAGAAGCTTCAAAATTGGATGGTTGAGTTACTGGTGAGCTCTCTATCGATGCCCGAAAAATAATTCTTACGCCCCTTTTGCCACGCCTCCAATGGGCGTAGATATATCCGCCATAGCTTTTTTCATCTTGAGTTGTCAACACAAGTCTGCATTCCAAATTGCAACTGTCTAGCACTTCTAGAAGTAGTGTTTTTGAGATATCGGAAAATGCATTTTCCGATTTGCCACGCACGGGCGTATCGGGAAAATCTTGGACACTTTATAATTCGAGGGTATACACGAGTATAATATTCCAAACTTCAACCCTATAGCTTCAAAACTGTGCAAATAAGGTTTGCGAATTCATACGGACACACGGGCAGACGGACACGGACGGACAGACGGACAGACGGACAGAAGCCCCGGCCCACAGACCGGACCGGACAGCGTGACGGACATTGCATATAAAATCCAATATACAAAAAAAATCATTTCACTTACTGTGAATGAGTAATAATTATCCTATATCCTGATCATAATGGCTATCAACTTGATTTCTTATTATGAAAGAGATAATACAATTTTTTATCAAGACAATAAACCAATAATTGATGAATGCATAACATAGGATCGTAGCAGTTACCTACGTGCTAAATTTGGGCGTTCTAGCTTTAAAACTGTAGAAGATACAGTTTTACCCGATTTGCCACGCCCCCAATGGGCGTAGATATATCCGCCATAGCTTATTCATCTTGAGTTGTCAACACGAGTCTACATTCCAAATTGCAACTCTCTAGCACTTCTAGAAGTAGTGTTTCTGAGATATCGGAAAATGCATTTTCCGATTTGCCACGCCCCTAGTGGGCGTATCGGGAAAATCTTGACACTTTATAATTCGAGGGTATATATTCCAAATTTCAACTCTCTAGCTTCAAAACTGTGCAAATGGTTTGCGTTCATACGGACAGACGGACGGACGGACAGACGGACAGACGGACGGACATTGCACAAAACCAATATACTCATTTCACTTTGTGAATGAGTATAATTATGAACAAAGAAATGATAAAATACATCGAGCCAAATACCATTGTAATAATCATAATAATCATATTTGTAATTGTAATCTTATATTTAATATGCGTATCTTGTAACCCCATAATATTAATCCGTAAAATCAAACAACGCCATCAGTTCAACCAGAAGAAAACACAACTATCGAGACGCCACAATCAACTTTATCAAATCTTTACCCTTCTGTGTCACCTTGACTCGCAGGCTCGCCTCTTAAGGAGAGGGAAGTGACATAATCATACTGATTACGTCCACAATATCCAAAAGCTGTTCCCATTCCCAAGCTCGCAACATGCATCACCCACAAGTAAACATTTGTTCCTAGCAACATGCATCATCCGAAAGTTGCAAACATTCTAATAGAGCTCACTCTATTGTGATGCGAGACAATACACACACACTTTGACTCCAATCCAGAATAAACCGGATAGCCAAATCATAAACAAACGGACTGGCGCAGAATTGGGAAAGTGCCGTTGCACGTTGCTGCCGCACAACAACAAAAATAGCAAAGAACAAATTCTGAGAATAACGCGTCCGACGGTCACCAAAAGTAACGGTTGCATCGACGCGTCATGTTGCTGCTGCGTAATTTTAACAGCATATAAAATAAGCCTATGCTGAAATTGTCTTTAGTCTTAAGCTACTATTCAATAAAGCAAGTTGTCATAATCTAACTTTGACTTCGTCTTTGAAATAAAGCAAGTTGTCATAATCTAACTTTGACTTCGTCTTTTAAATTATATTAGCGTTGCCGTTAGCCTG
Source organism: Drosophila nigricruria (assembly GCA_037075265.1). Taxonomy (NCBI): domain Eukaryota; kingdom Metazoa; phylum Arthropoda; class Insecta; order Diptera; family Drosophilidae; genus Drosophila; species Drosophila nigricruria. The sequence continues at coordinate 235,450 of JBAMCI010000106.1, read as the reverse complement.
TGTCGCGGCATTAGTTCGACTCAAATACACAGTAAATATTAAACTAAATATTTAATTATATGTATGTATTTCCCAAAGCACAAGTCTCTAGTATTTGAAATACGTGGCATCCAAAATCCAAAAATTACAAAATGTCCGCATTCATGACACGGATCTACACAGTCAATTTTGAGTCTGTAGCTCTTACGGTCTGCTTAACCGAAGAAAAGATATCGATTTTTATCGATAATAAGGAAACGGGATGAGTTATCGAAAATCTAAAAAAAAAACTCGTACTGCGTAGGCTATAGATGAGTATTCTCTGAAAATTTCAGATCTCTAGCTTTTGTGGTTTACGAGATCGCTGCGTTCACGCGGACGGACGAACGGACGGACGGACGGCTATTCCAACTCAGCTCATCGAGCTGATCAAGAATATATATACTTTATGGGGTCTGCCATGTCTCCTTCTGCCTGTTACATACATTTTCACAAAAAAGGATGGGAAATGGGATGGTCGTCAAATTTGTGCACCTGCTCACTCCTGGGCACTGTGTGTGATTTCCCTAAGATGATCTGAAAGCAAGGATTTTATTAAAGGTAGAGAAGAGAGTTCAGAGGAAAATACGTGATAAAATTTATTATAATTAACACATAAAACGTGAAACGTGCTATGCAAGGAATAATCCGAAGTGCACAATGGTAAATACAACGGACGAAAGTGTCTGTTTGTTCTGGAAGAAACAGAAAAATTAAGTTGCAATTATGTAGGAAAACAATCCCCAGGATAGTTCTACGATTGATTAATGATGGAAGATCAATAAGAAGAAGCCTACTAACATAAGACGGTCAACGAAGATTGGGGTCCCAGTTTAGATCTCGTAAGGCAAAGAGTAGAAACTCTTTTTGGACCGATTCAATACGATCCTGATACAATTTATGCTGTGGAGACCATATAATTGAACAGTATTCTAAAATAGGTCGTACCAGCGAAACATAAAGAAGTTTTGTAATGAATGGATCCTTGAATTCCTTTGCCCAACGTTTAATAAAGCCAAGAACACTTTTGGCTTCATTTATGATAGTTGGATATGAGAATTGAAATTAAGTTTCGAGTCAAAAAGTACACCAAGATCTTTGACTGAAAAAATACGTTGCAAGGAATAATTATTAATTGAATAATTAGCAACATATGGATTAGTACGACAGAAGGTCATTGTCATACATTTAGAAAAATTTAAATGCAATCGATTAGCCACACACCAAAGTTGGAAGGAATTAAGATCATCTTGAAGGCGTAGATTATCAAGTGAATTAGCATACGAAAGACAGAGAAAGTCATCTGCATAAATAAATATCTTTGAATTCGGCACTTCATACTGCATGGCTTGACATTTGCAGTAACTTTGGCAGCGGCCTTAGGACTGCATTCCCCAGGCTGGTGATATTTCCAGGAGAGAAGGTAGAGGTCCATGGATTCTGTGATGCCAGCATCAACGCTTATGGAGCCTGTATCTACATCGTATCCAAGGTGCAGCCTGGCATTAGCAGGTTACTTTGCTCAAAGTCTCGAGTCTCTCCCTTAAAGACGCTTACGGTTCCGAAGCTGGAATTATGTGGAGCAGAGTTACTAGCACGTCTGATGGATGAAGTAGCTGGCTTAGGCATTTTGACAGGTCAGTTTCACTGATGGTGTGACTCTACTGTCGCATTATCCTGGATCAATGACGAACCCGGACGCTACAGGATCTCACATCTACAATGGAGTGGCACTACGTACCTACTGAGTTAAATCCCGCTGACATATTATCTCGAGGTTCACTGCCCATTGAGTTGAACGCATCATCTCTTTGTTTAGCGGTCCTGACTTCATTTCTAAACCCAGATCGCAGTGGCCAGTCTCGGTGCTTCCAGAGAAAACTTCAGTGGAGCGTCGGAAGACTGCTCTTCTCGTAAGGCGGGTAGTCTGTGACGCCTCTATGGATTGCAAGAATGCCAACTCTTTTAGTCGTCTGCAGCGTATCTTTGCATATGTAGCGAAGTTTATTCATAAAGTTCGTGGTCCAGGACTCACTATTAGAGACATCCGAACCGGCACCCATATACTGTTGCGGGTGATTCAACGAGCTATTCTTTGGGAAGAACTAAACACACTTCAAACTAAAGGAACTGTTTCATCATCCAGCAGTCTTGCCTCCTTGTCGCCATTCTTTGACGAATTTGGGCTGCTACGTGTGGATGGTCGTCTCAAAAACTCTACATTGAACTTCGATAGTCGCCATCCAATCATCTTACCCAGAAGTCATCCAGTAACTCGGGCCATTATCATGCATTACCATCAGGAGAACCTCCACGCAGGGCCCCGAGCAGTGCTAGCGTTGGTTCGATCCCAGTATTGGCCAATTGGTGGCAGAAAAACTGTAACTAGCGTGATTCATAAATGCGTGATATGCTTTCGGGCCAAACCGCGACTAGTAGAGCACATAATGGCAGATCTTCCCAAGGATCGCGTCGAAGGCTGTCGTGCGTTTTGGGTGACTGGAATCGATTTTTGCGGACCTTTCTTTTACAAGCCTGAGGCACGAAATAAGGCTTCATATGCACTCGAGGAAAGCCAGGTCGAATTTGGTCTGACAATGCCACCAATTTTCTTGGTGCCCGCAACCAGCTTCAAGAGTTGAAACGTCTGTCAGATGCTCATCAGAATGCAGTGAAGGACTTCTGTCAAGCTGACTCAATAGAATGGCATTTCATCCCTCCACGATCTCCCTTTGGTGGTTTGTGGGAGGCTGCAGTGAAGACAGCGAAACATAATTTTTACCGAGCTGCTGGTCCTACTATCCTGGCCTATGATGAGCTTCGCACGTTGGTCTGCAACATCGCGGCTGTTATTAATTCTCGACCTTTAGTTTCGATTTCAGAGCATCCAGCAGATTTAGACGTATTGACGCCTGCGCATTTCATTAATGGCGGCCCTCCTTCATCCTTCAGTGAGCCTAACCTTACAGGGCTCAAATGCCTGGCAGCGTGTGAGCTATCTTCAGCAGGTATTCTGGACACGCTGGCGAGAGGAGTACTTGAACCTTTTGCAGCAGTGAGCAAAATGGAGAGTATCTCAACCTGGCTTATCGGTTGGTGATGTGGTTCTCGTAAAGGACGAGAATCTGCCACCGCTGAAGTGGCCGTTGGCCAGGATAGTCGAACTCATCCCTGGAAGCGACGGCGTCGCAAGAGTCGCCGTACTTAAAACGGAGGCTGGCGAAATTAGAAGGGCTACAAACAAGCTGTGTCTGCTGCCCATTAAAGATTCTGTTAAAGCCTAGGCTTCAACGGGGGGAGGATGTTGGGCGCAGCATCACCTAGATTTACTATTTAAGAGAACTTTGCATATCATTAAGAGATTTCGGCAATTTGTGCCGTTTTGCTCTCCGCCCTTTACACGCACATTCGTTCTCACGACGCAGCCGGCTCAAGCCGAAGCTCGTAGATCAATGCTGCAGTGCAACTTGGGAAGTCATACTTAGCTAATCGTTTTTGGGCAGATGCTCCTGCACAGCAGCTCTGCAGTTATATACATACAAACATATATACGCATAGAACAATCAAATAAACTCTGAACATAGAACAATAAAATAAACTGTGAACATTGTAATAAATAAATAATAAATATATAAAAACGCTATTCGAAAAATCTCGGTAGCTCAACACAAACAAATAAGTTATATAGCCTAAAAGAACACAACAAATATTTCAATAATACCACCAACCCGATGGGGGTATTTTATTTGCCAGTCCGGCCAGCTATGCCCCGATTCATAGCCTTGTATGGTCAGTGATATTATTGAGCTACAAAAGATATATGGTGTTAATAGAAACTTATAAAATATTTATTATAGACTCTTAAGTATAATTATTAAATAATAACTATAAAAGTAAAGATTAAAAGATAATTGAAAATATTAATAAAAGCAAACAGAATAAGAAGAGAGAGAAAGATAAAGAAAAAAAAAAGGATTGGGAAATCACTCCACAATGTTAAAGATCTTGCAGGTCGTCAAATTTGTGAACCTGCTTACTCCTGGGAACTGTGTATGATTTCTCTAAGATGACCTGAAAGCAAGGATTTAATTATAGGTAGAGAGAGTTCAGAGGAAAACAGGTGATAAAATTTATTGTAATTAACACATAAAACGTGAAACGCACTATGCAAAGAATAATCCGAAGTGCACAATGGTAAATACAACGGACGAAAGTGTCTGGTTGTTCTGGAAGAAACAGAAAAATTAAGTTGCAATAACAGGCATGACGAGTGAATATTACCAATAATCGAATTATGTAGAAATACAATGCCCAGGATAGTTCTACGATTGATTAATGATGGAAGATCAATAAGAAGAAGCCTACTAAGATGAGACGGTAAACGAAGATTGGGGTCCCAGTTTAGATCTCGTAAGGCAAAGAGTAGAAACTCTTTTTGGACCGATTCAATACGATCCTGATACAATTTATGCTGTGGAGACCATATAATTGAACAGTATTCTAAAATAGGTCGTACCAGCGAAACATAAAGAAGTTTGGTAATGAATGGATCCTTGAATTCTTTTGTCCAACGTTTAATAAAGCCAAGAACACTTTTGGCTTCATTTATGATAGTTGAGATATGAGAATTGAAATTAAGTTTCGAGTCAAAAAGTACACCAAGATCTTTGACTGAAAAAATACGTTGCAAGGATAATAATTATTAAGTGATTAATTAGCAACATATGGACTAGTACGACAGAAGGTCATTATCATACATTTAGAACAATTTAAATGCAATTGATTAGCCACACACCAAAGTTGGAAGGAATTAAGATCATCTTGAAGGCGTAGATTATCAAGTGAATTAGATTACGAAAGACAGAGTTTTACGTCATCTGCATAAATAAATATCTTTGAATTCGATATACGGTTTGGGAGGTCATTTATAAATAGGGAAAAAAGTAACGGACCCAAATGACTACCATGAGATACTCCCGACGAAACGAAAACAAGTTTCGAAAAGCGGTTCTCAACACAACTCTTTGGGTTCTACCTTTTAAATAGGATGAAATCCAAGAAAGAAGTTTAGGGGAAAATCCTAAGTGATCAAGCTTTTGAAGTAATATATCGTGGTGGTGGTAAAAAACTGTCTTTGACTATAGAAGTGAATTCCAATAGATTAGTAGATCGATTAGTAGATCGATTTTCAACTAAACCATGCTGCGAGGGGGAAATAATCGATCTACCCAGGAGTAAGTGGATCGGAATCATGATCATTACAAGTTTTGTCCAATCCACTGCGGGATACTCATTCACACCTGCACAGATCACGCCCAAAATTGGTTTGTACACATATAATTTTTTGAAAATCAATAGAGGAGATCAGCAATAATATCGTCATAAAATTTTGATTTTCTCACTGAGAATTGGAAAATCGTACAGTCTTTCCCGATTTGCCACGCCTCCAGTGGGCGCAGACATATAATTTTAAGCCAGTTCTTAGAAGTAGTGAAGGGTAACGTAAGTGTGAAATTTGGATGCTTACACTCAAAAAATGCGAAAATTACAGGGTATTATTTAGGCGGGCATGCCCCATAAGTGGCGTAAAAATTATTTTTAGGTCATCGATAGAGGAGCTCACCAGTAACTCAATCATCCAATTTGGAAGCTTTTAGCTCTAAAACTGAAGGAGCTATAAGCTTTTGCGGTTTGCCACGCCCCCTACGGGCGTAGATATATCCGTCATATATTTTTCAAGTTGGGTTGTCAACCCGAGTATATATACCAAGTTTCAAGTCTCTAGCATCAATAGTGCTCAAAATATTACAGAATTTGAAAAATCACTAGGATAGTCAGATCCGATTTTCCACGCCCCTAGTAGGCGTGGATATGTAATTTTTCCGTCGATCTACATAGGATCGTAGCAGTAACCTATGTGCCAAATTTGGGCATTCTAGCTTTAAAACTGTAGAAGATACAGTTTTATCCGATTTGCCACGCCCCCAATGGGCGTAGATATATCCGCCATAGCTCTTTCTTCTTGAGTTGTCAACATTTTGTATTTGGTATAATGTGTAGTTTATACAATTTTGGTTTTTAACACATTTTGGATACCATCCCCCCTTTCCTTCCCTTTCCCCATATCTGTAAAAACCGTATTTCAAATACTAGAGACTTGTGCTTTGGCAAATACACACATATTAAGGACGTAATCATGCTCTGAAAGGTTGATTAAGAAGGTCCATCTACAAAAGGAGTTATTAAATATTTCATTACCCATAGTAAAGCCTATGAGCGCAGCCCATGCTCAGTCGCTGCGCTAACTGCGCAGTCAGCAGAGCGCGTGCTTATGCGTATATGTATGTGTATATATGTGTGTGCATGTATTGCTTGTATATGTTAAAGAAGCATAGAATGTTTGTAGTATCGGCTCTTCGCAGGGTTCAGGGGATCTCCTAGTCGGGTACCGCCGACTAGAGCTTTTTTACTTGTTCATCTTGAGTTGTCAACACGAGTTCAACACATTCCAAATTTGCCGAAGCATAAGTCTCTAGCACTTGAAATACGTTTTTTGCAAATTTGGGGCGAAGGGGGCGTGGCTTCCAAAATATAAAAAAATCAAAATATAATTGTAAAAATTTGAGCGGGCACATTCATTTTGAATGAAGCAATTTCACGAGAAGTCGTAAAATTGAACTTCGAAATAAAAACATTGGCTGCAGATTTGCTAACAATAAAAGCAGTTACAGCTTCACATGTCATGTCAGATGAAAGCCTAGAGAGGAAAAGTTGATTTCGAGGAGAAACAACAGATAAAGTCTTTATCTCTTGTTTATTGCTTGACCAACAATCGGGGAAGCTTTTAATTTTTTGATAAGAACCTGTATAGACTCTAGAGTGTCTATTATAAAACTTCTCGGCGGAAGTCCTGCAGCTATACAAGCAGCATGTAAAGAAGGCCAGAAAAATTCAGTCCAGCAACTGTACAACTCTCATTGACAAACATTGATGTCTGAAGAAGCTGCAGACCAGCTAAAACTGCGCCGAATCAAAAGAAACGAGGAGGTTCAAGGAATTTCACAGAAAGTTGAAATGCTAAAAAATTGCGTTGGCTTAACGATTAAACCAATCATTAAAAGCAAATTCCTTACCACAACGCTGGCACTTGTTATGCCAAAACTGCAGAGAACTCTACTGAGCAACAAAATTGACACGGATGTCATTAATGATTAGATAGGCTGCGAGCTTGCAGACCCAAATTTTACTGAGTCCGGTACTATTGATGTTGTCATTGGCGACGATTAACTCCCCCTAAAAATTTTGGGAAAAGTAATGAAATTAATCAAAACTCTGGGACAAAAGACTGAACTTGGATGGATTGTTTCTGGCAACATACCTAGACCATCAAGCAACAAGATAATTACCGCAACAAACTTCTCGGAAAAAGGCTATGGCAAAAATACTGGAAAAGGCGCTGCAGGAGAAGCAGGACAACCAGCAAGAAGATCTTCGAGGAGAGGAGTTGGAAAAAATAGAAAGCAAAAAATTGCAACAGGAAAAAGAACAGTCGAAACAAGTCCACTAGAAACTACCCTGAACCAAACAAATAAAAACACGTTTAATAAATTAAAATAATAAAATTAAAATATATTTTTAAGGTAATTGTTGAGCTACCGAGATTTTTCGAATAGCTTTTTTTATATATTTATAATTTATTTATTTCAATGTTCACAGTTTATTTTATTGTTCTATGTTCACAGTTTATTTTATTGTTCTATGCGTATATGTTTGTATGTATGTAACTGCAGAGCTGCTGCGCACGAGCATCTGCCCAAAAACGATTATCTAAGTATGACTTCCCAAATTGCACTGCCGCATTGATCTACGAGCGCCGGCTTGAGCCGGCTGCGTCGTGAGAACGAATGTGCGTGTAAAGGGCGGAGAGCAAAACGGCACAAGTTGCCGAAATCTCTTATTGATATGCAAAGTTCTCTTAAATAGTAAAACTAGGTGTTGCTGCGCCCAACATCCTCCCCCCGTTGAAGCCTAGGCTTTAACAGAATCTTTAATGGGCAGCAGACACAGCTTGTTTGTAGCCCTTCTAATTTCGCCAGCCTCCGTTTTAAGTACGGCGACTCTTGCGACGCCGTCGCTTCCAGGAATGAGTTCGACTATCCTGGCCAACGGCCACTTCAGCGGTGGCAGATTCTCGTCCTTTACGAGAACCACATCACCAACCGATAAGCCAGGTTGAGATACTCTCCATTTTGCTCGCTGCTGCAAAAGGTTCAAGTACTCCTCTCGCCAGCGTGTCCAGAATACCTGCTGAAGATAGCTCACACGCTGCCAGGCATCCAAACGATTAAATTTGAGCCCTGTAAGGTTAGGCTCACTGAAGGATGAAGGAGGGCCGCCATTAAGGAAATGCGCAGGCGTCAATACGTCTAAATCTGCTGGATGCTCTGAAATCGAAACTAAAGGTCGAGAATTAATAACAGCCGCGATATTGCAGACCAACGTGCGAAGCTCATCATAGGTTAGGATAGCAGGACCAGCAGCTCGGTAAAAATGATGTTTCGCTGTCTTCACTGCAGCCTCCCACAAACCACCAAAGTGAGGAGATCGTGGAGGGATGAAATGCCATTCTATTGAGTCAGCTAGACAGAAGTCCTTCACTGCATTCTGATGAGCATCTGACAGAAAAAGACGTTTCAACTCCTGAAGCTGGTTGCGGGCACCAAGAAAATTGGTGGCATTGTCAGACCAAATTTGACTTGGCTTTCCTCTAGTGCATATGAACCGCTGTAGAGCATGCAGAAATGCAGTAGTGGTTAAGTCCTTAACCAGTTCCAACCATATAGCCTTCGTAGCAAAACAGATAAAAACACAGACGTAACATTTTACAGGAGCCTTATTTCGTGCCTCAGGCTTGTAAAAGAAAGGTCCGCAAAAATCGATTCCAGTCACCCAAAACGCACGACAGCCTTCGACGCGATCCTTGGGAAGATCTGCCATTATGTGCTCTACTAGTCGCGGTTTGGCCCGAAAGCATATCACGCATTTATGAATCACGCTAGTTACAGTTTTTCTGCCACCAATTGGCCAATACTGGGATCGAACCAACGCTAGCACTGCTCGGGGCCCTGCGTGGAGGTTCCTCTGATGGTAATGCATGATAATGGCCCGAGTTACTGGATGACTTCTGGGTAAGATGATTGGATGGCGACTATCGAAGTTCAATGTAGAGTTTTTGAGACGACCATCCACACGTAGCAGCCCAAATTCGTCAAAGAATGGCGACAAGGAGGCAAGACTGCTGGATGATGAAACAGTTCCTTTAGTTTGAAGTGTGTTTATTTCTTCCCAAAGATGAGCTCGTTGAATCACCCGCAACAGTATATGGGTGCCGGTTCGGATGTCTCTGATAGTGAGTCCTGGACCACGAACTTTATGAATAAACTTCGCTACATATGCAAGGATACGCTGCAGTCGACTAAAAGAGTTCGCATACTTGCAATCCATAGAGGCGTCGCAGACTGCCCGCCCTACGAGAAGAGCCGTCTTCCGACGCTCCACTGAAGTTTTCTCTGGAAGCACCGAGACTGGCCACTGCGATCTGGGCTTAGAGATGAAGTCAGGACCGCTAAACCAAAGAGATGATGCGTTCAACTCAATGGGCAGTGAACCTCGAGATAATATGTCAGCGGGATTTAACTCAGTAGGTACGTAGTGCCACTCCATTGTAGATGTGAGATCCTGTATCGTGGCGATGCGATTTGCAACAAATACATTGAAGCGTCCGGGTTCGTCATTGATCCAGGATAATGCGACAGTAGAGTCACACCAGCAGTGAAACTGACCTGTAAAAATGCCCAAGCCAGCTACTTCATCCATCAGACGTGCTAGTAACTCTGCTCCACATAATTCCAGCTTCGGAACCGTAAGCGTCTTTAAGGGAGAGACTCGAGACTTTGAGCAAAGTAACCTGCTAATGCCAGGTTGCCCCTTGGATACGATGTAGATACAGGCTCCATAAGCGTCGATGCTGGCATCACAGAATCCATGGACCTCTACCTTCTGCCCTGGAACTATCACCAGCCTGGGGAATGCAGTCCTAAGGCCGCTGCCAAAGTTACTGCAAATGTCAAGCCATGCAGTATGAAGTGCCGAAGGAAGACTCTCGTCCCAATTAAGCTTATGCCTCCACAGCTGCTGTAAGAATATTTTTGCCTTTGTTATTACTGGGCCGACCAGTCCAAGGGGGTCGTAGAACCGAGCAATGGACGAAAGCACAGAACGTCTACAGGGCTTGCAGCTCGAGTCCAGAGCCAAGTATGAAAACAAAAGTTGATCAGATGCTGGATCCCATGCAAGGCCAAGTGTCTTTGTAATGTCGCTGCCATCATTGAACTTTATAAGAGATTCCTTGTCGCAATCTGTCACGCCGTCCAGCACCATGGGATGGCTTGAACACCACTTCCTTAATTTGAATCCTCCACCTGCCAAAATTCCAGTAGTCTCCTGCATAACACGCCTTGCTTCTTCGACTGATTTTCCTCCAGAGATCAAATCGTCGACATAAAAATCGCGAAGCAACACCTCTGAGCCGAGTGGGAACGCATCTCGTTCATCCATGGCGAGTTGGTGCATGGCACGCACCGATAAGAATGAAGCCGGTTTCGTTCCATAAGTTACAGTGTCCAACTTAAACACTTCTAACTCATCGTCAGGTGAATTTCTCCAAAGAATACATTGTAGATAGCTGTCCGGTTCAGGCACCTTCACGCAGCGATACATCTTGCAGATATCTCCGGTGAGTGCAACTGGATAGGCTCGGAAACGCAATAATATGTTGATCATCTTCGGCTGAATGACAGGACCTGACATTAGAACTTCATTTAGTGAGTAGCCACTTGATGTAGCAGCTGACCCATCAAAAACGACACGAAGCTTAGTGGTTGTACTGTCTTCCTTCAGGACGCAGTGATGCGGAAGAAAATATCTGCAGTGTTGAAACAATTCGCGCGGAACACGCGACATGTGACCCAGCTCAGAGTACTCTTTCATGAATGCTGAGTATTGAGTCTTTATATGAGGCAAGCGACTTAATTTCCTCTCCAAATTGAGAAATCTGCGCCGCGCCTGCTGATAAGACTCACCGAGAAGCTCACAATTAAGCTTGACAGGTAATCGCACTGAGTATTGGCCATTGGCTACTCGAGTATAATGCCTTACAAAATGTGCCTCGCAGTCCAAGTCTTCTTTGCTGATCCTTACGACGGAGTCATTGCAGCTCTCAACCTCCCAGAAACGCCGAACGAGACTGTCCAACTGGGCGTCAGAACCAGAGTCTGTATCTGGCTCTGAAGGTACCTTCGAAGTCACGAGCACGGTGTTAGGGCTGCGAGTTCCGCCTCCAGACACAATCCAACCAAGACGAGTCTTCTGTAAAAGTGGCAGTCCAGGCAGCAACTTGATTTGACCCACACAGAGCAACTCATAGAAAAGGCTAGCTCCGATAAGCAAATCTATTCGCTGCGGAATATGAAAAGCTGGATCAGCCAGAGTTATGTTTGGCGGTATGTTCCATGTGCCTATGTTCACATCAGAACAGGGCTGTCTGCCAGTTACATTCGAGACTATCGTGGCTGTGAAGCTATTTGCATACATGGAGTCGTGAGACCGAAGAGTGACGCAAACCGTACTTCCATCGGTGGCCACCTTGCAGTCGCCTAAACCATAGACAGCTGAGGATGACTTTGTCCTTTTGAGCTGCAATTGATGGGCGCATCTAGCTGTAATAAGATGCAGTTGTGAGCCTGAATCCAAAAGTGCACGACAAGGAACTAATTCACCAAACCGATTTTTTACCAGGACGACTGCGGTCCCCAGGAGCACTACATCGCTGATCAGATCTTGGGCTAGGAGAGTAGTAGATGGGGCTTGCGTAGGCATGCCCTGCATCATTGATGACGATGAATGTTGCTTTGACAGAGCTACTGCTTGTGATGTGCTGGAGTTGCCGACGTGGAGAAGCGTGTGATGCTTGACTCCACAGACTCGGCAGCCGCCCGAGCCACATTGTCGCGACTGATGGCCGACCTTCAAGCAGTTCAAACATAGTCCAGCCCTTTTGACCTCATTCAGGCGTAGACTAGGTGACAAGTTTGCAAATCTTGAGCATTTGTAGATAGTATGCTCTGGCGTATTGCAAAAGACACAACTCTGTGCGCTGTGGTCCGTTACATGCAATGCTGACCTGTTGGTGACAAATTTGCTACTACTATTCACAGGCTTGCTGGATGAATAGTTCGTCATAGCAAACTCCATCGATTCCAAGGTCCGGCAACGGAGCTCAAGAAATGAAGAAACTTCTTCGCATGTAGGTATACGAGATGCCGTCTCTGAATCCTCCAACTTCTCTTCCCACTTAGCTTGTGTGGCCGCATCGAACTTCTGTAGCAGCACCTGAGCTATCATGGCGCTGGCTATCTGCTCTGTTGTGCCCAGGCTGCTGAGTGCACGCATATGCACATTGAAGCTGTCCGATAGTTCTCGCAACTTGCTGGTAGATCCGTTCTCTACCCTCTTCAGCCCCAAGATCTTTACGATGTGTGCCTGGAAAATTAAACGTCGGTTATCATATCTTTGTTTCAATAAGGTTATGGCCTCCGTATAGTTATCGTTTGAAATCTCCAGAGAGCGAACTGTGTCCAACGCTGCACCGTCTAGACAGGATCGTAAATATTGAAGCTTTTCCATGTTGTTGACTTCGGGTCGACTATCAATGATTGTTGAAAACATTGAGTAGAAATCGGCCCATTTTTCATATCCACCGCTGAACGTAGGTAATTTTAATGGCGGCAGCGCAGGTGCGGAATGTAGTTTAGAAGCGGGAGCCTGCATATGCGTCATTGGTCTACTAAGCGTAGAACTATGAGGCACTTGACTGCTGCGGCTCTGAATTTCCGACAATATTGAAGACTGCATGACCAATATTAAGTCATCGAAATCCATGCGCAAGTCACTGTGCATCTCATCAAAATCAAGCTCCTCTAGGTGGTCGTGGGCTTCACCAAAGTAACTGCTTAACTTGCCAATATGCTCCAATAAAACTGTTAAGGTGCTGTCACTGTGATCGGTAAGCGCCTCCGCTTCAACTTTAATTTGCAACCTTTTTAAACGCTCAAATACCGATTTAACCTTGAGCTTATAAAAACTCACTCGCTCTTCAGGCGCAACTGTACTAGCTTCAAAATTCGCCATGACGAGTAAACGTCGCACACAAGAAGTAACGGTATGGCTTGAAAGTGTTGGTATGCAATGACAGCAGAAGTATGAGTTGATAGCTGTACGTGTTTGTCTCTAAATGCACATGTATGAATTAACGCGCACCGACACGGTTTTTATGGAAGCGACTGTACTGCTGGCAAACGGAACGAGTGCAATGGCAACGAGAGAACAGTAACGGCACAAGCGTAATTACACAGAGCTTGTGCGCGCTGCAATCGAAGAATGAGCGCGAGCTTAGGCGAGAATCACAATTCAGAAATGAATTTAAATTGTTTTATTAATTAGTTTATTACAAATTCTTTATTAAATCGCCACTATTGAATGCCTGTATGCATTACAACTAATGCACTCACGATAGCTGGTACTGTTTTTATGGACGGCACTGTATTGCAAGTCGAAACGAATGTGTGTCTGACGACTATGCAATAAGTAGCGGCACAAAGCAATTGACTTAAAACGGTTTATGCGCGAACGGAACTTGCAAGAACTTATATATATATTTATATATATATATAGAGTTCACGTCGGGGTCACCAAATGTTGAGCTACCGAGATTTTTCGAATAGCTTTTTTTATATATTTATAATTTATTTATTTCAATGTTCACAGTTTATTTTATTGTTCTATGTTCACAGTTTATTTTATTGTTCTATGCGTATATGTTTGTATGTATGTAACTGCAGAGCTGCTGCGCACGAGCATCTGCCCAAAAACGATTATCTAAGTATGACTTCCCAAATTGCACTGCCGCATTGATCTACGAGCGCCGGCTTGAGCCGGCTGCGTCGTGAGAACGAATGTGCGTGTAAAGGGCGGAGAGCAAAACGGCACAAGTTGCCGAAATCTCTTATTGATATGCAAAGTTCTCTTAAATAGTAAAACTAGGTGTTGCTGCGCCCAACAGTAATAGTTAAATAAAAAACTTATTTACACATATGTATATGTCGGCGCGTACTAAGTTTGTATGTGTGGGGTTGTAGTTTTCGGTATTTCACAATGATAATTTCATCATATTGCGTCGGTTTCTAGTTATGCGTATTAGTGCGTCTTTCGATATTTCGCAATAAATATCATCATCAGCATCAGCATAAGCCTTTGTAAGGGCTGTGATTGGTTGATTAAGTTGTCGGTTCTAGGAAGTCCCGTTTTAGCGAGGCGACAGCGCTTGACGCTGTTGCTGAGTGTGGTTCGGGGTAGGCTCGAGAGAAATAAGAGACACGAGAGTCAGTTGAGTTTGAGTTCTCAGAGCGACCGAAACTCGCTGCGCTAAACAATGGAAAACAATCTTAGTGCTGCAACATCAGAAGTGGGATTTGGTCGCTACCTAATATGCCAAATGATCCATGGCGAGCGGTAATGGAACTTGTGAAAGCACTACAATCAACGACGTCAAAAACAACAACTAGTAAGACAGTTGTGTTGCCGAAATTTAACGCAGATCGTGTTGGCACCGACGCATCCGCGTGGTGTGCTACAGTAAATATGATTCTGGAGGAAAATAACATAAAAGGCAGTGAGTTGATGATGGCTTTGAGTGCAGCGTTGGAAGGCAGTGCGTCGCAGTGGCTTTCACAAATACGTTATCCTGACATAAATTGGACCGAGTTTAAGGAACTTTTTGTACAGCGCTTCAGCAGTGTAGAAACACCAGCAGCTATGTATTTGACTACGTTCTCAACTTGCCTGGATGAAGGAGAATGTCTCTCTAATTATGCTAGTCGCATGGTGACAACACTCGTCACTAAATGGCGTGAGATGGATGTGGAAGAGATTGCTGTTTCTGTGACGCTTGCTCACTTGGCTCATATGGATTCCAGATTGCAACGTTTAACTTTTACGTCGAACGTGCGCACTAGGATTGAAGTGCAGACTGAGCTTAAAGCCTTCACCTTCAACAAACGAAAGAAATTTGTACTCGACGAAACCACTACATCTGACATAAAACGGCAAAAGTTGTCAGCAATAAAATGTCATTATAGTGGAAAGTTGGGTCACAGGATGGTTGAATGCAGAGTTAGACAGCAGCAAATTTTTCTTCCCCGTGTTGCAGAGCGTAGCGGCAAGAGCGTGTTTGGTCACCATCAGCAATCAAATGTAACCTGCTTCCAGTGTGGCGAGGTTGGACACATTTCAACCCATTGCAGTAAGCTCAAAAGTGAAAAGGATCCGCATCAGGTGAAACGAGTGCAGCTTTGCAAAGTTATTGAGCCCAAAGGAGAGATGGTTCATCAAGGCGAGACTTTTACGACAATGTTTGACTCTGGAGCGGAATGTTCGTTGATTAAACATAAGATAAGTACTAAGTTAGTCGGTAAAAGAATTAACAACGTAGTAATTTTGAAGGGTATAGGGAATGACAGCGTTTGTAGTACATTGCAAATACTTGGCAACGTAAAAATTAACAATTATTGTATTGATCCACGTTTTAGGCAAATTTTAACGGCTGGTGGTCTGTATGGATATTTAAGTTTTTAACAGCATACATGTAATTTCGGAGATTTTTCAGGGTCCATACAATGGCCAAAAGTTCTCGCTCATTTGTTGCAAAACTTATCTTATTGTTTCGCAATGTACGCGAAATCATTGGCTCCGATCCCTTGACCTGACGCAACTGTCGTAAGGTCGAATGGTTTTTTGAAGTCAGGATATGATACCATCACATCCTCGGAGGCGAGCAGTTCTTTTAGTCTGCTGAAAGCCTCTAACTGGTTGGTGCTTAAATCGATTTTCACTTTTCTCGAGTGGTTGGTACTAATTTTTTCATTTTCGCCTTTCAAATTGTCTGTAAGTGGTCTTGCAATGTTGGCGAATCCCGTTATAAAACACCTGCTCAGCCTAGAAATGATCTAAGGTTAAACATGGTTGTTTAGCGGTTGAAAATAATTCATGGCTTGTACTTTATCAGCCGACGTTTGGATTCCGCCTCTGCATACTGTTAGTGCCATGCATTTGAAGAATTTGGACTTTTCCTGAGAAACCCTGATGCCGGCGTCTCTAAGGCCCCACTCAATATGTTTGACGTGGTCTTCCTTATTTGGGGAGAAGATTATTACGTCAACTACATAGATGTAACAAGTCTTCCCAATTTGATCTCTGAGGACATCATCTATTGCCCTCTGAAAGAGGCTAGGGGCATTGGTCACAGAGAAAGCGGTCTTTTCTCTGTCCTTTTCTGCCAACTCTAACTGCTGAAAGCCTGATTTTAACTCCACTGTTGTAAAATACTGGGCTTCACCCGTGTTCTACAATATGGTCGATATCGTTGGGATAGGGTATTTATCGTCGATAGTTTTTATACTCGTTCACAAAGTATTTATTTATTTATTTATTTATTTAAATAAGGAAATTGACAAAACGACTGTCAAACTTAAAGATAAACAAACTGTTGGGCGAAGCAACACCTAGTTTTACTATTTAAGAGAACTTTGCATATCATTAAGAGATTTCGGCATCTTGCGCCGTTTTGCTCTCCGCCCTTTAGCCGGCTCAAGCCGGCGCTCGTAGATCAATGCTGCAGTGCAATTTGGGAAGTCATACTTAGCTAATCGTTTTTGGGCAGATGCTCGTGCACAGCAGCTCTGCAGTTACATACATACAAACATATATACGCATAGAACAATCAAATAAACTGTGAACATAGAACAACAAAATAAACTGTGAACATTGTAATAAATAAATAATAAATATATAAAAAAGCTATTCGAAAAATCTCGGTAGCTCAACATTTGGTGACCCCGACGTGATCTTCTATATATATATATATAAATATATATATAAGTTCTTGCAAGTTCCGTTAGCGCATAAAGCGTTTTATGTCAATTGCTTTGTGCCGCTACTTATTGCATAGTCGTCAGACACACATTCGTTTCGACTTGCAATAGAGTGCCGTCCATAAAAACAGTACCAGCTATTGTGCGTGCATTAGTTGTAATGCATACAGGCATTCAATAGTGGCGATTTAATAAAGAATTTGTAATAAACTAATTAATAAAAAAATTTTAATTCATTTCTGAACTGCGATTCTCGCCTTAGCTCGCGCTCATTCTTCGATTACAGCGCGCATAATCTCTCGTTACCATTGCACTCGTTCCGTTCGCCAGCAGTACAGTCGCTTCCATAAAAACCGTGTCGGTGCGCGTTAATTCATACACGTGCATTTACAGACAAACACGTACAGCTATCAACTCATACTTCTGCAGTCATTTGCATACCAACACTTTGAAGCCATACCGTTACTTCTTGTGTCCGACGTCTACTCGTCATGGCGAATTTTGAAGCTAGTACAGTTGCGCCTGAAGAGCGAGTGAGTTTTTATAAGCTCAAGGTTAAATCGGTAATTGAGCGTTTAAAAAGGTTGCAAATTAAAGTTGAAGCGGAGGCGCTTACCGATCACAGTGACAGCACCTTAACAGTTTTATTGGAGCATATTGGCAAGTTAAGCAGTTACTTTGGTGAAGCCCACGACCACCTAGAGGAGCTTGATTTTGATGAGATGCACAGTGACTTGCGCATGGATTTCGATGACTTAATATTGGTCATGCAGTCTTCAATATTGTCGGAAAATCAGAGCCGCAGCACTCAAGTGCCTCATGCAGGCTCCCGCTTCTAAACTACATTCCGCACCTGCGCTGCCGCCATTAAAATTACATACGTTCAGCGGTGGATATGAAAAATGGGCCGATTTCTACTCAATGTTTTCAACAATCATTGATAGTCGACCCGAAGTCAAAAACATGGAAAAGCTTCAATATTTACGATCCTGTCTAGACGGTGCAGCGTTGGACACAGTTCACTCTCTGGAGATTTCGAACCATAACTATACGGAGGCCATAACCCTATTGAAACAAAGATATGATAACCGACGTTTAATTTTCCAGGCACACATCGTAAAGATCTTGGGCCTGAAGAGGGTAGAGAACGGATCTACCAGCAAGTTGCGAGAACTACCGGACAGCTTCAATGTGCATATGCGTGCACTCAGCAGCCTGGGCACAACAGAGCAGATAGCCACCGCCATGATAGCTCAGGTGCTGCTACAGAAGTTCGATGCGGCCACGCAAGCTAAGTGGGAAGAGAAGTTGGAGGATTCAGAGACGGCATCTCGTATACCTACATGCGAAGAAGTTTCTTCATTTCTTGAGCTCCGTTGCCGGACCTTGGAATCGATGGAGTTTGCTATGACGAACTATTCATCCAGCAAGCCTGTGAATAGTAGTAGCAAATTTGTCACCAACAGGTCAGCATTGCATGTAACGGACCACAGCGCACAGAGTTGTGTCTTTTGCAATACGCCAGAGCATACTATCTACAAATGCTCAAGATTTGCAAACTTGTCACCTAGTCTACGCCTGAATGAGGTCAAAAGGGCTGGACTATGTTTGAACTGCTTGAAAGTCGGCCATCAGTCGCGACAATGTGGCTCGGGCGGCTGCCGAGTCTGTGGAGTCAAGCATCACACGCTTCTCCCCCTCGGCAACTCCAGCACATCACAAGCAGTAGGTCTGTCAAAGCAACATTCATCGTCATCAATGATGCAGGGCATTCCTACGCAACCCCCAGCCCCATCTACTAC
Organism: Drosophila nigricruria; assembly: GCA_037075265.1. Taxonomy (NCBI): domain Eukaryota; kingdom Metazoa; phylum Arthropoda; class Insecta; order Diptera; family Drosophilidae; genus Drosophila; species Drosophila nigricruria. The sequence continues at coordinate 216,585 of JBAMCI010000106.1, read as the reverse complement.
TCTCCTAGCCCAAGATCTGATCAGCGATGTAGTGCTCCTGGGGACCGCAGTCGTCCTGGTAAAAAATCGGTTTGGTGAATTAGTTCCTTGTCGTGCACTTTTGGATTCAGGCTCACAACTGCATCTTATTACAGCTAGATGCGCCCATCAATTGCAGCTCAAAAGGACAAAGTCATCCTCAGCTGTCTATGGTTTAGGCGACTGCAAGGTGGCCACCGATGGAACTACGGTTTGCGTCACTCTTCGGTCTCACGACTCCATGTATGCAAATAGCTTCACAGCCACGATAGTCTCGAATGTAACTGGCAGACAGCCCTGTTCTGATGTGAACATAAGCACTTGGAACATACCGCCAAACATAACTCTGGCTGATCCAGCTTTTCATATTCCGCAGCGAATAGATTTGCTTATCGGAGCTAGCCTTTTCTATGAGTTGCTCTGTGTGGGTCAAATCAAGTTGCTGCCTGGACTGCCACTTTTACAGAAGACTCGTCTTGGTTGGATTGTGTCTGGAGGCGGAATTCGCAGCCCTAACACCGTGCTCGTGACTTCGAAGGTACCTCCAGAGCCAGATACAGACTCTGGTTCTGACGTCCAGTTGGACAGTCTCGTTCGGCGTTTCTGGGAGATTGAGAGCTGCAATGACTCCGTCGTAAGGATCAGCAAAGAAGACTTGGACTGCGCGGCACATTTTGTAAGGAATTATACTCGAGTAGCCAATGGCCAATACTCAGTGCGCTTGCCTGTCAAGCTTAATTGTGAGCTTCTCGGTGAGTCTTATCAGCAGGTGCGGCGCAGATTTCTCAATTTGGAGAGGAAATTAAGTTGCTTGCCTCATATAAAGACTCAATACTCAGCATTCATGAAAGAGTACTCTGAGCTGGGTTACATGTCGCGTGTTCCGCGCGAATTGTTTCAACACTGCAGATATTTTCTTCCGCATCACTGCGTCCCGAAGGAAGACAGTACAACCACTAAGCTTCGTGTCGTTTTTGATGGGTCAGCTGCTACACTAGACTCAATACTCAGCATTCATGAAAGAGTACTCTGAGCTGGGTCACATGTCGCGTGCTCCGCGTGAATTGTTTCAACACTGCAGATATTTTCTTCCGCATTACTGCGTCCTGAAGGAAGACAGTACAACCACTAAGCTTCGTGTCGTTTTTGATGGGTCAGCTGCTACACTAGACTCAATACTCAGCATTCATGAAAGAGTACTCTGAGCTGGGTCACATGTCGCGTGCTCCGCGTGAATTGTTTCAACACTGCCGATATTTTCTTCCGCATTACTGCGTCCTGAAGGAAGACAGTACAACCACTAAGCTTCGTGTCGTTTTTGATGGGTCAGCTGCTACATCAAGTGGCTACTCACTAAATGAAGTTCTAATGTCAGGTCCTGTCATTCAGCCGAAGATGATCAACATATTATTGCGTTTCCGAGCCTATCCAGTTGCACTCACCGGAGATATCTGCAAGATGTATCGCTGCGTGAAGGTGCCTGAACCGGACAGCTATCTACAATGTATTCTTTGGAGAAATTCACCTGACGATGAGTTAGAAGTGTTTAAGTTGGACACTGTAACTTATGGAACGAAACCGGCTTCATTCTTATCGGTGCGTGCCATGCACCAACTCGCCATAGATGAACGAGATGCGTTCCCACTCGGCTCAGAGGTGTTGCTTCGCGATTTTTATGTCGACGATTTGATCTCTGGAGGAAAATCAGTCGAAGAAGCAAGGCGTGTCATGCAGGAGACCACTGGAATTTTGGAAGGTGGAGGATTCAAATTAAGGAAGTGGTGTTAAAGCCATCCCATGGTGCTGGACGGCGTGACAGATTGCGACAAGGAATCTCTTATAAAGTTCAATGATGGCAGCGACATTACAAAGACACTTGGCCTTACATGGGATCCAGCATCTGATCAACTTTAGTTTTCATACTTGGCTCTGGACTCGAGCTGCAAGCCCTGTAGACGTTCTGTGCTTTCGTCCATTGCTCGGTTCTACGACCCCCTTGGACTGGTCGGCCCAGTAATAACAATGGCAAAAATATTCTTACAGCAGCTGTGGAGGCATAAGCTTAATTGGGACGAGAGTCTTCCTTCGGCACTTCATACTGCATGGCTTGACATTTGCAGTAACTTTGGCAGCGGCCTTAGGACTGCATTCCCCAGGCTGGTGATATTTCCAGGAGAGAAGGTAGAGGTCCATGGATTCTGTGATGCCAGCATCAACGCTTATGGAGCCTGTATCTACATCGTATCCAAGGGGCAGCCTGGCATTAGCAGGTTACTTTGCTCAAAGTCTCGAGTCTCTCCCTTAAAGACGCTTACGGTTCCGAAGCTGGAATTATGTGGAGCAGAGTTACTAGCACGTCTGATGGATGAAGTAGCTGGCTTAGGCATTTTGACAGGTCAGTTTCACTGATGGTGTGACTCTACTGTCGCATTATCCTGGATCAATGACGAACCCGGGCGCTACAGGATCTCACATCTACAATGGAGTGGCACTACGTACCTACTGAGTTAAATCCCGCTGACATATTATCTCGAGGTTCACTGCCCATTGAGTTGAACGCATCATCTCTTTGTTTAGCGGTCCTGACTTCATTTCTAAACCCAGATCGCAGTGGCCAGTCTCGGTGCTTCCAGAGAAAACTTCAGTGGAGCGTCGGAAGACTGCTCTTCTCGTAAGGCGGGTAGTCTGTGACGCCTCTATGGATTACAAGAATGCCAACTCTTTTAGTCGTCTGCAGCGTATCTTTGCATATGTAGCGAAGTTTATTCATAAAGTTCGTGGTCCAGGACTCACTATTAGAGACATCCGAACCGGCACCCATATACTGTTGCGGGTGATTCAACGAGCTATTCTTTGGGAAGAACTAAACACACTTCAAACTAAAGGAACTGTTTCATCATCCAGCAGTCTTGCCTCCTTGTCGCCATTCTTTGACGAATTTGGGCTGCTACGTGTGGATGGTCGTCTCAAAAACTCTACATTGAACTTCGATAGTCGCCATCCAATCATCTTACCCAGAAGTCATCCAGTAACTCGGGCCATTATCATGCATTACCATCAGGAGAACCTCCACGCAGGGCCCCGAGCAGTGCTAGCGTTGGTTCGATCCCAGTATTGGCCAATTGGTGGCAGAAAAACTGTAACTAGCGTGATTCATAAATGCGTGATATGCTTTCGGGCCAAACCGCGACTAGTAGAGCACATAATGGCAGATCTTCCCAAGGATCGCGTCGAAGGCTGTCGTGCGTTTTGGGTGACTGGAATCGATTTTTGCGGACCTTTCTTTTACAAGCCTGAGGCACGAAATAAGGCTTCATATGCACTCGAGGAAAGCCAGGTCGAATTTGGTCTGACAATGCCACCAATTTTCTTGGTGCCCGCAACCAGCTTCAGGAGTTGAAACGTCTGTCAGATGCTCATCAGAATGCAGTGAAGGACTTCTGTCAAGCTGACTCAATAGAATGGCATTTCATCCCTCCACGATCTCCTCACTTTGGTGGTTTGTGGGAGGCTGCAGTGAAGACAGCGAAACATAATTTTTACCGAGCTGCTGGTCCTACTATCCTGGCCTATGATGAGCTTCGCACGTTGGTCTGCAACATCGCGGCTGTTATTAATTCTCGACCTTTAGTTTCGATTTCAGAGCATCCAGCAGATTTAGACGTATTGACGCCTGCGCATTTCATTAATGGCGGCCCTCCTTCATCCTTCAGTGAGCCTAACCTTACAGGGCTCAAATGCCTGGCAGCGTGTGAGCTATCTTCAGCAGGTATTCTGGACACGCTGGCGAGAGGAGTACTTGAACCTTTTGCAGCAGTGAGCAAAATGGAGAGTATCTCAACCTGGCTTATCGGTTGGTGATGTGGTTCTCGTAAAGGACGAGAATCTGCCACCGCTGAAGTGGCCGTTGGCCAGGATAGTCGAACTCATCCCTGGAAGCGACGGCGTCGCAAGAGTCGCCGTACTTAAAACGGAGGCTGGCGAAATTAGAAGGGCTACAAACAAGCTGTGTCTGCTGCCCATTAAAGATTCTGTTAAAGCCTAGGCTTCAACGGGGGGAGGATGTTGGGCGCAGCATCACCTAGATTTACTATTTAAGAGAACTTTGCATATCATTAAGAGATTTCGGCAATTTGTGCCGTTTTGCTCTCTTCGTTCTCACGACACAGCCGGCTCAAGCCGAAGCTCGTAGATCAATGCTGCAGTGCAACTTGGGAAGTCATACTTAGCTAATCGTTTTTGGGCAGATGCTCCTGCACAGCAGCTCTGCAGTTACAAACATACAAACATATATACGCATATAACAATCAAATAAACTCTGAACATAGAACAATAAAATAAACCGTGAACATTGTAATAAATAAATAATAAATATATAAAAAAGCTGAAAAATCTCGGTAGCTCAACACAAACAAATAAGTTATATAGCCTAAAAGAACACAACAAATATTTCAATAATACCACCAACCCGATGGGGGTATTTTATTTGCCAGTCCGGCCAGCTATGCCCCGATTCATAGCCTTGTATGGTCAGTGATATTATTGAGCTACAAAAGATATATGGTGTTAATAGAAACTTATAAAATATTTATTATAGACTCTTAAGTATAATTATTAAATAATAACTATAAAAGTAAAGATTAAAAGATAATTGAAAATATTAATAAAAGCAAACAGAATAAGAAGAGAGAGAAAGATAAAGAAAAAAAAAAAAGGATTGGGAAATCACTCCACAATGTTAAAGATCTTGCAGGTCGTCAAATTTGTGAACCTGCTTACTCCTGGGAACTGTGTATGATTTCTCTAAGATGACCTGAAAGCAAGGATTTAATTATAGGTAGAGAGAGTTCAGAGGAAAACAGGTGATAAAATTTATTGTAATTAACACATAAAACGTGAAACGCACTATGCAAAGAATAATCCGAAGTGCACAATGGTAAATACAACGGACGAAAGTGTCTGGTTGTTCTGGAAGAAACAGAAAAATTAAGTTGCAATAACAGGCATGACGAGTGAATATTACCAATGATCGAATTATGTAGAAATACAATGCCCAGGATAGTTCTACGATTGATTAATGATGGAAGATCAATAAGAAGAAGCCTACTAAGATGAGACGGTAAACGAAGATTGGGGTCCCAGTTTAGATCTCGTAAGGCAAAGAGTAGAAACTCTTTTTGGACCGATTCAATACGATCCTGATACAATTTATGCTGTGGAGACCATATAATTGAACAGTATTCTAAAATAGGTCGTACCAGCGAAACATAAAGAAGTTTTGTAATGAATGGATCCTTGAATTCTTTTGTCCAACGTTTAATAAAGCCAAGAACACTTTTGCCTTCATTTATGATAGTTGAGATATGAGAATTGAAATTAAGTTTCGAGTCAAAAAGTACACCAAGATCTTTGACTGAAAAAATACGTTGCAAGGATAATAATTATTAAGTGATTAATTAGCAACATATGGATTAGTACGACAGAAGGTCATTATCATACATTTAGAACAATTTAAATGCAATTGATTAGCCACACACCAAAGTTGGAAGGAATTAAGATCATCTAGAAGGCGTAGATTATCAAGTGAATTAGATTACGAAAGACAGAGTTTTACGTCATCTGCATAAATAAATATCTTTGAATTCGATATACGGTTTGGGAGGTCATTTATAAATAGGGAAAAAAGTAACGGACCCAAATGACTACCCTGAGATACTCCCGACGAAACGAAAACAAGTTTCGAAAAGCGGTTCTCAACACAACTCTTTGGGTTCTACCTTTTAAATAGGATGAAATCCAAGAAAGAAGTTTAGGGGAAAATCCTAAGTGATCAAGCTTTTGAAGTAATATATCGTGGTGGTGGTAAGAAACTGTCTTTGACTATAGAAGTGAATTCCAATAGATTAGTAGATCGATTAGTAGATCGATTTTCAACTAAACCATGCTGCGAGGGGGAAATAATCGATCTACCCAGGAGTAAGTGGATCGGAATCATGATCATTACAAGTTTTGTCCAATCCACTGCGGGATACTCATTCACACCTGCACAGATCACGCCCAAAATTGGTTTGTACACATATAATTTTTTGAAAATCAATAGAGGAGATCAGCAATAATATCGTCATAAAATTTTGATTTTCTCACTGAGAATTGGAAAATCGTACAGTCTTTCCCGATTTGCCACGCCTCCAGTGGGCGCAGACATATAATTTTAAGCCAGTTCTTAGAAGTAGTGAAGGATAACGTAAGTGTGAAATTTGGATGCTTACACTCAAAAAATGCGAAAATTACAGGGTATTATTTAGCCAGGCATGCTCCATAAGGGGCGTAAAAATTATTTTTCGGGCATCGATAGAGGAGCTCACCAGTAACTCAACCATCCAATTTTGAAGCTTCTAGCTTTAAAACTGTAGGAGCTATAAGCTTTTGCGGTTTGCCACGCCCCCTATGGGCGTAGATATATCCGCCATATCTTTCTCATCTTGGGTTGTCAACCTGAGTCTATATACCAAATTTCAAGTCTCTAGCATCAATAGTGCTCAAAATATTACATAATTTGAAAAATCACTATATAGTCAGATCCGATTTGCCATGCCCCTAGTAGACGTGGACAAATAGTTTTTTAGTCGATCTTCTCCTTCAGTTTTAGAGCTAAAAGCTTCAAAATTGAATGGTTGAGTTAGAGGTGAGCTCCTCTATCGATGACTCAAACATACGCCCCTTTTGGGGTAAGCCCGACTAAAAAATACCCATCCAAATTTCACACTTACGTTACCCTTCACTACTTCTAAGAACTGGCCAAAAATTATATGTCTACGTCCCCTAGGGGCGTGGCAAATCGGGAAAAACTGTATGTTTTTCCGATTCTCAGTGAGAAAATCAAAATTTTTCGACGATATTACTGCTGATCTCCTCTATTGATTTTCCAAAAATAATATATGTACAAACAAACAAATTGGGGGCGGGGCAATGGGCGTGAGCTGTGCGGGTGTGAATGAGTATCCCGCAGTCGGTAGCGCCCGACTGCAACGTTCTTACTTGTTTTTCCTTGGATTGGACAAAACTTGTAATGATCATGATTCCTCTGATCTTTTCGCAGACTTTTTCCAGTCCACTTACTCCTCAGTAGATCCCTCTACCGTTTTAAACCCTTACTTAATTTCTGCAACCTATATTATTAATGCTTCTAATTTTTCCCCTGCTTCTCTGGTTTCAGCCATTCGGTCATTGAAATCATCTTTCTCTCCTGGAGCCTTATAATATTCCCAGTTTTGTAATTAAAGAATGTAGTAGTTCCCTTCAGGCACCATTACTAAAACTATTTAATTTTTCCCTGGAAACCTCTGATTTTCCGTCTATTTGGAAAGAGTCTTTCATCATCTTTCATCATAAACAAGTAAGAAAGCTCTAGACGCCGGTTGCGCTGCGAGCGCTCAGCCGAAATGGTCAATCTATATACAAAGCCCTTCTACGCAACTATGTATGTCTCGGCGCGTACTAAGTTTGTATGTGAGTATAGTCAGTCTACCGATATTGATACTGAACTTGATGGCCAAGATAGAATAAAACTACATCACTGTTGGAAAAGTATTCAAATTCTTTGATAAAAGGTATTCCAGATACTAAACTCAAAGTTGGCGAAATGAAAATTAGATTAATTGATCCAAGTAAAACAGTTCAAAGAAGGCCATTGTAGTATGTTCAATAACATATTAATAATACCCGACGCAATGTAGAGTATTCTACATATCAATGCGTCATATGCTCAACATATGATAGTGTATACTACATGTGCACAGAGTGACACTTTGTCGCTATGCATAAACATACATAACGCGAGCGCAAAGATAAACAACTGAAATACGATCAGCCACTTATGTATATGTGGACTGACCAGCAGCGTGGGATATGCCGCGTCTGCACTTTACCTAAGCCTTATACCGCCTGCTTAATGTATATGCCATATGCATATACATATATACAAGCATACTACGCTTTCCCGTTCTGTCGCTGCACTCAGCGGCAGAACTCTTTATACATAATGTATTTAGGATAAGACCACTTTAATTTTTGAAATAATGAATTATTATTCAACTGACTACAAACCAGAGCAAAAGCTCTATGTGACGATATTAATATTATACGCAAACGTTTATTAGAACTTTAACGTTCATAACATGGCAACCGTGACAAGTGTCACGAACTGTGGTGAAAATGTTGTGCAGTCTAAGTGATAAAGTGTGTTGAGCGCCTCAACGCACCGCCGTGTCTCTACAAGTCCGTCTATTTGCTGCCCAAGAATCTTCTTGGACGAGTATGTGGCCAGCCTGCATCGGCCCACGTTCGACGCCCACTTGACGGAGCTGAGCGACGAGCCAAGTACATGGACCTCAACAAGGCCGGTCCTTTCAAGCCCAATTACTATCGCTATTAAAAGACACCAACAACAATAACCACAACAGTCAACAACAGCAACAGCAAAACAACACTAACAGAAACTAAAGAAAGCAAAAAACAAGTAAGAAAGCTCTAGTCGGTGGTACCCGATATTCCAATCATTTTATACTTATTTAACATATATATACACAAGCAACACATGCACACACACATACACACACCCATACACACACGTACGCACGCATTAGCGAGCGCTTTGCTGACTGCACAGTTTACGCAGCGACTGCGCTTGGGCTGCAGTAAGAGCTATATTATGGGAAGTTAATTGTTGAATAAGTTCTTTTGTAGATTGACTTTCTTAATCAAACTTTCAGAGCGTGGTTATGCCATTCATATGTGTGTATTTGCCGAAGCTCAAATCTCTAGCACTTGAAATAGGTTTTTTGCAAATTTGGGGTGAAAGGAGGCGTGACATCAAAAAAATAACAAAAATCAAAATTGTAAAAACTCCACATTATATTATTATTATATCATACAAAAGTATCAATTCTGATAAAATTATAAGACCAGATACATTAATACACCATGCGCAACTATTAACAACTCAATACAACAACATAGTAACAACAATAAACCAAGTCAATGCTTAATTGACACAGGAGCATAATTATCAATGTCAAAAAATTATAAAATCTTTAAAAAACAAGTAAGAAAGCTCTAGTCGGTGGTACCCGACTAGGAGATCCCCTGAACCCTGCGATGAGCCGATATTCCAAACGTTCTATACTTATTTAACATATACATATATATAAGCAACGCAAATACACATACGCACGCACGCATAAGCGAGCGCTCTGCTGGCTGCGCAGCTTACGCAGCGACTGCGCTTGGGCTGCAGTTAGAGCTATATTATGGGAAGTTAATTGTTGAATAAGTTCTTCTGTAGATGGACGTTCTTAATCAAACTTTCAGAGCGTGTTTATGTCATCCATATGTATGTATTTGCCGAAGCACAAGGCTCTAGCACTTGAAATACGTATATTTGCAATTTGGGGCGAAGGGGGCATGGCATCCAAAATATAACAAAAATCAAAATTGTATAAACTCTACATTATACTAAATACAAAATATGGAGTCTCTAGCTTTAAAGGTGTGAGAGACATAATTTTAAAACTGGTTTCCGATTTCGTTTTTAATCGATAACATTAAACGGGTCAAAGTTATCGATTTTTTGAAACAAACTTGATATGCGCGTGCTATACAGGAACCTCCATAAAAAATTTCAAGTCTCTAGCTCTTATAGATTCTGAGATCGACGCGTTCATACATACGGACAGACGGACAGACAGACAGACGGACAGACGGACAGACAGACAGACAGACAGACGGACAGAGCTAAATCAACTCAGCTCGTCGCCCTGATCAAGAATATATATACTTTATGGGGTCTGCCACGCCTCCTTCTGCCTGTTACATACATTTCAACGAAACCATTATACCCTGTTTTCCCATTTTCAATGGGTTCAGGGTATAAAAAGATTACACAATATTGGTATTAGACGGAGTATTGTAATAACAATCCCAGCAAATCAAAATTTATTAGCTGAATTCGATGAGAAACAGTTTCAAGATTTGGAGTCTAAACCAATAATCGAATCAGAAACTGACAGTGACATTGAAACACTTCAAGAAAACATAGATACTATACTGGTTGACCAAGTAGCCTTAGATAGGGAATATGTGAAGCAGGTTTCCCCTTCAGTGGGCGTAGACATATAATTTTTGGCCAGTTCTTAGAAATAGTGAAGGGTAACGTAAGTGTGAAATTTGGATGATTACACTAAAAAAATACGAAAATTACAGGGTATTTTTTAGCCAGGCATGCCCCATAAGGGGCGTAAAAATTATTTTTCGGGCATCGATAGAGGAGCTCACCAGTAACTCAATCATCCAATTTTGAAGCTTCTAGCTTTAAAACTGTAGGAGCTATAAGCTTTTGCGGTTTGACACGCCCCCTATGGGCGTAGATATATCCGCCATATCTTTCTCATCTTGGGTTGTCAACCTGAGTCTATATACCAAATTTCAAGTCTCTAGCATCAATAGTGCTCAAAATATTACATAATTTGAAAAATCACTATATAGTCAGATCCGATTTGTCACGCCCCTAGTAGGCGTGGATATATAGTTTTTTGTTCGATCTGCATAGGATCGTAGCAGAAACCTACGTGCTAAATTTGGGCATTCTAGCTTAAAAACTGTAGAAGTTACAGTTTTATCCGATTTGCCACGCCCCCAATGGGCGTAGATATATCCGCCATAGCTTTTTCATCCTGAGTTGTCAACACGAGTCTACATTCCAAATTGCAACTCTCTAGCACTTCTGGAAATAGTGTTTCTGAGATATCGGAAAATGCATGTTCCGATTTGCCACGCCCCTAGTGGGCGTATCGGGAAAATCTTGACACTTTATAATTCGAGGATATATACGAGTATATATTCTAAATTTCAACTCTCTAGCTTCAAAACTGTGCAAATGGTTTGCGTTCATACGGTCAGACGGACGGACGGACAGACGGACGGACAGCGTGACGGACATTGCACAAAACCAATATACTCATTTCACTTTGTGAATGAGTATAAAAATATTACAATAATACCTCCAACCCGATGGGAGTATTTTATTTGCTAGTCCGGCCAGCTGTGCCCCGATTCATAGCCTTGTATGGTCAGTGATATTAATGAACTACAAGAGATAGAGAGTGTTAATAGAAACTTATAAAATATTTATTATAGAATCTTAAGTATAATTATTAAATAATAACTATAAAAGTAAAGATTAAAAGAAAATTGAAAATATTAATAAAAGCAAACAGAATAAGAAGAAGAGAGACAAAAAAAAAGAATAGAAAGGATTGAGAAATTACTACACAATGTTGAAGATTTTCCAGGTCATCAAATTTATGCACCTGCTCACTCCTGGGAACTGTGTATGATTTCCCTAAGATGACCTGAAAGCAAGGATTTAATTATAGGTAGAGAGAGTTCAGAGGAAAGCACGTGAAAAAATTTATTGTAATTAACACATAAACCGTGAAACGCGCTATGCAAAGAATAATCCGAAGTGCATAATGGTAAATACAACGGACGAAAGTGTCTGTTTGTTCTGGAAGAAACAGAAAAATTAAGTTGCAATAACAGGCAGGACGAATTAATATTACCAATTATGTAGAAAAACAGTCCCCAGGATAGTCTTCGATTGATTAATGATGGAAGATCAATAAGAAGCCTACTAAGATAGGAAGGTAAGCGAAGATTGGGGTCCCAGTTTAGATATCGTAATGCAAAGAGTAGAAACTCTTTCTGGACCGATTCAATACAATCCTGATACAATAAAATAGGTCGTACCAGTGAAACAAAGAAGTTTGCTTATGAAGAGATCCTTGAATCCTTTTACCCAACGTTTAATAAAGCCAAGAACACTTTCGGCTTCATTTATGATGGTTGAGATATCCAAGAAAGAACTTTAGGGGAAAATACTAAGTGATCAAGCTTTTGAAGTAATATAATATGTTGTACTGAGTCAAATGCTTTACTGAAATCAATATATATAACATCAGTTTGCATTTTCTTTAAAAATCGGTCATTGACTAAGGAATCCGATATCTCAGAAACTCTACTTTTAGAAGTGCTACAGAGTTGCAATTTGAAATGTATATATACGCCGATTGGCGCGTGGCAAATCGGGTAAAACTGTATCTTCTAAAGTTTTCAAACTAGAACACCCAAATTTGGCACGTGAGTTACTGTTACAATTCTATAAAGACCGACCAAAAATTTATATGTCCCCGCCAACTAGGGGCATGGAAAATCGGATCTGACTATATAGTGATTTTTCAAATTCTGTAATATTTTGAGCACTATGAACGCTAGTGACTTGAAATTTGGTATATATACTCGGGTTGACAACTCAATATGAAAAAGATATGGCGGATATATCTACGCCCATAGGGGGCGTGGCAAACCGCAAAAGTTTATAGCTCCTACAGTTTAAGAGCTAGAGGCTCTTAGTTACTGGGTGAGTTACTGGTCAACTCCCCTATCAATGACCCAAAAAAAAGTTTTTACGCCCCTTTAGGGGCATGCCATACTAAACAAGTAAGAACGTTGCAGTCGGGCGCTACCGACTGCGGAATACTCATTCACACCCGCACAGCTCACGCCCATTGCCACGCCCATAATTTGATTGTACATATATAATTTTTTGGAACTCAATAGATCAGCAGTTGGTTGAAACATTAGAAGCATTAATAATATTAGTTGTATAGGGATCTACCCAGGAGTAAGTGGATCGGAAAAAATCTGCAAAAAAACAAGTAAGAACGTTGCAGTCGGGCGCTACCGACTGCGGAATACTCATTCACACCCAAACAGATCACGCCCATTGCCACGCCCACAATTGGTTTGTACAAATAAAATTTTTTGAAAATCAATACAGGAGATCAGCAGTAATATCGTCATAAAATTTTGATTTTCTCACTGAGAATCGGAAATACGTACAATTTTTCCCGATTTTCCACGCCTCCAGTGGGCGTAGACATATAATTTTTGGCCAGTTCTTAGAAGTAGTGAAGGTTAACGTAAGTGTGAAATTTGGATGCTCACACTCAAAAAATACGAAAATTACAGGGTATTTTTTAGTCGGGCATGCCCCATAAGGGGCGTAAAAATTATTTTTGGGTCATCGATAGAGGAGTTCACTACTAACTCAACCATCCAATTTTGAAGCTTCTCGCTCTAAAACTGTAGGAGCTATACACTTTTACGGTTTTATAGTGCTCAAAATATTACAGAATTTGAAAAATCACTATATAGTCAGATCCTATTTTCCACGCCTCTAGTAGGTGTGGATATATAATTTTTTGTTCGATCTTCATAGAATCGAAGCAGTAACCTACGTGCTAAATTTGGGTGTTCTAGCTTTAAAACTGTAGAAGATACAGTTTTACCCGATTTGCCATGCCCCTAATGGGCGTAGATATATCCGCTATATCTTTTTGATCGTGGGTTGTCAACACAAGTATACATTCTAAATTGCAACTCTCTAGCACTTCTAGAAGTAGTGTTTCTGCATTTTCCGATTTGCCACGCCCCTAGTAGGCGTATCGGGAAAATCTTGACACTTTATAAATCGAGGGTCCACACGAGTATATATTCCAAATTTCAACTCTCTAGCTTCAGAATAAACATACGGACAGACGGACGGACGGACGGACGGACAGACGGACAGACGGACGGACAGCGTGACGGACAATACACAAAACCAATATACTCATTCAGTTTGTGAATGAGTATAAAAACGGAAGAAAATTAACCAAATTCAAACTCCACAGGTTACTACTTCATAATCATATTTTATTACTAATCAAATAATTATATCAAATATTCCAATTGATTTTCCATCCACTAATTCCGGATCATAATGGCTATCAACTTGAAAAAAGATAACAAAATTTCGAGCCGAACGCCATTGTAACGTGGAATATATCCAATACAAATGTAAAACAGAATTACCATAAAAATAATACTGACATTAAAATTCAGGGTAACAAAATTGTCAATATAAATCAAGGTAAAATACAGATAAATCACCAGATATCATATTAAGTGATTTTATTTGATCTCACACCATTGTATCCACCAATAAGCATAGTCAAGATTAAACCTGTCAAGCATGATGATGTTATTAAACTTGTATCACGAAACAATATCTCTACATACAAAATTACTACAATTTAAAGTAGATATTTTGTAACCCCATTATATTATTTCATAAAAATTTAAGAGACACGCTCATGTATCCAACAACGAAAAAACAACACAATCGGCTTAGCAGGGAGAACAACATTAGGAGGAAACAATTATCGATATGACACGCTTTGCAAAAACTTTACCCTTTAGTGTCAAAGAAGTTGAAACTAGTTCACAACTGGAATTTATTGATTTGCCGGAATAAGCCAGAATAAACCGGATAGCCAAATCATAAATACTCGGACTGGCGCAGAATTGTAGCATATGTAGCAAAGCCTAAATTCTTGACATAACTCGTCCGATTGACGCCACTTAAAGAGATGCCAAAAGTAACGGTTGTATCGACAGCATATAAAATAAGCCTATGCTGAATTTGTCTTAAGTCTTAAGCTGTTAGTTCGTAAAAAAATTTGTCATGAATTAAATCATTTAAAACTTCGTCTTTAAATAATCTCAGCGTTGCCGTTAGCCTACGTCGCGGCATTAGTTCGACTCGTAATCATAGCTAATCTTGAACTAATTATATATATGTGTCGGAATGTCAGAGAGGGCTGGCGCTGTGTCGGGGCGTAACAGTGTGCGTTGCTGCGTCTTTGAGTACTGCGCAATATGATGGCATTGGGAAGTCCCGTTTAGCGTTTTAATAAGAACAAGTGTGCGTTGGTGCGTCTTTAGATATTTGACAGTAATGCACCGTTTTAGCGGGGCGACAGCGTTGCGTCACTGTCGCCGAGTGTGGTTCGGGGGTAGGCTTGAGAGCAATAAGAGACACAAGAGTTAGTTGTGTTTGAGTTCTCAGAGCGACCGAAACTCGCTGCGCTAAACAATGGAAAACAATCTTAATGCTACAACATCAGAAGTGGGATCTGGCTCGCTACCTAAAATAACAAATGATCCATGGCGAGTGCCGTACGTGTTAGCAGGAGCGCGTTAGAAATTTGCTTCGTATCGTGCGTTTGCGTCGTTGTGTGAACATAAAGTGTAGCAATAATATTGAAAAGATCTTGTTGGCGCCGACGCATCCGCGTGGTGTGCTACAGTAAATATAATTCTGGCGGAAAATAATATCAAAGGCAGTGCGTTGGTAATGGCTTTGAGTGCAGCGTTGGAAGGCAGTGCGTCGCAGAGGCTCTCACAAATATGTTATCCTGACATAAATTGGACCGAGTTTAAGGAAATTTTTGTACAGCGCTTCACCAGTGTAGAAACACCAGCAGCTATGTTTTTGACAATGTTTGACTCTGGAGCGGAATGTTCGTTGATTAAACAAAAGATAAGTACTCAGTTAGCCGGTAAAAGCATTTACAACGTAGTCATGTTAAAGGGTATTGGGAATGACAGCGTTTGTAGTACATTGCAAATACTTGGCAACGTAAAAATTAATTAATAATTATCATTATATTGAGATGCTGTTCCACGTTTTGCGCGATCAGTATTTGGAGAGCGACATTGTGATTGGTCGAGAAATACTGTGGCAGCGTTTTAATGTCATTGTGTCACCGGAAAAATTTGAAATTGTTAGACCAAAATCTGTAAACTGTTGTTCAAATGATGATATATTTTCTAAATTGGATACAGATCTTGTCGGCGAAGATAGGGATAAATTAAACGATTTATTAGAAAATTATTCAAAATCTTTTATAAAGGGAATTCCTTCTTCTAGAGTCAGTACAGGTGAGATGAAAATTAAGTTAGTAGACCTCAGAAAAATTGTTCAAAGAAGACCATACAGACTTAGTCAAAATGAAAGAGAGTTGGTACGCGAGAAGATTAAAGAGCTAGTAGAATGCAATGTCATAAGGCCAAGTTGCTCATCTTATTCAAGTCCTATGATGTTAGTGAATAAAAAAGACGGGTCTCATCGCTAGTGTGTCGATTACCGTGAATTAAATACGAATACAGTCTCAAATATCCGTTGCCTCTAATAGCAGATTAGATAGCCAGACTTCAGGGAGCGAAATATTTCACATGTCTAGATATGGCAAGCGGATGCTACCAAATACCTTTGCATGAAGAGTCAATAGAGTGTACGGCTTTTGTCACTCCAGACGGCCTATACGAATTTTTGTCAATGCCGTTTGGTCTTAAAAATGCACCTTGAGTTTTTCAGCGTACAGTGATGCAAATACATTTGTAGTTGTCTATATGGATGACGTATTGGTGGTGGCTACAACAAAAGCTGAAGCTTTAGAAAGATTACAGATTACCCTTGATATTCTCACGAAAGCTGGATTTATGTTCAATATTTCTCAAGTCAACAGTTCAATATTTGAGATACGAAGTGAGCGCAGGCCGAATTCGTCCAAATTCACATAAAGTTTCAGCGTTAACTGCTCTACCGCCCCTCAGTCAGTCCCTGCTTTAAGACAATTTATTGGATTGGCGTATTACTTTCGGCAATTTATGCAAGGATTTTCCTGTTTCATGAAGCCTTTGTATCTTTTGACATCGGAAAAGAACGAGTTTGTTTGGAATCCAGAACATGAACAAATAAGACAAAAAGTTATTTCTGTACTTACACAGAAGCCAGTTTTAGTTTTTTTGACCCTAAATATCCAATCGAATTGCATACTGATGCAAGTGCTCGTGGATATGGAGCCATCTTGCTACACAAAATTGATAACAAGCCGCATGTCGTTGAATTTTTCAGTAAGGCTACTTCACCTGCTGAATCACGATACCATTCTTATAAGTTGGAGACCCTTGCGGTTGTCATGGCTATAAAGCATTTTCGTCATTATTCTCAGTCGTTCTCATTTGATTTCCAGTATTTATTTATTTAAAAAAAGGAAAATTGACAAATCGAGTGTCAAACTTAAAGATAAACTAAACAAATAAGTTATATAGCCTAAAAGAACACAAAAAAAAAAAAACAAAAAAAAAGCTAGTAAGACTGCTCTAGTCGAGACGGCTCGACTACGAGATACCCTGAACCCTGCGCAGAGCCAATCTTCCCAGCATGCTATGCTTATTTTACATATACAAATATTGCGAGCAACACAGACACACACGCACACATGCATACGCATGCACGCATAAGCACGCGCTCTGCTACCTGCGCAGTCACGCGGCGACTGCGCTCGGGCTGCAATATGCCTATTGTGTGGGAAATGAAATGTTTAATAACTTTTTTTGTAGATCGACTTTCTTAATCAAACTTTCTCAGCGTGATTATGTTATTCATATGTGTGTATTTGCCTACAGGGCTATTTCAAATCAGCTCATCGAGCAGATCAAGAATATAGATACTTTATGGGGTCTGCGATGTCTCCTTCTGTCTGTTACATACATTTTCACAAAAACATTATACCCTGATTTCCCATTTTCAATGGGTTCAGGGTATAAAAAAAAGAGGGTAAACGAATGGCTCATGCTGATTTCTTTTCCGGAAATCTCCCATCCGCTGATGTGATTGATACTTCTAAAGTTCCTGAAAAACGGGTTAATTTGGCAGAGATATCTAGTGATTGGCTTATGGCTGAACAGCGCAAGGATTTCGATATTATCAATATTGTGAACTAACTGAAGGACAATTCTCTTGCCGAGGGCATTGCAAAAACTTATGAGTTGAGAGCAGGATTACTTTATCGAAAAATTCAGAGAACTCGATCTTTGCCAATTATTCCAAGGGCATTCAGATGGTCTGTAATAAATCAGATTCACGAGACAATCATGCACTTAGGTTGAGAGAAGACTTTAGATAAGGCCTATGATTATTATTAGTTCGATAGCATGTCTAAGTATATACGAAAGTTTGTTGAAAACTGTATTACTTGTAAGATGTCAAAGTCATCCTCGGGTAAAATTCAAGCTAGACTTCATCCAATACCAAAGGTCAGCAAACCTTGGCACACGATACACATAGACATAACAGGAAAGTTGAGTGGCAAGTCTGATCAGAAGGAATATGTTATTGTCCAAGTGGACGCTTTTACCAACTTTTTTTTTTTTATTTAACACACACACTTAAGATTGAAGCTGACAATTGCATAGGTGCTGTGACATCGGTTGTATCTTTGTTTGGAGTACCAAACCGCATAATAGCAGACCAGGGTAGGTGTTTTGCTAGCTCTAAATTTAGTGAGTTTTGTTCTCAACAGAAAATAAGTTTGCATTTGATTGCGACAGGCGCAATTAGAGCTAACGGACAGGTGGAACGCATTATGAGCACTTTGAAAAACTTACTGACGACAATTGAGACTAGCAGCCGATCTTGGCAAAACGCATTGGGTGAGGTACAGTTGGCCTTAAATTGTACAGTAAGTCCAGTGACAAAGGCAAGCCCTTTAGAATGGTTTATTGGCAAGGTTGCTCGTCCGTTAGGGTTGCTTCCACCATGTGAAACGAACCAAGAGGTTGACTTGGCAGAATCAAGAGCTCGAGCAGTGCAAAATATATCAGCGGCAGCAGTATATAGCAAGAAACGGTTTGATAAAACCAAGGCTAAGGTTGTTGGATACGAGGTAGGAGATTTTGTGTTTTTAAAGAATGAAGGCATCAAACGAAGTTAAGTCCAAAGTTTAGGGGACCGTTACAAATAGCTGAATTGTTGGACGGAGGTAGATATATCCTAAGGTCATTGACAAATAATAGAAAATACAAATATGCTCATGACGATATAAGGAAATTGCCAGAAGGGTATGTACCAGTTGAGTTAGAAAGTAGTGATGAGGATTTCAATAATGTTAGGAATGAAACTGTTGAAAGAGACAGTATTAAAACGATTGAGAATGAAATTGTTGAAAGAGATAGTATTGAAGAGTAAAACTGTTGAAAGAGACAGTATGGATGAATGAACAAGCTGATAAGAAAAATTGAAAGAATTGGTCATAATGCAAGCACAAGTGCAAAACAAATATTTTGATCATGGCGTGTGGCGCATAAGATGATGTAATGTAAAACCAGTTGGGCTAGTGAAGAATATATATACTTTATGGGGTCTGCCACGCCTCCTTCTGCCTGTTACATACATTTTAACAAAACCATTATACCCTGTTTTCCCATTTTCAATGGGTTCAGGGTATAAAAAGTATTGAAACGATTGAGAATGATACTGTTGAAAGAGAAAGAATTGAAAAGATTGAGAAAGAAACTGTTGAAAGAGAATGTATTGAAACGATTGAGAATGAAAATGTTGAAAGAGACAGTATTGAAATGATTGAGAGTGAAACTGTTGAAAGAGACAGTATGGATGAATGAAGAAGCTGATAAGAAAAGTTGAAAGAATTGGTCATAATGCAAGCACAAGTGCAAAACAAATGTTTTGATCATGGTGTGTGGCGCTTAAGATGATGTAATGTAAAAACAGTTGAGTTTATGATAATGAAAAGGATAGTGAAGAAAGTTTAATTAAGCTAAAGATTAATTTTATAGCAGTTTATGAATGAAACTAAAAGTTGAAGATAAAATTTTGTATGAAACCCTGAAACAACAAGTAAGAAAGCTCTAGTCGGCGGTACCCGACTAGGAGATCCCCTGAACCCTGCGAGAGCCGATACTCCAAACATTCTATGCTTATTTAACATATGTATGTATACAAGCAATTCTTGCACACACATACACACATGCACATACGCATAAGCACGCGCTCTGCTGACTGCGCAGTTAGCGCAGCGACTGAGCGTGGGATGCGCTCATGGGCTTTACTATGGGAATTAAATGTTTAATAACTTCTTTTGTAGATGGACTTTCCAAATCAAACTTTCAGAGCGTGATGATGTTATTTATGTGTGTATATTTTCCAAAGCACAAGTCTCTAGTATTTGAAATACGGCTTTTACAAGTTTGGGGGGAAAGGGAAGGAAATGGGGGTGGTATCAAAAATGTGATAAAAATCAAAATTGTATAAGCTGTATAAACATTATACTGAATACAAAATTTGGAGACTCTAGCTCGAAAGATGTGGGAGATATAAATTTATAACTGCGAATCGATAACGTTTTAAATCGATAACTTTTAAACGATCAAATTTATCGATTTTTTGAAACAAACTCGATCTGCGCGTGCTATACACGGACCTACATAAAAAATTTCAAGTCTCTAGCTCTTATAGATTCTGAGATCGACGCGTTCAAACATACGGACAGACGGACGGACGGACAGACGGACAGACGGACAGACAGACAGACAGACAGACGGACAGAGCTAAATCAACTCAGCTCGTCGCCCTGATCAAGAATATATATACTTTATGGGGTCTGCCACGCCTCCTTCTGCCTGTTACATACATTTCAACGAAACCATTATACCCTGTTTTCCCATTTTCAATGGGTTCAGGGTATAACAAGTAAGAAAGCTCTAGTCGGCGGTACCCGACTAGGAGATCCCCTGAACCCTGCGAAGAGCCGATACTCCAAACATTCTATGCTTATTTAACATATACATGTATACAAGCAATTCATGCACACACACATACACACATACACATACGCATAAGCACGCGCTCTACTGACTGCGCAGTTAGCGCAGCGACTGAGCGTGGGCTGCGCTTATAGGCTTTACTATGGGAAATGAAATGTTTAATAACTTTTTTTGTAGATGGACTTTCTTAATCAAACTTTCAAAGCGTAATTATGTCATTTGTATGTGTATATTTGCCAAGGCCCAAGTCTCTAGTATTTGAAATACGGCATTTACAAGTTTGTGGGGAAAAGGGAAGGAAAGGGGGGTGGTATCAAAAATGTGACAAAAATCAAAATTGTATAAACTCCACATTATACTAAATACAAAATTTGGAGACTCTAGCTCAAAAGATGTGGGAGATATAAATTTATAACTGCATTTCGATAACGTTTTTAATCGATAACATTAAACGGGTCAAAGTTATCGATTTTTTGAAACAAACTTGATATGCGCGTGCTATACAGGAACCTCCATAAAAAATTTCAAGTCTCTAGCTCTTATAGATTCTGAGATCGACGCGTTCATACATACGGACAGACGGACAGACAGACAGACGGACAGACGGACAGACAGACAGACAGACAGACGGACAGAGCTAAATCAACTCAGCTCGTCGCCCTGATCAAGAATATATATACTTTATGGGGTCTGCCACGCCTCCTTCTGCCTGTTACATACATTTCAACGAAACCATTATACCCTGTTTTCCCATTTTCAATGGGTTCAGGGTATAAAAAGATTACACAATATTGGTATTAGACGGAGTATTGTAATAACAATCCCAGCAAATCAAAATTTATTAGCTGAATTCGATGAGAAACAGTTTCAAGATTTGGAGTCTAAACCAATAATCGAATCAGAAACTGACAGTGACATTGAAACACTTCAAGAAAACATAGATACTATAATGGTTGACCAAGTAGCCTTAGATAGGGAATATGTGAAGCAGGTTTCCCCTTCAGTGGGCGTAGACATATAATTTTTGGCCAGTTCTTAGAAATAGTGAAGGGTAACGTAAGTGTGAAATTTGGATGATTACACTAAAAAAATGCGAAAATTACAGGGTATTTTTTAGCCAGGCATGCCCCATAAGGGGCGTAAAAATTATTTTTCGGGCATCGATAGAGGAGCTCACCAGTAACTCAACCATCCAATTTTGAAGCTTCTAGCTTTAAAACTGTAGGAGCTATAAGCTTTTGCGGTTTGACACGCCCCCTATGGGCCTAGATATATCCGCCATATCTTTCTCATCTTGGGTTGTCAACCTGAGTCTATATACCAAATTTCAAGTCTCTAGCATCAATAGTGCTCAAAATATTACATAATTTGAAAAATCACTATATAGTCAGATCCGATTTGTCACGCCCCTAGTAGGCGTGGATATATAGTTTTTTGTTCGATCTGCATAGGATCGTAGCAGAAACCTACGTGCTAAATTTGGGCATTCTAGCTTAAAAACTGTAGAAGTTACAGTTTTATCCGATTTGCCACGCCCCCAATGGGCGTAGATATATCCGCCATAGCTTTTTCATCCTGAGTTGTCAACACGAGTCTACATTCCAAATTGCAACTCTCTAGCACTTCTGGAAATAGTGTTTCTGAGATATCGGAAAATGCATGTTCCGATTTGCCACGCCCCTAGTGGGCGTATCGGGAAAATCTTGACACTTTATAATTCGAGGATATATACGAGTATATATTCTAAATTTCAACTCTCTAGCTTCAAAACTGTGCAAATGGTTTGCGTTCATACGGTCAGACGGACGGACGGACAGACGGACGGACAGCGTGACGGACATTGCACAAAACCAATATACTCATTTCACTTTGTGAATGAGTATAAAAATATTACAATAATACCACCAACCCGATGGGAGTATTTTATTTGCTAGTCCGGCCAGCTGTGCCCCGATTCATAGCCTTGTATGGTCAGTGATATTAATGAACTACAAGAGATAGAGAGTGTTAATAGAAACTTATAAAATATTTATTATAGAATCTTAAGTATAATTATTAAATAATAACTATAAAAGTAAAGATTAAAAGAAAATTGAAAATATTAATAAAAGCAAACAGAATAAGAAGAAGAGAGACAAAAAAAAAGAATAGAAAGTTTATGATAATGAAAAGGATAGTGAAGAAAGTTTAATTAAGCTAAAGATTAATTTTATAGCAGTTTATGAATGAAACTAAAAGTTGAAGATAAAATTTTGTATGAAACCCTGAAACAACAAGTAAGAAAGCTCTAGTCGGCGGTACCCGACTAGGAGATCCCCTGAACCCTGCGAGAGCCGATACTCCAAACATTCTATGCTTATTTAACATATGTATGTATACAAGCAATTCTTGCACACACATACACACATGCACATACGCATAAGCACGCGCTCTGCTGACTGCGCAGTTAGCGCAGCGACTGAGCGTGGGATGCGCTCATGGGCTTTACTATGGGAATTAAATGTTTAATAACTTCTTTTGTAGATGGACTTTCCAAATCAAACTTTCAGAGCGTGATGATGTTATTTATGTGTGTATATTTTCCAAAGCACAAGTCTCTAGTATTTGAAATACGGCTTTTACAAGTTTGGGGGGAAAGGGAAGGAAATGGGGGTTGTATCAAAAATGTGATAAAAATCAAAATTGTATAAACTGTATAAACATTATACTGAATACAAAATTTGGAGACTCTAGCTCGAAAGATGTGGGAGATATAAATTTATAACTGCGAATCGATAACGTTTTAAATCGATAACTTTTAAACGATCAAATTTATCGATTTTTTGAAACAAACTCGATCTGCGCGTGCTATACACGGACCTACATAAAAAATTTCAAGTCTCTAGCTCTTATAGATTCTGAGATCGACGCGTTCAAACATACGGACAGACGGACGGACGGACGGACGGACGGACGGACGGACAGACGGACATGGCTAAATCAACTCAGCTCGTCGCCCTGATCAAGAATATATATACTTTATGGGGTCTGCCACGCCTCCTTCTGCCTGTTACATACATTTCAACAAAACCATTATACCCTGATTTCCCATTTTCAATGGGTTCAGGGTATAAAAATAGTTGTAATCAAAAAGGAAAATGTTAATCTTAAATTTACTTTCGAAAATTTATAAATAAAATGAATTATGCAGTAAGGCAGTTTTGTCAAAGTACACGAGGTCGTGTTATGGTCAGGATGGCCGTGTCCGCGCGTACTAAGTTTGTATGTGTATGGTTGTAGTTTTCGGTATTTCACAATGATAATTTGATCATATTGCGTATCATATGCGTATTGGTGCGTCTTTCGATATTTTGATTAAGTTGTCGGTTCTAGGAAGTCTCGTTTTAGCGAGGCGACAGCGTTTGACGCTGTTGCTGAGTGTGGTTCGGGGGTAGGCTCGAGAGAAATAAGAGACACGAGAGTCAGTTGTGTCTGAGTTCTGAGAGCGACCGAAACTCACTGCGCTAAATAATGGAACATAAGTCTTAATGCTGCAACATACAGTGTACCAATAATGTCTTCGTACAGCAGCAACTTTTTTTTTGGGAACGAATAAAACATATATGTAGCAAGAAATAAACCAAAATTTAAATTTGGTTTTTTTATTTCCTTATTTAACTATACATTATAAAAAAAATTATATCAATATGTTGATTAGTTTAAGATCTACAACTAAATATTCATGAAAAGGCACGTTTTTGGCTCCAATAAAGTCTTCGTACACCGGACATTCCTAGAACTTTAGCTGCGGGCAGAAAACTAAAATCATAACGGTTGTTTTCCAATGTATGCTTGGGCATAATTTCGCAACATTTTGCAACAAGTTTTGTTAAAATTGAATCTGCAAGTGAACATAAATTGATTTAAATGCCCGGAAAATATTTAACTATGCAGGAACGCCAGGTTATTTTAAATATGCACGTGAAGCAGCAAAAAACCTATACGGAAATAGCAAATACACTGCTGGTCATAGGTTAGACGCACCGGTACTTGCTTTTAAATTTGTTTTATAGCTTTTGTTTGAAAAACAGTTGGAAAAAAACTTATATATGTTGTAGCGATAAGAATTATGTTATGTTAAGCGTCAAACGCTGTCGCCTCGCTAAAGCGGGACTTCCTAGAACCGACAACTTAATCAACCAATCACAGCCCTTACAAAGGCTTATGCTGAAGATAATTATTGCGAAATATCGAAAGACGCACCAACACACACTCAATACGCGCCGACACGCTGTCGCCCCGCTTAAACGGGACTTCCCAATTTCATCATATTGCGCAGTACTTAAAGACGCAGCAACGCACACTGTTGTTACGCCCCGACACAGCGCCAGCCCTCTTGTACCTCTGACGCTCCGACACGGCCATCCTGACCATAACACGACGATTACAACTATTTTTGTTTCAGGGTTTCATACAAAGTTTTATCTTCAACTTTTAGTTTCATTCTTAAACTGCTATAAAATTAATCTTTAACTTAATTCAACTTTTTTTTTACTATACTTTTTAATATCATAAACTTAACTAGTTTTACATTACATCATCTTATGCGCCACATGACATGATTAAAACATTTGTTTTGCACTTGTGCTTGCATTATGACCAATTCTTTCAACTTTTCTTATCAGCTTCTTCATTCATCCATACTGTCTCTTTCAACAGTTTCACTCTCAATCATTTCAATACTGTCTCTTTCAACATTTTCATTCTCAATCGTTTCAATACATTCTCTTTCAACAGTTTCTTTCTCAATCTTTTCAATTCTTTCTCTTTCAACAGTATCATTCTCAATCGTTTCAATACTTTTTATACCCTGAACCCATTGAAAATGGGAAAACAGGGTATAATGGTTTTGTTAAAATGTATGTAACAGGCAGAAGGAGGCGTGGCAGACCCCATAAAGTATATATATTCTTGATCAGCTCGACGAACTGAGTTGATATAGCCATGTCCGTCTGTCCGTCTGTCCGTCTGTCCGTATGTATGAACGCGTCGATCTCAGAATCTATAAGAGCTAGAGACTTGAAATTTTTTATGTAGATCCGTGTATAGCACGCGCAGATCGAGTTTGTTTCAAAAAATCGATAAATTTGATCGTTTTGAAGTTATCGATTTAAAACGTTATCGAAACGCAGTTATAAATTTATATCTCCCACATCTTTAGAGCTAGAGTCTCCAAATTTTGTATTCAGTATAATGTAGAGTTTATACAATTTTGATTTTTGTCAGATTTTTGATACCACCCTCCTTTCCTTCCCTTTCCCCCCAAACTTGTAAAATCCGTATTTCAAATACTAGAGACTTGTGCTTTGGAAAATATACACATATAAATGACAGAATCTCGCTCTGAAAGTTTGATTAAGAACGTCCATCTACAAAAGAAGTTATTAAACATTTAATTTCCCATAGTAAAGCCTATGAGCGCAGCCCACGCTCAGTCGCTGCGCTAACTGCGCAGTCAGCAGAGCGCGTGCTTATGCGTATGTGTATGTGTGTATGTGTGTGTGCATGTATTACTTGTAGACATGTATATGTTAAATAAGCATAGAATGTTTGGAGTATCGGCTCTCGCAGGGTTCAGGGGATCTCCTAGTCGGGTACCGCCGACTAGAGCTTTCTTACTTGTTATACCCTGAACCCATTGAAAATGGGAAATCAGGGTATAATGGTTTTGTTAAAATGTATGTAACAGGCAGAAGGAGGCGTGGCAGACCCCATAAAGTATATATATTCTTGATCAGGGCGACGAACTGAGTTGATTTAGCCCTGTCTGTCTGTCTGTCTGTCTGTCCGTCTGTCCGTCTGTCCGTATGTATGAACGCGTCGATCTCAGAATCTATAAGAGCTAGAGACTTGAAATTTTTTATGTAGGTTCGTGTATAGCACGCGCAGATCGAGTTTGTTTCAAAAATTCGATAACTTTTATCGTTTTAATGTTATCGATTAAAAACGAAATCGAAAACCAGTTATAAATTTATGGCTTGCACATCTTTAAAGCTAGAGACTCCTTATTTTGTATTTAGTATAATGTAGAGTTTATACAATTTTGATTTTTGTTTTATTTTGGATGCCACGCCCCATTCGCCCCAAATTTGCAAAAAACGTATTACAAGTGCTAGAGACTTGTGCTTCGGCAAATACACACATATGAATGACATAATCACGCTGTGAAAGTTTGATTAAGACAGTCCATCTACAAAGGAACTTATTCAACAATTAACTTCCCATAATACTGCTCTTACTGCAGCCCGAACGCAGTCGCTGCGTAAACTGCGCAGTCAGCAGAGCGCTCACTTATGCGTGCGTGCGTATGTGTATGTATATGTGTGTGTGCATTTGTTGCTTGTATATATATGTTAAATAAGTATAAAATGTTTGGAATATCGGCTCATCGCAGGATTCAGGGGATCTCCTAGTCGGGTTCCACCGACTAGAGCTTTCTTACTTGTTATTTCAACAGTTTCATTCTCAATCGTTTCAATACTTTCTCTTTCAACAGTTTCACTCTTAATCATTTCAATACTGTCTCTTTCAACAGTTTCATTACCAACATTATTCAAATCCTTCTTACTACTTTCTAACTCAACTGGTACATACCCTTCTGGCAATTTTCTTATATCGTCATGAGCATACTTGTATTTTCTATTATTTGTCAATGACCTTAGGACATATCTATCTCCGTTCAACAATTCAGCTATTTGTAACGGTCCCCTAAACTTTGGACTCAACTTCGTTTGATGCCTTGCCTCATTCTTTAACAACACAAAATCTCCTACTTCGTATCCAACAACATTAGCCTTGGTTTTATCAAACCGTTTCTTTCTATATACTGCTGCCGCTGATATATTTTGCACTGCTCGAGCTCTTGATTCTGCCAAATCACAATTCACAATGCCAATAAACAATTCTAAAGGGCTTGCCTTTGTACTCGACTTACTGTACAATTTAAGGCCAACTGTACCTCACCTAATGCGTTTTGCCAAGATCGGCTGCTAGCCTCAACTGCCGTCAGTAAGTTTTTTCAAAGTGCTCATAATGTTTTTCACCTGTCCGTTAGCTCTACTTGCGCCTGTCCCAATCAAATGCAAACTTATTTTCTGTTGAGAACAAAACTCACTAAATTTAGAGCTAGCAAAACACCTACCCTGGTCTGCTATTATGCGGTTTTGGTACTCCAAACAGAGATACATCTAAACAAAGATACCGAAGATGTCACAGCACCTATGCAATTGTCAGCATCAATCTTAAGTGTGTGTGTTAAATAAACAAATTTGGTAAAAGCGTCCACTTGGACAATAACATATTCCTTCTGATCAGACTTGACACTCAACTTTCCTGTTACGTCTATGTGTATCGTGTGCCAAGGTTTGCTGACCTTTGGTATTGGATGAATTCTAGCTTGAATTTTACCCGAGGATGACTTTGACATCTTACAAGTAATACAGTTTTCAACAAACTTTCGTATATACTTAGACATGCTATCGAACTAATAATAGTCATAGGCCTTATCTAAAGTCTTCTCTCAACCTAAGTGCATGATTGTCTCATGAATCTGATTTATTACAGACCATCTGAATGCCCTTGGAATAATTGGCAAAGATCGAGTTCTACCATTTCTCTGAATTTTTCGATAAAGTAATCCTGCTCTCAACTCATAAGTTTTTGCAATGCCCTCGGAAAGAGAATTGTCCTTCAATTTGTTCACAATATTGATAATATCGAAATCCTTCCGCTGTTCAGCCATAAGCCAATCACTAGATATCTCTGCCAAATTAACTAGTTTTTCAGGAACGTTAGATTTATCAATCACCTCAGCGGATGAGAGATTTCTGGAAAAGAAATCAGCATGAGCCATTCGTTTACCCTCTCTATACTGCAAATCAAATGAGAACGACTGTAAATAAGCCCACCATCTTTGTGCTCTGGGAGATAGGTCACGTTTAGTTCTTGATGCTTTTAAGTAAGTTGCTATCGGTAAAAACCACAAAATCTCTACCCATCACATAATGACGAAAATGCGTTATAGCCATGACAACCGCAAGGGTCTCCAACTCATAAGAATGGTATCGTGATTTTGCAGGTGAAGTAGCCTTACTGAAAAATTCAACGACATGCGGTTTGTTATCAATTTTGTGTAGCAAGATGGCTCCATATCCACGAGCAATGGCATCAGTATGCAATTCAATTGGATATTTAGGGTCAAAAATAACTTAAACTGGCTTCTGTGTAAGTACAGAAATAACTTTTTGTCTTATTTGTTCATGTTCTGACTTCCAAACAAACTCATTCTTTTCCGATGTCAAAAGATACAATGGCTTCATGAAACACAACATTGCATAAATTGCCGAAAGTAAGACGCTTATCCAATAAATTGTCTTAAAGGGACTGAGGCGGTGGAGCAATTAACGCTGAAACTTTAAGTGAATTTGGACGAAATTGGCCTGCGCTCACTTCGTATCCCAAATGTTGAACTGTCGACTTAAGAAACGAACACTTTTTAATATTGAACATAAATCCAGCTTTCGTGAGAATATCAAGGGTAATCTGTAATCTTTCTAAAGCTTCAGCTTTTGTTGTAGCCACCACCAATACGTCATCCATATAGACAAATACAAATGTATTTGCAAGTTCCCCAAGGGTATGCATCACTGTATGCTGAAAAACTGAAGGTGCATTTTTAAGACCAAACGGCATTGACAAAAATTCGTATTGGCCGTCTGGAGTGACAAAAGCCGTACACTCTATTGACTCTTCATGCAAATGGATTTGATAGTATCCGCTTGACATATCTAGACATGTGAAATATTTCGTTCCTTGAAGTCTGGCTATCTGATCTGCTATTAGAGGCAACGGATATTTATCTGAGACTGTATTCGTATTTAATTCACGGTAATCGACACACAAGCGATGAGACCCGTCCTTTTTGTTCACTAACATCATAGGACTTGCATAAGGTTAGCAACTTGGCCTTATGACATTGCATTCTTCTAGTTCTTTAATCTTCTCGCGTACCAACTCTCTTTCATTTGGACTAAGTCTGTATGGTCTTCTTTGAACAATTTTTGTGAGGTCTACTAACTTAATTTTCATCTCACTTGTACTGACTCTAGAAGAAGGAATTCCCTTTATAAAAGATTTTGAATAATTTTCTAATAAATCGTTTAATTTATCCCTATCTTCGCCGACAAGAAAAAATATATCATCATTTGAACAACAGTTTACAGATTTTGGCCTAACAATCTCAAATTTTCCCGGTGACACAATGACATGAAAACCCTGCCACAGTATTTCTCGACCAATCACAATGTCGCTATCCAAATACTGATCGCCTAAAACGTGGCGTCTCAATACAATAATTGTTAATTTTTACGTTGCCAAGTATTTGCAATGTACTACAAACGCTGTCATTCCCTATACCCTTGAACATTACTACGTTGTTAATTCTTTTCCCGACTAACTGAGTACTTATCTTTTGTTTAATCAACGAACATTCCGCTCCAGAGTCAAACATTGTCAAAAACATAGCTGCTGGTGTTTCTACACTGGTGAAGCGCTGTACAAAAATTTCCTTAAACTCGGTCCAATTTATGTCAGGATAACATATTTGTGAGAGCCACTGCGACGCACTGCCTTCCAACGCTGCACTGAAAGCCATTACCAACGCACTGCCTTTTATGTTATTTTCCGCCATAACTATATTTACTGAAGCACACCACGCGGATGCGTCGGCGCCAACAAGATCTTTTCAATATTATTGTTACATTTTATGTTCACACAACGACGCAAACACACGATAAATTGATTCGAAGCTAATTTCTAACGCGCTCCTGCTAACACGTCCGGCACTCGCCATGGATCATTTGTCATATTAGGTAGCGAGCCAGATCCCACTTCTGATGTTGTAGCGATAAGAATTATGTTCCATAACTTAGCGCAGCGAGTTTCGGTCGCTCTGAGAACTCAAACACAACTGACTCTCGAGCCCGAACCACACTCAGCAACAGCGTCAAACGCTGTCGCCTCGCTAAAACGGGACTTCCTAGAACCGACAACTTAATCAACCAATCACAGCCCTTACAAAGGCTTATGCTGAAGATAATTATTGCGAAATATCGAAAGACGCACCAACACACACTCAATACGTGCCGACACGCTGTCGCCCCGCTTAAACGGGACTTCCCAATTTCATCATATTGCGCAGTACTTAAAGACGCAGCAACGCACACTGTTGTTACGCCCCGACACAGCGCCAGCCCTCTTGTACCTCTGACGCTCCGACATATACAAAAGCCTAGGTTATTTAATGACTCTTCAAGTATACATTTCAAAAAAATTGAAATATTGCAAAATTGTTGTATGTTATTACATTTTATTAAAGCTTCTCAAAAAAAGGTACTTTTTTTTGGTCACTAGAATAATTAATTTTTAGGCAAAAAAGTAGCTTATTGGAAAAGGTAATGTTTAGTTAGTTTAAATATTTAACTTGTAGGAAAGAAGAAAAAAATAACTTCAGTAATGAATACTGCCTCCTTTGCTCGAAATAACCTCATACATCAAGTCCTTCATGGAGTGAAACAGGGATTCTAGCTGAGTAGCTCACCGAAATCTCGCTCCAAGCAAGTTTAATTGCAGCAGTTAGTGTTTCTTTATCTTCGTATTGTCTTCCCCTTCATATAATTTTCTAGAAAGCCAACCCCAGACATTTTCAATTATGTAGAGATCTGGAGAATACGACGGCCAACTCATCATCTGAACATTGTCACTCAAAATAAACGACTTCCACTTCGATCTCTTATTGATACGAACATCATCCTGTTGGAAAATCCATGGGAATGGTCCGAAGAGATCCCTAAGTTTAGGAAATACGGACTACAACATGCTCACAGGTCATCTTTTGATCTATAACAATTAAATCTACTGGGTCATAAAACGTGATGGCACCCCACACCATGACTCCACCTTCACGGCTGTGATAGAGACTTAAATATAGCTTATTTTTTCGAAAATCGTGGTAATAGTATTGAAAACCATGAGGGCCATCTAAATAGAAACATTTTTCGCTGTCCAGTGCGCGAGGATCGACCGGGCAAACCCTTCCGACGCCCAAGTCCGGACGGCCGAGAAATCCAGCTACGTAGCAGAAGTCTATAGAGTTGAATTTTCACAAAAGCCATGCTCATATGCATGCGTGCGCTTTTATACCCTCTGCTGCAGCGCTGCCGCCAGCGGAGTGTCGGAAATTAACGGATCCTGCACCAGCTAGTTCTCTCACTCTCTACAGGTCACGCTCTTCCAACACTCTGGCCTTATGGCTGAATACGAGGCATTGTTGTTGCATCTCTAATGCATTTCTCACACACTCTCTATTTCCCTTCGCATATATGTGTGAGTGCACAGCAACTTCATGCACTCATACATACACTGCGTGCCCTATTTTGTTCTTGGCCGTTTTGCATGTCGCTAGCATCGACACCTTCGTGTCATCTCGTGCGCTAGCGATCGTGCGTAGCCGACAAAGTTCAGTAGCCTTTCGCGGCGGCTATTAAACTTTGGGCGCTATGCATTGTTGTTGCCTACCACGCTCATCGTGATTTTCGTGTCGTTTTTGCGCATGCGCTGACCACTGTGCGCCTTTCATGCTGTCGCTTTTTTCGTTCTGCGTGTGTGTGCGCTCTTTTTCGGCTCGGGTGCGTGATGTTGTTGTTGTTTTTGCAGGGTGCGCGCGCAACTTAAACGGTTTCAGCCGTGCCTGTTGTTGTTGTGCCGTTTCGTAGCTGTGGTCGCAAAATCTGGCACAAAACGGCGGTGCCACTCCCACGTATTGCCTCAACTCTTTTACGTTGGCAGGTGGTTTCAACTCAGCAATTGCGGCCACTTTCTCCGGGTCCGTGCGGATGCCATGTTTCGTCACCTTATGGCCAAGATATTTGAGCTCCTTCTTAAAGAAATCGCACTTGTCGATGTTGATCCTTAAGTTGGCCGTTCGTAGCCGCCGGAACACCTCCCGCAGGTTGTCCATGTGTTCCTGGCGTGTTTTCCCAATGACGGTAATATCATCCAGGCAAAGGCATGCGGCATCATTTCTGGGCCAATAACTTGGTCCAGCGCTCGTTGAAATGTTGCCGGCGCCGAATGGAGTCCGAACGGCATCACCTTCCATTGGAACAGCCCTTTTCCTGGGACTGTGAACGCTGTCAATGGCCGGCTGGATTTCTCCATTGGTATCTGCCAATACCCATCCTTCAAATCCAGGCTAGTTATGAAACGAGCCTCTCGCAGCTGGTCCAAAATATGGTGCACCCGCGGCAACGGATATGCGTCCTTTTCGATCGGCTGTTCAGCTGCCGAAAATCCACACACAGCCGCCATTTCCAAGTCTTCTTCTTGACCATCACGATTGGCGCGCTGTGAGGACTCTTGGACGGCTTGATGCAGCCTTTGGCCAGCAGCTCATCCACCTGGCGGTTAATCTCGTCCTGCATTTTTGGATTTTTCGGAAATTAGCGCTGTTTTATGGGTCGCTTGTCCTGCATCGTGATCCGATGCTCCGTGATCTTCGTAGTGCCCTTCACGTCCTGAAACTTCACAAGTCCTCAGGAACGTATCCACCTCCACATCCTCATGGAGTGGGTTTTGAAGTCCCGGACTCGCCTCCATCGGCGTCTGTGGACTCACCTCAGTGCTGCTGACAGCCACTGAGAGCCTCTCCTCCAGCTTTCCACCTGGTGGCGGATTTCTGGGCTTAATCTGCAGCTCCAAGCCACTCAAATGCGATGCCCATTCTGGCCAAGAAATCCCAGCCCAGCACCAGATCGTCGATCACGCCTGGCAGCCCCAGCAATGAAATGCGGATTTGCTGACTTCCCAGCCTGATCCTTGTTTCCAGTTGCGAGTCCACCTGACTGCAACTGCCGTCTGCCAATCTTACGCGTCTTCGTGTGGCGGGCCTCACGCCCACTTCTCGGAGCCATTCGGCCAGCTTTTCGCTCACAAAGCTGCTGGTGGCCTCAGTATCAATTGTGGCCTTGTGCTGATCAGCTCCAATGACCACCATCGCCGACAGCTGGGTACCTTCATCCAGAAGACTATCACTAGTGTCTGGGGCCTCCGCGACGCTGCTCCCGCTCGCCCCTGGATGGCGGGTGCCTCTGGCCGTTTCCCGACTGGCAACACGTCGCTGTTCGCACGCCGATGCGATCGCATTGCCAGCAAAAGTCCAGGCGCTCGTTGCGGCACTCAACGGCGTAGTGGCCCTCTTGGCCACATATCCGGCATGCCCTGGCGGGGTTCTGGACATGTGTCCTTGGCCCTGCTGTGCATGTCCTGGGCGCGGGTCGAGGTCTCGTCCCCTCAACGGCCATGCTCCGGTAGTATTCCTCATCATCCGGGCTCCCAGCGTCGTTCCTCGCTGTTGCTGCCGCAACTTTTCAGGTTACAGAACTGATATGGACGAGCATATGCGCGCAGATCGGGCAAACTATTGTTGTAAATAGTTTTAGCTCACGATCTGTCGCATAGCGTAGTGGCCGTATCAAGGTTTGCATCTTCACCATGTAAACCTTGAAGGGCTCGCCAATCATCTGTCTCCGTCGCGCAACCTCGTCCTTCAACTCCCGCATATAGTCCCTGAGCAGATAGAATTCCTGGAAACTTCTGACGAACGTTTCCCACGCTGTCCAGTGCCTGTTGTTGGCCACGTACCACTTTAAGGCCATGCCTTTGAGCAGCTCTGGCATCGCCCTCGGGATCAGGTCCAGATCCAATCCATATGCGTCGGCCGACCACTCCACTTGCTCCAAAAACAACAACATTTCAACGAGCGCTTGACCAAGTTATGATGCCGCATGCCTTTGCCTACCTGGATGATATCATCGTCATTGGGAAAACACGCCAGGAACACATGGACAACCTGCGGGAGGTGTTCCGGCGGCTACGAACGGCCAACTTAAGGATCAACATCGACAAGTGCGATTTCTTTAAGAAGGAGCTCAAATATCTTGGCCATAAGGTGACGGAACATGGCATCCGCACGGACCCGGAGAAAGTGGCCGCAATTTCTGAGTTGAAACCACCTGCCAACGTAAAAGAGTTGCGGCAATACGTGGGAGTGGCACCGCCGTTTTGTGCCAGATTTTGCGACCACAGTGCATCCGCTCAATGCACTGCTGAAAAATGGCACCAAATGGGAGTGGACAGAGGAGCGTCAGAGGGCTTTTGAGACGGTAAAGGCCAAGCTGACGGAATCACCAGTCTTGGCGTGCCCAGATTTCTCAAAGCCTTTCTGCTTGCAAACGGACGCGAGCAATTATGGACTTGGAGCAATCTTGACGCAGACTTCGGAGGATGGAGAGCGTGTGATCTCGTACGCCACCCGAACGCTGAATAGCGCAGAGCGGAATTATTCGGCAACAGAAAAGGAGTGTCTGGCCATCATCTGGGGCATTCGGAAGCTGAGGCCATATCTAGAAGGCTACCATTTTATTGTGGTAACAGATCACATGGCACTGAAGTAGCTCAACTCTATTGAGAGCCCTTCAGGGAGGATTGCTAGATGGGCTCTGGAGTTGCAGCAGTACGACTTCGAGATCAGATACCGGAAAGGCAAGCAAAGTTGTGGCCGATGCGCTATCACGGCAGCCGCTGGGCGAAGAAGCATGCCGCTTGGTGACAAGCAAGGACAATGCAGCTGGGACAGGATATCGCTGGATTGTCAAGCTTCGCCAGGACCTGCGTAGGAGCCCAAAGAAGTTTCCGGATTATCGGGAGGAGGCTGGAAGTGTATACAGACACATTCCACACCAGGCAGGCCATGAGGACGTGGCTGCGTGGAAGTTATGAGTGCCGACGGAGCAGCGCAAGCAAGTTCTGGAAGAGAACCACGACGCAGCTACCGCGGGTCACCTTGGGAGCCGGAAAACAATTGCTCGGGTGGCCGCGAGGTACTACTGGCCGGGTATGTATCGCGACGTGCGTACATACGTGCAGCGGTGCGAGCTGTGTCAGCGCTACAAGTCCAGCCAAATCCAAGCGGCAGGGCAGATGCTGACCAAGATCCCCGAGGAACCATGGGCAACGGTGTGCGCCGGTTTTGTAGGTCCGCTACCCAGGTCCAAGCATGGCCATACGATGTTGTTGCTGTTCATCGATCGCTTCTCAAAATGGACGGAGATGGTGCCATTAAGAAGCGCGAACACGGCGGCGCTCCAAAAGGCGTTCTGGGAGAGGATATTGGCACGATTTGGCGTGCCAAAGGTACTCATCACCGACAATGGCACTCAATTCACGAGTCGCGCATTCAAGGTGTTCCTGGACGAGCTAGGCGTCCATCACCAGCTGACAGCGCCATATACGCCCCAGGAAAATCCCACCGAAAGGGCAAATCGCACGGTGAAGACCATGATCGCGCAATTTGCGGGCAGAGATCAGAGGTGTTGGGACGAGACATTGCCAGAGTTGACACTGGCAGTCAACAGCAGCGTTTCGGCGTCAACAGGCTATACGGCAGCCTTCCTCACGCAAGGGCGTGAGCCAAGATTGCTAAAATCACTGTTCGACGCACAAACAGTGGGAACAGGTCAAAAGGAACAGAGTCCGGTGGAGCGAGCAACGAAAATGGCCGAGGTGTTCCAGGTGGTGCGACGCAGCCTGGAGAAAGCTGCTCAGGATCAAGCGCGGCATTACAATCTACGGCGGCGGCAGTGGAAGCCGGCCGTAGGGGACAAGGTGTGGGCAAAAGAACGCCACTTGTCCAATGCCGCGGATGGATTCGCAGCGAAACTGGCTTCACGATATGGAGGACCATATACGGTGGTCAGTTTGATCTCCCCGGTTATCTGCCGGATCACTTCAGAGGCAGATAAACGCAGCAGGACAGCTCATGTGGCGAACCTCAAGCCATATCGAGCAGAAGCGGGTAAGTTGCCAGCCAGTTTATAAAAAACAAGTAAGAGTGCTCTAGTCGAGACGGCTCGACTACGAGGTACCCTGAACCCTGCAAAGAGCCAATCTTCCCAACATGCTATGCTTATTTTACTTATACAAATATTGCGAGCAACACACACACACACGCACACATGCATACGCATGCACGCATAAGCACGCGCTCTGCTGACTGCGCAGTCACGCGACGACTGCGCTCGGGCTGCAATATGCCTATTGTATGGGAAATTAAATTTTTAATAACTTTTTTTGTAGATGGACTTTCTTAACTTTCAAACTTTCACAGCATGATTATGTCATTCATATGTATATATTTGCCAAAGCACAAGTCTCTAGTATTTGAAATACGAATTTTGCAAATTGGAGGCGAAGGGGGCGTGGCATCCAAAATCCAAAAATTACAAAATCTCATCATTCATCACACGGATACACAGTGAATTTGGAGTCTCTAGCTCTTACGGTATGCTTAACCGAAGAAAAGTTGTAGATTTTTATCGATAATATGGAAACGGGATGAGTTATCGAAAATCTAAAAAAACTCGTACTGCGTAGGCTATAGACGAGTATACTCTGAAAATTTCGGATATCTAGGTTTTGTGGTTTACGAGATCGCTGCGTTCATACGGACGGACGGACGGACGGATGGACGGACGGACAGACGGACAGGGCTATTTCAACTCAGCTCATCGAACTGATCAAGAATATATATACTTTATGGGGTCTGCGATGTCTCCTTCTGCCTGTTACATACATTTTCACAAAAACATTATACCCTGATTTCCCGTTTTCAATGGGTTCAGGGTATAACAAGTAAGAAAGCTCTAGTCGGCGGTACCCGACTAGGAGATCCCCTGAACCCTGCGAGAGCCGATACTCCAAACATTCTATGCTTATTTAACATATACATGTCTACAAGTAATACATGCACACACACATACACACATACACATACGCATAAGCACGCGCTCTGCTGACTGCGCAGTTAGCGCAGCGACTGAGCGTGGGCTGCGCTCATAGGCTTTACTATGGGAAATTAAATGTTTAATAACTTC
The DNA here is from genome assembly GCA_037075265.1 of Drosophila nigricruria. Taxonomy (NCBI): domain Eukaryota; kingdom Metazoa; phylum Arthropoda; class Insecta; order Diptera; family Drosophilidae; genus Drosophila; species Drosophila nigricruria. The sequence continues at coordinate 178,972 of JBAMCI010000106.1, read as the reverse complement.
TTTTGTAGATGGACGTTTTTAATCAAACTTTCAGAGCGAGATTCTGTCATTTATATGTGTATATTTTCCAAAGCACAAGTCTCTAGTATTTGAAATACGGATTTTACAAGTTTGGGGGGAAAGGGAAGGAAAGGAGGGTGGTATCAAAAATCTGACAAAAATCAAAATTGTATAAACTCTACATTATACTGAATACAAAATTTGGAGACTCTAGCTCTAAAGATGTGGGAGATATAAATTTATAACTGCGTTTCGATAACGTTTTAAATCGATAACTTCAAAACGATCAAATTTATCGATTTTTTGAAACAAACTCGATCTGCGCGAGCTATACACGGATCTACATAAAAAATTTCAAGTCTCTAGCTCTTATAGATTCTGAGATCGACGCGTTCATACATACGGACAGACGGACGGACGGACAGACGGACAGACGGACAGACGGACAGACGGACATGGCTATATCAACTCAGTTCGTCGAGCTGATCAAGAATATATATACTTTATGGGGTCTGCCACGCCTCCTTCTGCCTGTTACATACATTTTAACAAAACCATTATACCCTGTTTTCCCATTTTCAATGGGTTCAGGGTATAAAAAAAGGGAGTGAATACACATAGCTATGTGTATTAACCTAAAACCTATATATGTATGTAGGGGAAAAAGTTTTTTGTAAACATAAACAAAAATAAACATCGGCCGCACAAGGCAAATCCACTGCAAAAACATCCAAAATGTTGTGAGCGCAACAACAAAGTTGTTGGAATGTGCGCGCACACACAAAGGTTGTCGCGCAACAACAAAGTTTTTTGAATTTGCGCGCGCACACACACGAAACGGGGGCGCATGCACAGCAGCAAAATAATCGTCAGCTACGAAACGGCACAACAACAACAGGCACGGCCGAAACCGTTTGAGTTGCGCGCGCACTCCGCAAGAACAACAACATCACGCACCCGAGCCGAAAACGAGCGCACACACACGCAGAACGAAAGCAGCGACTGCATGAAATGCGCACAGTGGTCAGCGCATGCGCAAAAACGACACGAAAATCACGATGAGCGTGGTAGGCAACAACAATGCATAGCGCCCAAAGTTTAATAGCCGCCGCGAAAGGCTACTGAACTTTGTCGGCTACGCACGATCGCTAGCGCACGAGATGACACGAAGGTGTCGATGCTACCTACATGCAAAACGGCCAACAACAAAATAGGGCACGCAGTGTATGTATGAGTGCATGTAGTTGCTGTGCACTTTTACATATATGCGAAGGGAAAGAGAGAGTGTGTGAGAAATGCATTAGAGATGCAACAACAATGCCTCGTATTCAGCCATAAGGCCAGAGTGTTGGAAGAGCGTAACCTGTAGAGAGTGAGAGAACTAGTTGGTGCAGGATCCGTTAATTTTCGACACTCCGCTGGCGGCAGCGCTGCAGCAGAGGGTATAAAAGGGCATGCATGCATATGAGCAGGGCTTTTGTGGAAATTCAACTCTATAGACTTCTGCTACGTAGCTGTACTTCTCAGCCGTCCGGACTTGGGCGTCGGAAGGGTTTGCCCGGCCGATCCTCGCGCACTGGACAGCGACTCCGCTGGATCTGTGCGCGAATGAGCAGTGAGTCGGATTTCCCAACCGGCGCGCCGGTTCCACTTTCCAAAGTGTCGGCGCGCCGGAACCAGCCTCGAACGTCGTCTATAGTAGAAGAATTCTCCAACAAAGCTCAGTTGCAGTCACTGGCAGCGGCCAGAGGAGCATCGGCGACCAGAGGAGTAGCGGTGACCAGAAAAGCAGCAGCAGCAGCCAAGAAGTTGAGGAGCAGCCACCACCGCAGCCGCAGTCGCCGCCACAGTCGCCCCAGCAGCTGCGGTCGCCGCCCAACTCGCCGTGGGAGAGGCTAAAAATAATTTGTTTACCGCTGCGCACTTACTGTGACGATGGGGTGGGGTACAGGGAGGTCAGCCGCGGCAGATGCGAGCCACATGACTGGCGAAATCCAGCGGTCCGGCAGAGGTGTCGGAAGGGCGGACCGGCCGATCCTCGGGCATTGGTCAGCGACTTCGCTGGAGCTGTGCGCGAATGAGGAATGAGCCGAGAACCCCACCGATATCCGATGTCCGGACCCGGGTCAGTTGTGAACGGCATCTGCAACGGAAGATCGTTTCGTTACCACCATCCCAGCAACAAGGAACAGCAGCTACATCGGGACAGCAGCAGACATGCAGCCGCATTGCAGCCACGGAGGCTGGCAAAGCAGTGAAAAACAGGTGTTTTTCTGCAACAGCGGGCGGGGCCAAAGGAAGGAATGCAACCCGGTCCAGGAGAGGGACAACATGGAGAGGATCGCGCTATATGGATTTGGAAGAAAATTGGTAAATTTCTAAGATTTACCTAACACGTTTCAGCCACTTACCTGCAGCGCACAGAGTTGCTGGAGGCTGGAGCGATCAGCTGTAGGCAGAGTTGCTTAGCAACGGCGCTGTTAACAACAGAGTGTTAACAGCGGCCCTGTGCGTAGCACTGCTTGCAGCTGGAGGAGCGCGGCGAACTGGTTGCTGAAGAGCAGCAAGCAGTGCAAACAAAAGGGAGCGCCAAATGTGAGTCCCGGACCGATGTAAACACGAAAGCTTCGTGTTTCCCGAAGGAAGAGGGGAGTGTGAGGAAGAATATAGACGGGCACTTAGTGTATGTTTGTATTTATGTACAGTGCATGTATTTGCTGTGAACTTGGGCATATATGCGTGCCTGCATGTATTGTTCCACACAGCGACGCGAGTACGATAGTAGCGACCCTCGCTACTGGAAAGGGCGCAGAGATCGACGTAGTCTGTCTCTGTCGCTCGTATGTGTTCAGCGCATGGCTCGCGTCGCTCTCACGGCGATCATCGGCGACCGTTGGCCGAAGTACCGCTTGTGGCTGCGAGAAAGTAGTGTACACTTTCACTCGTATGCCAATAACGGTGCTTTGGCCAATGAGAGGCTGCCACGCAGATTTCGGCGATTTGGCGTCGCGCCAAATCACGTGATGCTGCCGTTTTCGTGGACACGAGCGGCAGACAGGCCCCGCTGCAGAGCCGAGCCGGCGCCGTCATAGCGCGAAGCAGGGCCTACGTCGCTGCTATAAAAAGGCGCCCGCAACTCGGCACCTGGACAGTCAAAGAAAGTAAAAGTGAAAGTATTGAGTGCCGACGAAACAAGAACGCGAGTGGAAAAGTGACCAGCAAAAGAGCAGAGATTAAAAGGACATCGTTGCCAAGGACTTCGAGAGGAAGGACATCGCTGCCAAGGACTTCGAGAGAAAAGACATCGCCGCCAAGAACTTCGAGAGGAAGGACATCGTGGGAAGGATATCTACGACGCCTGTTGAGGACATAGGCTCGACACGCAGACACCGGAAGGACATCAGCTGCCACCAACCAGGACATTGGTGCAGCACGGCCAAATCTACAGCATTAGTGGCGGATCCTGGAGCAGGAGCAAAGGTAACGTTTGCGTAGCTGTGGGTAAGAGTGGTGACTGTAGCTTGAGAAGATCTCAAGGTGTGCTTGTGAGCGTATCCAGCCGTAGGAGTCACTGCAATAGCCGAGCGAACTGCCGGAGTATTCAGTGTGGATCCTGGCGTCACCTGGAGTGCTCAAGCGTATCCTTGGAGACCCAAGAGTGCAGTACCATTCGCCAGAGTGCGCTAAACGTCTACCTGCGAGCTTTACTAAGCGCTAGATTTGGTAAATAATATAAACGTGTAAATTGATACATATAAATTTGTTGACACGAACGCACAGTCGGCTGAGTCCGGCCCGCCTTAAACTCGGGATAAACCGAGGTTCATTACAATACTGTCTCTTTCAACAGTTTCATTACCAACATTATTCAAATCCTCATTACTACTTTCTAACTCAACTGGTACATACCCTTCTGGCAATTTGCTTATATCGTCATGAGCATACTTGTATTTTCTATTATTTGTCAATGACCTTAGGATATATCTATCTCCGTCCAACAATTCAGCTATTTGTAACGGTCCCCTAAACTTTGGACTTAACTTCGTTTGATGCCTTGCTTCATTCCTTAACAACACAAAATTTCCTACTTAGTATCCAACAACCTTAGCCTTGGTTTTATCAAACCGTTTTTTTTCTATATGCTGCTACCGCTGATATATTTTGCACTGCTCGAGCTCTTGATTCTGCCAAATCACAATTCACAATGCCAATAAACAATTCTAAAGGGTTTGCCTTTGTCACTCGAGTTACTGTACAATTTAAGGCCAACTGTACCTCACCTAATGCGTTTTGCCAAGATCGGCTGCTAGTCTCAACTGCCGTTAGTAAGTTTTTTTTTCAAGGTGCTCATAATGCTTTCCACCTGTCCGTTAGCTCTACTTGCGCCTGTCGCAATCAAATGCAAACTTTTTTTTTTTTTGTTGAGAATAAAACTCACTAAATTTAGAGCTAGCAAAACACCTACCCTGGTCTGCTATTATGCGGTTTGGTACTCCAAACAAAGATACAGCCAAACAAAGATACCGACGATGTCACAGCACCTATGCAATTGTCAGCATCAATCTTAAGTGTGTGTGTTAAATAAATAAATTTGGTAAAAGCGTCCACTTGGACAATAGCATATTCCTTCTGATCAGACTTGCCACTCAACTTTCCTGTTACGTCTATGTGTATCGTGTGCCAAGGTGTGCTGACCTTTGGTATTGGATGAAGTCTAGCTTGAATTTTACCCGAGGATGACTTTGACATCTTGCAAGTAATACAGTTTTCAACAAACTTTCGTATATACGTAGACATGCTATCGAACCAATAATAATCATAGGCCTTATCTAAAGTTTTCTCCCAACCTAAGTGCATGATTGTCTAGTGAATCTGATTTATTACAGACCATCTGAATGCCCTTGGAATAATTGGCAAAGATCGAGTTCTACCATTTCTCTGAATTTTTTCGATAAAGTAATCCTGCTCTCAACTCATAAGTTTTTGGAATGTCCTCGGTAAGAGAATTGTCCTTCAGTTTATTCACAATATTGATCCTTGCGCTGTTCAGCCATAAGCCAATCACTAGATATCTTTGCCAAATTAACTCGTTTTTCAGGAACTTTAGAAGTATCAATCACATCAGCGGATGAGAGATTTCTGGAAAAGAAATCAGCATGAGCCATTCATTTACCCTCTCTATACTGCAAATCAAATGAGAACGACTGTAAATAAGCCCACCATCTTTGTGTTTTGGGAGATAGGTCACGTTTAGTTCTTGATGCTTTTAAGTGAGTTGCAATCGGCAAAAACCACAAAATCTCTACCCATCACATAATGACGAAAATGCGTTATAGCCATGACAACCGCAAGGGTCTCCAACTTATAACAATGGTATCGTGATTGTAAAGTAGCCTTACTGAAAAATTCAACGACATGCGGTTTGTTATCAATTTTGTGTAACAAGATGGCCCCATATCCACGAGCACTTGCATCAGTATGCAATTCGATTGGATATTTAGGGTCAAAACTAACTAAAACTGGCTTCTGTGTAAGTACAGTGTTGGACGCAGCAACACCTAGTTTAACTATTTAAGAGAACTTTGCATATCATTAAGAGATTTCGGCAACTTGTGCCGTTTTGCTCTCCGCCCTTTACACGCACATTCGTTCTCACGACGCAGCCGGCTCAAGCCGGCGCTCGTAGATCAATGCAGTAGTGCAATTTGGGAAGTCATACTTAGCTAATCGTTTTTGGGCAGATGCTCGTGCGCAGCAGCTCTGCAGTTACATACATACAAACATATATACGCATAGAACAATAAAATAAACTGTGAACATTGAAATAAATAAATTATAAATATATAAAAAAGCTATTCGAAAAATCTCGGTAGCTCAACATTTGGTGACCCCGACGTGATCTTCTATATATATATATATAAATATATATATAAGTTCTTGCAAGTTCCGTTAGCGCATAAACCGTTTTATGTCAATTGCTTTGTGCCGCTACTTATTGCATAGTCGTCAGACACACATTCGTTTCGACTTGCAATACAGTGCCGTTCATAAAAACAGTACCAGCTATTGTGCGTGCATTAGTTGTAATGCATACAGGCATTCAATAGTGGCGATTTAATAAAGAATTTGTAATAAACTAATTAATAAAACAATTTTAGTTCATTTCTGAACTGCGATTCTCGCCTTAGCTCGCGCTCATTCTTCGATTACAGCGCGCATAAGCTCTGTGTAATTACGCTTGTGCGGTTACTGTTCTCTCGTTGCCATTGCACTCGTTCCGTTCGCCAGCAGTACAGTCGCTTCCATAAAAACCGTGTCGGTGCGCGTTAATTCATACACGTGCATTTACAGACAAACACGTACAGCTATCAACTCATACTTCTGCAGTCATTTGCATACCAACACTTTCAAGCCATACCGTTACATCTTGTGTGCGACGTCTACTCGTCATGGCGAATTTTGAAGCTAGTCAAGTTGCGCCTGAAGAGCGAGTGAGTTTTTATAAGCTCAAGGTTAAATCGGTATTTGAGCGTTTAAAAAGGTTGCAAATTAAAGTTGAAGCGGAGGCGCTTACCGATCACAGTGACAGCACCTTAACAGTTTTATTGGATCATATTGGCAAGTTAAGCAGTTACTTTGGTGAAGCCCACGACCACTTAGAGGAGCTTGATTTTGATGAGATGCACAGTGACTTGCGCATGGATTTCGATAACTTAATATTGGTCATGCAATCTTCAATATTGTCGGAAATTCAGAGTCGCAGCACTCAAGTGCCTCATAGTTCCACGCTTAGTAGACCAATAACGCATATGCAGGCTCCCGCTCCCAAACTACATTCCGCACCTGCGCTGCCGCCATTAAAATTACCTACGTTCAGCGGCGGATATGAAAAATGGGCCGATTTCTACTCAATGTTTTCAACAATCATTGATAGTCGACCCGAAGTCAACAACATGGAAAAGCTTCAATATTTACGATCCTGTCTAGACGGTGCAGCGTTGGACACAGTTCGCTCTCTGGAGATCTCAAACGATAACTATACGGAGGCTATAACCCTATTGAAACAAAGATATGATAACCGACGTTTAATTTTCCAGGCACACATCGTAAAGATCTTGGGACTGAAGAGGGTATAGAACGGGTCTACCAGCAAGTTGCGAGAACTACCGGACAGCTTCAATGTGCATATGCGTGCACTCAGCAGCCTGGGCACAACAGAGCAGCCAGCGCCATGATAGCTCAGGTGCTGCTACAGAAGTTCGATGCGGCCACACAAGCTAAGTGGGAAGAGAAGTTGGAGGATTCAGAGACATGCGAAGAAGTTTCTTCGTTTCTTGAGCTCCGTTGCCGGACCTTGGAATCGATGGAGTTTGCTATGACGAACTATTCATCCAGCAAGCCTGTAAATAGTAGTAGCAAATTTGTCACCAACAGGTCAGCATTCCATGTAACGGACCACAGCGCACAGAGTTGTGTCTTTTGCAATACGGCAGAGCATACTATCTACAAATGCTCAAGATTTGCAAACTTGTCACCTAGTCTACGCCTGAATGAGGTCAAAAGGGCTGGACTATGTTTGAACTGCTTGAAAGTCGGCCATCAGTCGCGACAATGTGGCTCGGGCGGCTGCCGAGTCTGTGGAGTCAAGCATCACACACTTCTCCACCTCGGCAACTCCAGCACATCACAAGCAGTAGGTCTGTCAAAGCAACATTCATCGTCATCAATGATGCAGGGCATTCCTACGCAACCCCCAGCCCCATCTACTACTCTCCTAGCCCAAGATCTGATCAGCGATGTAGTGCTCCTGGGGACCGCAGTCGTCCTGGTAAAAAATCAGTTTGGTGAATTAGTTCCTTGTCGTGCACTTTTGGATTCAGGCTCACAACTGCATCTTATTACAGCTAGATGCGCCCATCAATTGCAGCTCAAAAGGACAAAGTCATCCTCAGCTGTCTATGGTTTAGGCGACTGCAAGGTGGCCACCGATGGAACTACGGTTTGCGTCACTCTTCGGTCTCACGACTCCATGTATGCAAATAGCTTCACAGCCACGATTGTCTCGAATGTAACTGGCAGACAGCCCTGTTCTGATGTGAACATAAGCACTTGGAACATACCGCCAAACATAACTCTGGCTGATCCAGCTTTTCATATTCCGCAGCGAATAGATTTGCTTATCGGAGCTAGCCTTTTCTATGAGTTGCTCTGTGTGGGTCAAATCAAGTTGCTGCCTGGACTGCCACTTTTACAGAAGACTCGTCTTGGTTGGATTGTGTCTGGAGGCGGAATTCGCAGCCCTAACACCGTGCTTGTGACTTCGAAGGTACCTTCAGAGCCAGATACAGACCCTGGTTCTGACGCCCAGTTGGACAGTCTCGTTCGGCGTTTCTGGGAGGTTGAGAGCTGCAATGACTCCGTCGTAAGGATCAGCAAAGAAGACTTGGACTGCGAGGCACATTTTGTAAGGAATTATACTCGAGTAGCCAATGGCCAATACTCAGTGCGCTTGCCATGTCAAGCTTAATTGTGAGCTTCTCGGTGAGTCTTATCAGCAGGCGCGGCGCAGACTTCTCAATTTGGAGAGGAAATTAAGTCGCTTGCCTCATATAAAGACTCAATACTCAGCATTCATGAAAGAGTACTCTGAGCTGGGTCACATGTCGCGTGTTCCGCGCGAATTGTTTCAACACTGCAGATATTTTCTTCCGCATCACTGCGTCCTGAAGCAAGGCAGTACAACCACTAAGCTTCGTGTCGTTTTTGATGGGTCAGCTGCTACATCAAGTGGCTACTCACTAAATGAAGTTCTAATGTCAGGTCCTGTCATTCAGCCGAAGATGATCAACATATTATTGCGTTTCCGAGCCTATTGATCTCTGGAGGAAAATCAGTCGAAGAAGCAAGGCGTGTCATGCAGGAGACCACTGGAATTTTGGAAGGTGGAGGATTCAAATTAAGGAAGTGGTGTTCAAGCCATCCCATGGTGCTGGACGGCGTGACAGATTGCGACAAGGAATCTCTTATAAAGTTCAATGATGGCAGCGACATTACAAAGACACTTGGCCTTGCATGGGATCCAGCATCTGATCAACTTTTGTTTTCATACTTAGCTCTGGACTCGAGCTGCAAGCCCTGTAGACGGTCTGTGCTTTCGTCCATTGCTCGGTTCTACGACCCCCTTGGACTGGTCGGCCCAGTAATAACAATGGCAAAAATATTCTTACAGCAGCTGTGGAGGCATAAGCTTAATTGGGACGAGAGTCTTCCTTCGGCACTTCATACTGCATGGCTTGACATTTGCAGTAACTTTGGCAGCGGCCTTAGGACTGCATTCCCCAGGCTGGTGATATTTCCAGGAGAGAAGGTAGAGGTCCATGGATTCTGTGATGCCAGCATCGACGCTTATGGAGCCTGTATCTACATCATATCGAAGGGGCAACCTGGCATTAACAGGTTACTTTGCTCAAAGTCTCGAGTCTCTCCCTTAAAGACGCTTACGGTTCCGAAGCAGGAATTATGTGGAGCAGAGTTACTAGCACGTCTGATGGATGAAGTAGCTGGCTTGGGCATTTTCACAGGTCAGTTTCACTGCTGGTGTGACTCTACTGTCGCATTATCCTGGATCAATGACGAACCCGGACGCTTCAATGTATTTGTTGCAAATCGCATCGCAACGATACAAGATCTCACATCTACAATGGAGTGGCACTACGTACCTACTGAGTTAAATCCCGCTGACATATTATCTCGAGGTTCACTGCCCATTGAGTTGAACGCATCATCTCTTTGGTTTAGCGGTCCTGACTTCATTTCTAAACCCAGATCGCAGTGGCCAGTCTCGGTGCTTCCAGAGAAAACTTCAGTGGAGCGTCGGAAGACTGCTCTTCTCGTAAGGCGGGCAGTCTGTGACGCCTCTATGGATTGCAAGTATGCGAACTCTTTTAGTCGTCTGCAGCGTATCTTTGCATATGTAGCGAAGTTTATTCATAAAGTTCGTCGTCCAGGACTCACTATCAGAGACATCTGAACCGGCACCCATATACTGTTGCGGGTGATTCAACGAGCTCATCTTTGGGAAGAAATAAACACACTTCAAACTAAAGGAACTGTTTCATCATCCAGCATTCTTGCCTCCTTGTCGCCATTCTTTGACGAATTTGGGCTGCTACGTGTGGATGGTCGTCTCAAAAACTCTACATTGAACTTCGATAGTCGCCATCCAATCATCTTACCCAGAAGTCATCCAGTAACTCGGGCCATTATCATGCATTACCATCAGGAGAACCTCCACGCAGGGCCCCGAGCAGTGCTAGCGTTGGTTCGATCCCAGTATTGGCCAATTGGTGGCAGAAAAACTGTAACTAGCGTGATTCATAAATGCGTGATATGCTTTCGGGCCAAACCGCGACTAGTAGAGCACATAATGGCAGATCTTCCCAAGGATCGCGTCGAAGGCTGTCGTGCGTTTTGGGTGACTGGAATCGATTTTTGCGGACCTTTCTTTTACAAGCCTGAGGCACGAAATAAGGCTCCTGTAAAATGTTACGTCTGTGTTTTTATCTGTTTTGCTACGAAGGCTATATGGTTGGAACTGGTCAAGGACTTAACCACTACTGCATTTCTGCATGCTCTATAGCGGTTCATATGCACTAGAGGAAAGCCAAGTCAATGCCACCAATTTTCTAGGTGCCCGCAACCAGCTTCAGGAGTTGAAACGTCTGTTTCTGTCAGATGCTCATCAGAATGCAGTGAAGGACTTCTGTCTAACTGACTCAATAGAATGGCATTTCATCCGTCCACGATCTCCTCACTTTGGTGGTTTGTGGGAGGCTGCAGTGAAGACAGCGAAACATAGTTTTTACCGAGCTGCTGGTCCTGCTATCCTGGCCTATGATGAGCTTCGCACGTTGGTCTGCAACATCGCGGCTGTTATTAATTCTCGACCTTTAGTTTCGATTTCAGAGCGTCCAGCAGATTTAGACGTATTGCCTGCGCATTTCATTAATGGCGGCCCTCCTTCATCCTTCAGTGAGCCTAACCTTACAGGGCTCAAATTTAATCATTTGGATGCCTGGCAGCGTGTAAGCTATCTTCAGCAGGTATTCTGGACACGCTGGCGAGAGGAGTACTTGAACCTTTTGCAGCAGCGAGCAAAATGGAGAGTATCTCAACCTGGCTTATCGGTTGGTGATGTGGTTCTCGTAAAGGACGAGAATCTGCCACCGCTGAAGTGGCCGTTGGCCAGGATAGTCGAACTCATCCCTGGAAGCGACGGCGTCGCAAGAGTCGCCGTACTTAAAACGGAGGCTGGCGAAATTAGAAGGGCTACAAACAAGCTGTGTCTGCTGTCCATTAAAGATTCTGTTAAATCCTAGGCTTCAACGGGGGGAGGATGTTGGGCGCAGCACACCTAGTTTTGCTATTTAAGAGAACTTTGCATATAATTAAGAGATTTCGGCAACTTGTGCCGTTTTGCTCTCCGCCCTTTACACGCACATTCGTTCTCACGACACAGCCGGCTCAAGCCGGCGCTCGTAGATCAATGCAGTAGTGCAATTTGGGAAGTCATACTTAGCTAATCGTTTTTGGGCAGATGCTCGTGCGCAGCAGCTCTGCAGTTACATACATACAAACATATATACGCATAGAACAATAAAATAAACTGTGAACATTGAAATAAATAAATTATAAATATATAAAAAAAGCTATTCGAAAAATCTCGGTAGCGCAACATATAGTAATAACTTTTTGTCTTATTTGTTCATGTTCTGGTTTCAAAACAAACTCGTTCTTTTCCGATGTCAATAGATACAAAGGCTTCATGAAACACAACATTGCATAAATTGCCGAAAGTAAGACGCTAATCCAATAAATTGTCTTAAAGCAGGGACTGACTGAGGAATCGGTAGAGCAGTTAACGCTGAAACTTTAAGTGAATTTGAACGAATTTAGCCTGCGCTCACCTCGTATCCCAAATATTGAACTGTGGACTTGAGAAACGAACACTTTTTAATATTGAACACAAATCCAGCTTTCGTGAGAATATCAAGGGTAATCTGTAATCTTTCTAAAGCTTCAGCTTTTGTTGAAGCCACCACCAATACGTCATCCATATAGACAACTACAAATGTATTTGCAAGTTCCCCAAGCGTATGCATCACTGTACGCTCAAAAACTGAAGGTGAATTTTTAAGACCAAACGGCATTGACAAAAATTCGTATTGGCCGTCTGGAGTGACAAAAGCCGTACACTCTATTGACTCTTCATGCAAAGGATTTGGTAGTATCCGCTTGGTATATCTAAACATGTGAAATATTTCGCTCCCTTTATAAAAGATTTTGAATAATTTTCCAATAAATTATTTAATTTATCCCTATCTTCGCCGACAAGATCAGTATCCAATTTAGAAAATATATCATCATTTGAACAACAGTTTACAGATTTTGGTCTAACAATTTAAAATTTTCCCGGTGACACAATGACATGAAAACCCTGCGACAGTATTTCTCTACCAATCACAATGTCGCTCTTCAAATACTGATCGCCCAAAACGTGGAACAGCATCTCAATATAATGATAATTATTAATTAATTTTTACGTTGCCAAGTATTTGCAATGTACTACAAATGCTGTCATTCCCAATACCCTTCAACATTACTACGTTGTAAATTCTTTTACCGGCTAACTGAGTACTTATCTTTTGTTTAATCAACGAACATTCCGCTCCAGAGTCAAACATTGTCAAAAACATAGCTGCTGGTGTTTCTACACTGGTGAAGCGCTGTACAAAAATTTCCTTAAACTCGGTCCAATTTATGTCAGGATAACATATTTGTGAGAGCCTCTGCGACACACTGCCTTCCAACGCTGCACTCAAAGCCATTACCAACGCACTGCCTTTTATATTATTTTCCGCCAGAATTATATTTACTGTAGCACACCACGCGGACGCGTCATCGCCAACAAGTTCCTGCTAACACGTACGGCACTCGCCATGGATCATTTGTCATATTAGGTAGCGAGCCAGATCCCACTTCTGATGTTGTAGCATTAAGATTGTTTTCCATTGTTTAGCGCAGCGAGTTTCGGTCGCTCTGAGAACTCAAACACAACTAACTCTTGTGTCTCTTATTGCTCTCAAGCCTACCCCCGAACCACACTCGGCGACAGCGACGCAACGCTGTCGCCCCGATAAAACGGTGCATTACTGTCAAATATCTAAAGACGCACCAACGCACACGTATTCTTATTACGCATCAACACGCTGTCGACCCGCTAAAACGGGACTTCCCAGTGCCATCATATTGCGCAGTACTCAAAGACGCAGCAACGCACACTGTTGTTACGCCCCGACACAGCGCCAGCCCTCTCGAACCTCTGACGCTCCGACACATATATATAATTAGTTCAAGATTAGCTATGATTACGAGTCGAACTAATGCCGCGACGTAGGCTAACGGCAACGCTGAGATTATTTAAAGACGAAGTTTTAAATGATTTAATTCATGACAAATTTTTTTACGAACTAACAGCTTAAGACTTAAGACAAATTCAGCATAGGCTTATTTTATATGCTGTCGATACAACCGTTACTTTTGGCATCTCTTTAAGTGGCATCAATCGGACGAGTTATGTCAAGAATTTAGGCTTTGCTACATATGCTACAATTCTGCGCCAGTCCGAGTATTTATGATTTGGCTATCCGGTTTATTCTGGCTTATTTCGGCAAATCAATAAATTCCAGTTGTGAACTAGTTTCAACTTCTTTGACACTAAAGGGTAAAGTTTTTGCAAAGCGTGTCATATCGATGATTGTTTCCTCCTAATGTTGTTCTCCCTGCTAAGCCGATTGTGTTGTTTTTTCGTTGTTGGATACATGAGCGTGTCTCTTAAATTTTTATGAAATAATATAATGGGGTTTCAAAATATCTACTTTAAATTGTAGTAATTTTGTATGTAGAGATATTGTTTCGTGATACAAGTTTAATAACATCATCATGCTTGACAGGTTTAATCTTGACTATGCTTATTGGTGGATACAATGGTGTGAGATTAAATAAAATCACTTAATATGATATCTGGTGATTTATCTGTATTTTACCTTGATTTATATTGACAATTTTGTTACCCTGAATTTTAATGTCAGTATTATTTTTATGGTAATTCTGTTTTACATTTGTATTGGATATATTCCACGTTACAATGGCGTTCGGCTCGAAATTTTGTTATCTTTTTTCAAGTTGATAGCCATTATGATCCGGAATTAGTGGATGGAAAATCAATTGGAATATTTGATATAATTATTTGATTAGTAATAAAATATGATTATGAAGTAGTAACCTGTGGAGTTTGAATTTGGTTAATTTTCTTCCGTTTTTATACTCATTCACAAACTGAATGAGTATATTGGTTTTGTGTATTGTCCGTCACGCTGTCCGTCCGTCTGTCCGTCTTTCGATTTAATCGATCAAATTTAATCGATAAAAGCTATCGAATTTTTAGAACAAACTCAATCTACGCGTGCTAACACGGACCTACATACAAACTTTCAAGTCTCTAGCTCAAATAGCTTCTAAGATCGACGCGTTCAAAGATACGGACAGACGGACAGGCGGACAGACGCACGGACGGACAGACGGACAGGGCTAAATTAACTCAGCTCGTCGCCCTGATCAAGATTATATATACTTTATAGTCCTTCTGCCTGTTTACATATATACATTTTAACAAAACCATTATACCCTGTTTTCCCATTATCAATGGGTTCAGGGTATAAAAAGGTGGGAGGTCTGATATTTCTAATTATAGAGGTAATGAAAAACTATCTGCTATTCCAAAATTATTTGAAACAAGTAAGAGCGTTGCAGTCGGGCGCTGCCGACTGCGGAATAATCATTCATGCCCTCACAGGTCACGCCCATTACAAGATATAGATTTTTCCGATTTGCCACGCCCCCAACTGGTTTATACATATTTATTTTATTTATTTATTTAAAAAAGGAAATTGAAAAACGAGAGTCATACTTAGAGATAAACTAAACAAATAAGTTATATAGACTAAAAGAACACAAAAAATATTTCAATAATACCCTCAACCCGATGGGGATATTTTTTTTGCCAGTCCGGCCAGCTATGCCGGGAAACGAATAGAGGAGTTCAGAAGTAATATCGTCATAAAGTTTTAGTTTTCTCACTAAGAATCGGAAAAAATATATAAATAAATAAAATATATAAATTTTTGGTCGGTCTTTATAGAATTGTAACAGTAACTCACGTGCCAAATTTGGGTGTTCTAGTTTGAAAACTGTAGAAGATACAGTTTTACCCGATTTGCCACGCGCCCAATCGGCGTAGATATACATTTCAAATTGCAACTCTCTAGCACTTCTAAAAGTAGAGTTTCTGAGATATCGGATTCCTTAGTCAATGACCGATTTTTAAAGAAAATGCAAACTGATGTTATATATATTGATTTCAGTAAAGCATTTGACTCAGTACAACATATTATATTACTTCAAAAGCTTGATCACTTAGGATTTTCCCCTAAAGTTCTTTCTTGGCTATCTCAACCATCATAAATGAAGCCGAAAGTGTTCTTGGCTTAAGTTGGGTAAAAGGATTCAAGGATCTCTTCATAAGCAAACTTCTTTGTTTCACTGGTACGACCTATTTTATTGTAACAGGATCGTATTGAATCGGTCCAGAAAGAGTTTCTACTCTTTGCATTACGATATCTAAACTGGGACCCCAATCTTCGCTTACCTTCCTATCTTAGTAGGCTTCTTATTGATCTTCCATCATTAATCAATCGAAGACTATCCTGGGGACTGTTTTTCTACATAATTGGTAATATTAATTCGTCCTGCCTGTTATTGCAACTTAATTTTTCTGTTTCTTCCAGAACAACCAGACACTTTCGTCCGTTGTATTTACCATTGTGCACTTCGGATTATTCTTTGCATAGCGCGTTTCACGGTTTATGTGTTAATTACAATAAATTTTATCACGTGATTTCCTCTGAACTCTCTCTACCTATAATTAAATCCTTGCTTTCAGGTCATCTTAGAGAAATCATACACAGTTCCCAGAAGTGAGCAGGTGCATAAATTTGATGACCTGGAAAATCTTCAACATTGTGCAGTGATTTCTCAATCCTTTCTATTCGTTGTTTTTGTCTTTCTTCTTTTTATTCTGTTTGCTTTTATTAATATTTTCAATTTTCTTTTAATCTTTACTTTTATAGTTATTATTTAATAATTATACTTAAGATTCTATAATAAATATTTTATAAGTTTCTATTAACACCATATATCTTTTGTAGTTCAATAATATCACTGGCCATACAAGGCTATGAATCGGGGCATAGCTGGCCGGACTGGCAAACAAAATACCCCCATCGGGTTGGTGGTATTATTAAAATATTTTTTGTGTTCTTTTAGGCTATATAACTTATTTGTTAGTTTATCTTTAAGTTTGTTATATTTTTGATACCACGCCCCCTTCGCCCCAAATTTGCCAAAAGCGTATTTCAAGTATTACAGACTTGTTCTTTGCCAAATACACACATATGAATGACATAATTACGCTGTGAAAATTTGATTAAGAAAGTCTATTCACAAAAAAAGTTATTAAACATATAATTTCCCATACAATAGGCATATTGCAGCCCGAGCGCAGTCGCTGCGTCAACTGCGCAGTCAGCAGAGCGCGTGCTTATGCGTGCGTGCGTATGCATGTGTGTGTGTTTGTTGCTCGCAATATTTACATATGTAAAATAAGCATATCATGTTGGGAAGATTGGATCTTCGCAGGGTTCAGGGTATCTCGTAGTCGAGTCGTCTCGACTAGAGCACTCTTACTTGTTTTTTTTTTGTTTTTTTTTTTGTGTTCTTTTGGGCTTTATAACTTATTTGTTTAGTTTATCTTTAACTTTGACACTCGATTTGTCAATTTTCCTTTTTTTAAATAAATAAATAAATACTGCAAATCAAATGAGAACGACTGTAAATAAGCCCACCATCTTTCTGCTCTGGGAGATAGTTCACGTTTAGTTCTTGATCCTTTAAAAGACTTGCAATCGGTAGAAACTACAAAATCTCTACCCATCAAATAATGACGAAAATGCTTTATAGCCATGACAACCGCAAGGGTCTCCAACTTATAAGAATGGTATCGTGATTCTGCAGGTGAAGTAGCCTTACTGAAAAATTCAACGACATGCGGCTTGTTATCAATTTTGTGTAGCAAGATGGCTCCATATCCACGAGCACTTGCATCAGTATGCAATTCGATTGGATATTTAGGGTCAAAAATAACTAAAACTGGCTTCTGTGTAAGTACAGAAATAACTTTTTGTCTTATTTGTTCATGTTCTGGCTTCCAAACAAACTCGTTCTTTTCCGATGTCAAAAGATACAAAGGCTTCATGAAACAGGAAAATCCTTGCATAAATTGCCGAAAGTAAGACGCCAATCCAAAAAATTGTCTTAAAGCAGGAACTGACTGAGGAGGCGGTAGTGCAGTTAACGCTGAAACTTTATGTGAATTTGGACGAATTCGGCCTGCGCTCACTTCGTATTTCAAATATTCAACTGTTGACTTGAGAAATATTGAACATAAATCCAGATTTCGTGAGAATATCAAGGGTAATCTGTAATCTTTCTAAAGCTTCAGCTTTTGTTGTAGCCACCACCAATACGTCATCCATATAGACAACTACAAATGTATTTGCAAGTTCCCCAAGCGTATGCATCACTGTACGCTGAAAAACTGAAGGTGCATTTTTAAGACCAAACGGCATTGACAAAAATTCGCATTGGCCGTCTGGAGTGACAAAAGCCGTACACTCTATTGACTCTTCATGCAAAAGGTAGTATCCGCTTGCCATATCTAGACATGTGAAATATTTCGCTCCCTGAAGTCTGGCTATCTGATCTGCTATTAGAGGCAACGGATATTTATCTGAGACTGTATTCGTATTTAATTCACGGTAATCGACACACAAGCAATGAGACCCGTCTTTTTATTCACTAACATCATAGGACTTGAATAAGATGAGCAACTTGGCCTTATGACATTGCATTCTACTAGCTCTTTAATCTTCTCGCGTACCAACTCTCTTTCATTTTGACTAAGTCTGTATGGTCTTCTTTGAATAATTTTTCTGAGGTTTACTAATTCAATTTTCATCTCACCTGTATGGACTCTAGATGAAGGAATTCCCTTTATAAAGGATTTTGAAATATTTTTTAATAAATTGTTTAATTTATCAAATATGTCATCAATTTAGAAAATATATCATCATTTGAACAACAGTTTACAGATTTTGGTCTAACAATTTAAAATTTTCCCGGTGACACAATGACATGAAAACCCTGCGACAGTATTTCTAGACCAATCACAATGTCGCTCTCCAAACACTGATCGCCCAAAACGTGGAACAGCATATCAATATAATGATTGTTAATTTTTTTTTTTCACGTTGCCAAGCATTTGCAATGTACTACAAATGCTGTCATTCCCAATACCCTTTAACATTACTACGTTGTAAATTCTTTTTCCGGCTAACTGAGTACTTATCTTTTGTTTAATAGACGAACATTCCGCTCCAGAGTCAAACATTGTCAAAAACATAGCTGCTGGTGTTTCTACACTGGTGAAGCGCTGTACAAAAATTTCCTTAAACTCGGTCCAATTTATGTCAGGATAACATATTTGTGAAAGCCACTGCGCCGCACTGCCTTCCAACGCTGCTCTCAAAGCCATCACCAACGCACTGCCTTTTATGTTATTTTTTGCCAGAATTATATTTACTGTAGCACACCACGCGGATGTGTCTGCGCCAACAAGATCTTTTCAATATTATTGCTACACTTTATGTTCACACAACGACGCAGACGCACGATAAATTGATTCGAAACAAATTTTTAACGCGCTCCCGCTAACACGTCCGGCACTCGCCATGGATCATTTGTCATATTAGGTAGCGAGCCAGATCCCACTTCTGATGTTGCAGCATTAAGATTATTTTCCATTATTTAGCGCAGTGAGTTTCGGTCGCTCTCAGAACTCAGACACAACTGACTCTCGTGTCTCTTATTTCTCTCGAGCCTACCCCCGAACCACACTCAGCAACAGCGTCAAACGCTGTCGCCTCGCGAAAACGGGACTTCCTAGAACCGACAACTTAATCAAAATATCGAAAGACGCACCAATACGCATAGCTAGAAGCCGACGCAATATGATGAAATTATCATTGTGAAATACCGAAAACTACAACCACACACATACAAACTTAGTACGCGCCGACATATTTATATACATATAACATTGACATTATCGCCACAATCCGAACGGACGGCGAACCGGTGTACTCTAGGTTATATCCATACCCGAGGGGCGTGTCTGAGTTTGTCAACGCAGAAGTTAAATGGCATGATTAGACCCTTAACGTCTTTTTACAACAACCCAATATGGGTCGTCGACAAAAAAGGTGTCGATGAGTCAGGGCACCAAAAGAAACGTTTGGTAATTGATTATAGGAAATTAAAATTAGTACCAACCACTCAAGAAAGGTGAAAATCGAGTTAAGCACCAACCAGTTAGAGGCTTTCAGCAGACTAAAAGAACTGCTCGCCTCCGAGAATATGATGCTACCATATCCTGACTTCAAGAAACCATTCGACCTTACGACTGTTGCGTCAGGTCAAGGGCTCGGAGCCAATGATTTCGCGTACATTGCGAAACAATGAGATAAGTTTCGCAACAATGAGCGAGAACTTTTGACCATTTTATGGACCCTGAAAAATCTCCGAAATTACATGTGTGTTAAAAACTTAAATATTCATACAAACCACCAGCCGTTAAAATTTGCCGATTCGGACAAAAATCCGAAGGCAAACATAAAACACTGGAAAGCATTTATTGACGATTACAATGCCAAAATCTACAAAGCTCGGAAAGGGAAGTCTTGTGGCAGATACCTCGTATCGCAAAAATATTAGCGGTTTGGAAGGTTTGGCAGAATCTGATGCTGCTACAATCCACAGCGAAGAGTCTCTGAACAGTACGAGGCGACAGATAGATGAATTGTTTTCGAAACCAGATTATACCGGAGGAGAGTACTGGTATGGAGCACAAGTCTTACATTATCTTTAAAACGAAGAACCGACACAATATTCGATTTTCAGATCAAAACACACTGTTCCAAATTTGACAGGAGGTCGTTAACACCGAGGTAACAAACGCAATATTTTGCGAACTTCCTATAATTGCTTTGATTCAGCAGAGACTGATCGAAACATTTAGAACATTTTGGTACTCGAAGAGTTTTGTTTGTATTGTATGTATTGTATGTACTGTATGTATTGCTCGTAATGTGCATGTATTAAGATAAGTGTAGAACGTTTGGAATATCGGCTCTTCGCAGGGATCAGGAGATCCCGTAGTCCGGTACCCCCGACTAGAGCTTTTTTAATTGTTTGTTCTAAACTTTTTTCCTGTGCAATTACGATTTTTTCTTTTACTCGCTCTGCAGTTTCTAGAGAGAGAGAATGAATGATTTCAATCGGTTTTGTGTTTGTGACCGAATAAAAAAACCTATTATATTTTATCTTTGCTAAAAGGGTATTGTCCACAATGTCTTCGATGTGGTCCCCTTTTTTAAGGCAACGACTTTTTTCCCGAGGTTGCCATGAAAGCGGTCAACCTGCCCATTAGATGTACTGTGTAGCGGCGGTGCGTTGCGATTACTATACCAAAATTCTTTAACAACATTGTTTTTATAGTCTCCGAATTTAATGACCTTTCGTGGTCACAATATATTGTTTTTGTTTTTATGAAAAAATTCAACAGTTGTAACGTGAACGAATTGGTTAAATGGCTGCGAATTTTGAAAATTTGTCAATGCAGGTCAGAAAGAATTTGTTTGTAGAATATACATCTACGTGTATCATTTCTCCAGCATATGACGGTATTGGGGTCTTTCCTATTTCTTGTCCAATCGGGTGCCGATCGTGTTTACTCATAGCGCAAACTCTACAATTTGCAGCTATTTCTGCTGTCAAACGGCCCATATTTGTTGGGCGTTTTCTTGGGCGCCGCGATAAGCGCGATTATGTTCGGCAAAAGCTATTTCCCTCTTTTCCGTCAGTCTATGCTGAATAAAAGCCAGTATAGGAAGTTCGCAAAATATTGCGTTTGTCACCTCGGTATTAACGACTTCCAGTAAAATTTGGAATAATGTCTTAAAGAGAATGTAAGACTTGTGCTCCATTCCAGTGCTCTCCTCCGGTATAATCTGGTTTCGAAAACAATTCACCGGCTTATCTGTCGCCTCGTACAGGTCAGAGACTCTTCGCTGTGGATTGTAGCAGCATCAGATTCTGCCAAACCTTCCAAAGCGCTAATATTTTGGCGAGATTAGGAGTCTGCCACAAGATTTTCCTTTCCGGGCTTGTAGATGATGTTAGAGTTGTTAGTCATCAATAAATGCTTTCCAGCGTTTTAATTCTTATCCGAATCGGCAAATTTTAACGGCTGGTGGTCTGTATGGATATTTAAGTTTTTAACAGCATACATGTAATTTCGGATATTTTTCAGGGTCCATACAATGGCCAAAAGTGCTCGCTTATTTGTTGCAAAACTTATCTTATTGTTTCGCAATGTACGCGAAATCATTGGCTCCGATCCCTTGACCTGACGCAACTGTCGTAAGGTCGAATGGTTTCTTGAAGTCAGGATATGATACCATCACATCCTCGGAGGCGAGCAGTTCTTTTAGTCTGCTGAAAGCCTCTAACTCGATTTTCACCTTTCTCGAGTGGTTGGTACTAATTTTTTCATTTTCGCCTTTCAAATTGTCTGTAATGTTGACGAATCCCGTTATAAAACACCTGCTCAGCCTAGAAATGAGCTAAGGTTAAACATGGTTTTTGGCGGTTGAAAATCCTTCATGGCTTGTACTTTATCAGCCGACGTTTGGATTCCGCCTCTGCATACTGTTAGTGCCATGCATTTGAAGAATTTGGACTTTTCCTGAGAAACCCTGATGCCGGCGTCTCTAAGGCCCCACTCAATATGTTTGACGTGGTCTTCCTTATTTGGGGAGAAGATTATTACGTCAACTACATAGATGTAACAAGTCTTCCCAATTTGATCTCTGAGGACATCATCTATTGCCCTCTGAAAGAGGCTAGGGGCATTGGTCACAGAGAAAGCGGTCTTTTCTCTGTCCTTTTCTGCCAACTCTAACTGCTGAAAGCTTGATTATAACTCCACTGTTGTAAAATACTGGGCTTCACCCGTGTTCTACAATATGGTCGATATCGTTGGGATAGGGTATTTATCGTCGATAGTTTTTATACTCGTTCACAAAGTATTTATTTATTTATTTATTTATTTAAATAAGGAAATTGACAAAACGACTGTCAAACTTAAAAATAAACAAACTGTTGGGCGCAGCAACACCTAGTTTTACTATTTAAGAGAACTTTGCATATCATTAAGAGATTTCAGCAACTTGTGCCGTTTTGCTCTCCGCCCTTTAGCCGGCTCAAGCCGGCGCTCGTAGATCAATGCTGCAGTGCAATTTGGGAAGTCATACTTAGCTAATCGTTTTTGGGCAGATGCTCGTGCACAGCAGCTCTGCAGTTACATACATACAATCATATATACGCATAGAACAATAAAATAAACTGTGAATATTGTAATAAATAAATAATAAATATATAAAAAAACTATTCGAAAGATCTCGGTAGCTCAACATTTGGTGACCCCGACGTGATCTTCTATATATATATATAAATATATATGTTGTAGCTTAAGATTCGTTTCCATTACTTAGCGCAGCGAGTTTCGGTCGCTCTGAGAATGCAAACACAACTGACTCTTGTGTCTCTTATTTCTCAAGCCTACCCCCGAACCACACTCGGCGACAGCGACGCAACTCTGTCGCCCCGCTAAAACGGTAACTGTCAAATATCTAAAGACGCACCAACGCACACGTGTTCTTATTACGCATCAACACGCTGTCGACCCGCTAAAACGGGACTTCCCAATGGCATCATATTGCGCAGTACTCGAAGACGCAGCAACGCACACTGTTGTCACGCCCCGACACAGCGCCAGCCCTTCGATCCTCTGACGCTCCGACACGGCCAACCTGACCATAACACGACCTCGTGTAGTTTTACAAAAATGCCTTACTGCATAATTCATTTTATCTATAAATTTTCGAAAGTTATTTAAGATTAACATTTTTCATTTTGATTACAACTATTTTTGCTTCAGGGTTTCATACAAAATTTTATCTTCAACTTTTAGTTTCGTTCTTAAACTGCTATAAAATAAATCTTTAGCTTAATTCAACTTTCTTCACAATCCTTTTTATCGTCATAGACTCAACTGGTTTTACATTACATCATCTTATGCGTCACACGCCATGATCAAAACTTTTCTTATCAGCCCCTTCAGGCATCCATACTGTCTCTTTCAGCAGTTTCACTCGCAATCGTTTCAATACTGTCTCTTTTAGCAGTTTTCACTCAATCGTTTCAATACTGTCGCTTTTAACAGTTTCATTCTCAATCATTTCAATACTGTCGCATTCAACTTTTTCATTCCCAACATTATTCAAATCCTTCTTACTACTTTCTAACTCAACTGGTACATACCCTTCTGGCAATTTTCTTATATCGTCATGAGCATACTTGTATTTTCTATTATTTGTCAATGACCTTAGGACATATCTATCTCCGTCCAACAATTCAGCTATTTGTAACGGTCCCCTAAACTTTGGACTCAACTTCGTTTGATGCCTTGCCTCATTCTTTAACAACACAAAATCTCCTATTTCGTATCCAACAACCTTAGTCTTGGTTTTATCAAACCGTTTCTTGCTATATACTGCTGCCGCTGATATATTTTGCACTGCTCGAGCTCTTAATTCTGCCAAATCACAATTCACAATGCCAATAAACAATTCTAAAGGGCTTGTCTTTGTTACTCGACTTACTGTACAATTTAAGGCCAACTGTACAATTTAAGGCCAACTGTATTTCACCTAATGCGTTTTGCCAAGATCGGCTGCTAGTCTCAACTGCCGTTAGTAAGTTTTTTAAAGTTCTCATAATGTGTTTCACCTGTCCGTTAGTTCTACTTGCGCCTGTCGCAACCAAATGCAAACTTATTTTCTGTTGATAACAAAACTGTTGTTCTGTTGTTAGCAAAACACCTACCCTGGGCTGCTATTATGCGGTTTGGTACTCCAAACAAAGATACAGCCAAACAAAGATACCGCCGATGTCACAGCACCTATGCAATCGTCAGCATCAATCTTAAGTGTATGTGTTAAATAAACAAATTTGGTAAAAGCGTCCACTTGGACAATAACATATTCCTTCTGATCAGACTTGCCACTCAACTTTCCTGTTATGTCTATGTGTATCGTGTACCAAGGTGTGCTGACCTTTGGTATTGGATGAATTCTAGCTTGAATTTTACCCGAGGATGACTTTGAAATCTTACAAGTAATACAGTTTTCAACAAACTTTCGTATATACTTAGACATGCTATCGAACTAATAATAGTCATAGGCCTTATCTAAAGTCTTCTCTCAACCTAAGTGCATGATTGTCTCGTGAATCTGATTTATTACAGACCATCTGAATGCCCTTGGAATAGTTGGCAAAGATAGAGTTCTACCATTTCTCTGAATTTTTCGATAAAGTAATCCTGCTCTCAACTCATTAGTTTTTGCAATGTCCTCGGAAAGAGAATTGTCCTTCAGTTTGTTCACAATATTGATCCTTGCGCTGTTCAGCCATAAGCCAATCACTAGATATCTCTGCCAAATTAACTCGTTTTTCAGGAACTTTAGAAGTATCAATCACATTAGAGGATGAGAGATTTCTGGAAAAGAAATCAGCATGAGCCATTCGTTTACCCTCTCTATACTGCAAATCAAATGAGAACGACTGTAAATAAGCCCACCATCTTTGTGCTCTGGAAGATAGGTCACGTTTAGTTCTTGTTGCTTTTAAATGAGTTGCAATCGGTAAAAACCACAAAATCTCTACCCATCACATAATGACGAAAATGCGTTATAGCCATGACAACCGCAAGGGTCTCCAACTCATAAGAATGGTATCGTGCTTCTGCAGGTGAAGTAGCCTTACTGAAAAATTCAACGACATGCGGCTTGTTATCGATTTTGTGTAGCAAGATGGCTCCATATCCACGAGCACTTGCATCAGTATGCAATTCGATTGGATATTTAGGGTCAAAAATAACTAAAACTGGCTTCTGTGTAAGTACAGAAATAACTTTTTGTCTTATTTGTTCATGTTCTGGCTTTCAAACAAACTCGTTCTTTTCCGATGTCAAAAGATACAAAGGCTTCATGAAACATAACATTGCATAAATTGCCGAAAGTAAGACGCTAATCCAATAAATTGTTTTAAAGCAAGGACTGACTGAGGAGGCGGTGGAGCAGTTAACGCTGAAACTTTAAGTGAATTTGGACGAAGTTGGCCTGCGCTCACTTCGTATCCCAAATGTTGAACTGTCGACTTGAGAAACGAACACTTTTTAATATTGAACATAAATCTAGCTTTCGTGAGAATATCAAGGGTAATCTGTAATCTTTTTAAAGCTTCAGCTTTTGTTGTAGCCACCACCAATACGTCATCCATATAGACAAATACAAATGTATTTGCAAGTTCCCCAAGCGTATGCATCACTGTACGCTGAAAAACTGAAGGTGAATTTTTAAGACCAAACGGCATTGACAAAAATTCGTATTGGCCGTCTGGAGTGACAAAAGCCGTACACTCTATTGACTCTTCATGCAAAAGGGATTTGGTAGTATCCGCTTGCCATATCTAGACATGTGAAATATTTCGCTCCCTGAAGTCTGGCTATCTGATCTGCTATTAGAGGCAACGGATATTTATCTGAGACTGTATTCGTATTTAATTCACGGTAATCGACACACAAGCAATGAGACCCGTCCTTTTTGTTCACTAACATCATAGGACTTGCATAAGGTGAGCAACTTAGCCTTATGACATTGCATTCTACTAGTTCTTTAATCTTCTCGCGTACCAACTCTCTTTCATTTTGACTAAGTCTGTATGGTATTCTTTGAACAATATTTCTGAGGTGTACTAACTTAATTTTCATCTCACCTGTACTGACTCTAGAAGAAGGAATTCCCTTTATAAAAGATTTTGAATAATTTTCTAATAAATCGTTTAATTTATCCCTATCTTCGCCGACAAGATCAGTATCCAATTTAAAAAATATATCATCATTTGAACAACAGTTTACAGATTTTGGCCTAACAATTTCAAATTTTCCCGGTGACACAATGAGATGAAAACCCTGCGACAGTATTTCTCGACCAATCACAATGTCGCTCTCCAAATACTGATCGCCCAAAACGTGGAACAGCATCTCAATATAATGATAATTATTAATTAATTTTGACGTTGCCAAGTATTTACAATGTACTACAAATGCTGTCATTCCCAATACCCTTTAACATTACTACGTTGTAAATTCTTTTTCCGGCTAACTGAGTACTTATCTTTTGTTTAATAGACGAACATTCCGCTCCAGAGTCAAACATTGTCAAAAACATAGCTGCTGGTGTTTCTACACTGGTGAAGCGCTGTACAAAAATTTCCTTAAACTCGGTCCAATTTATGTCAGGATAACATATTTGTGAAAGCCACTGCGCCGCACTGCCTTCCAACGCTGCTCTCAAAGCCATCACCAACGCACTGCCTTTTATGTTATTTTTTGCCAGAATTATATTTACTGTAGCACACCACGCGGATGTGTCTGCGCCAACAAGATCTTTTCAATATTATTGCTACACTTTATGTTCACACAACGACGGAAACGCACGATAAATTGATACGAAGCAAATTTCTAACGCGCTCCTGCTAACACGTACGGCACTTGCCAAGGATCATTTGTCATATTAGGTAGCGAGCCAGATCCCACTTCTGATGTTGTAGCATTAAGATTCGTTTCCATTACTTAGCGCAGCGAGTTTCGGTAGCTCTGAGAACTCAAACACAACTAACTCTTGTGTCTCTTATTGCTCTCAAGCCTACCCCCGAACCACACTCGGCGACAGCGACGCAACGCTGTCGCCCCGATAAAACGGTGCATTACTGTCAAATATCTAAAGACGCACCAACGCACACGTATTCTTATTACGCATCAACACGCTGTCGACCCGCTAAAACGGGACTTCCCAATGTCATCATATTGCGCAGTACTCGAAGACGCAGCAACGCACACTGTTGTCACGCCCCGACACAGCGCCAGCCCTCTCGAACCTCTGACGCTCCGACATATATATAAGTTCTTGCAAGTTCCGTTTGCGCATAAACTGTTTTATGTCAATTACTTTGTGCCGCTACTTATTGCATAGTCGTCAGACACACATTCGTTTCGACTTGCAATACAGTGCCGTCCATAAAAACAGTACCAGCTATTGTGCGTGCATTAGTTGTAATGCATACAGGCATTCAATAGTGGCGATTTAATAAAGAATTTGTAATAAACTAATTAATAAAACAATTTAAATTCATTTCTGAACTGCGATTCTTGCCTTAGCTCGCGCTCATTCTTCGATTACAGCGCGCATAATCTCTGTGTAGTTACGCTTGTGCCGTTACTGTTCTCTCATTGCCATTGCACTCGTTCCGTTCGCCAGCAGTACAGTCGCTTCCATAAAAACCGTGTCGGTGTGCGTTTATTCATACACGTGCATTTACAGACAAACACGTACAGCTATCAACTCATACTTCTGCAGTCATTTTCATACCAACACTTTCAAGCCATACCGTAACTTCTTGTGTGCGACGTCTACTCGTCATGGCGAATTTAGAAGCTAATACAGTTGCGCCTGAAGAGCGAGTGAGTTTTTATAAGCTCAAAGTTAAATCGGTATTTGAGCGTTTAAAAAGGTTGCAAATTAAGGTTGAAGCGGAGGCACTTACCGATCACAGTGACAGCACCTTAACAGTTTT
This sequence comes from Drosophila nigricruria, assembly GCA_037075265.1. Classification (NCBI taxonomy): domain Eukaryota; kingdom Metazoa; phylum Arthropoda; class Insecta; order Diptera; family Drosophilidae; genus Drosophila; species Drosophila nigricruria. The sequence goes on along the minus strand of JBAMCI010000106.1, from coordinate 150,922 downwards.
ATTGGATCATATTGGCAAGTTAAGCAGTTACTTTGGTGAAGCCCACGACCACCTAGAGGAGCTTGATTTTGATGAGATGTACAGTGACTTGCGCATGGATTTCGATCACTTAATATTGGTCATGCAGTCTTCAATATTGTCGGAAATTCAGAGCCGCAGCACTCAAGTGCCTCATAGTTCCACGCTTAGTAGACCAATGACGCATATGCAGGCTCCCGCTTCTAAACTACATTCCGCACCTGCGCTGCCGCCATTAAAATTACCTACGTTCAGCGGTGGATATGAAAAATGGGCCGAATTCTACTCAATGTTTTCAACAATCATTGATAGTCGACCCGAAGTCAACAACATGGAAAAGCTTCAATATTTACGATCCTGTCTAGACGGTGCAGCGTTGGACACAGTTCACTCTCTGGAGATTTCGAACCATAACTATACGGAGGCCATAACCCTATTGAAACAAAGATATGATAACCGACGTTTAATTTTCCAGGCACACATCGTAAAGATCTTGGGGCTGAGGAGGGTAGAGAACGGATCTACCAGCAAGTTGCGAGAACTATCGGACAGCTTCAATGTGCATATGCGTGCACTCAGCAGCCTGGGCACAACAGAGCAGATAGCCAGCGCCATGATAGCTCAGGTGCTGCTACAGAAGTTCGATGCGGCCACACAAGCTAAGTGGGAAGAGAAGTTGGAGGATTCAGAGACATGCGAAGAAGTTTCTTCGTTTCTTGAGCTCCGTTGCCGGACCTTGGAATCGATGGAGTTTGCTATGACGAACTATTCATCCAGCAAGCCTGTAAATAGTAGTAGCAAATTTGTCACCAACAGGTCAGCATTCCATGTAACGGACCACAGCGCACAGAGTTGTGTCTTTTGCAATACGCCAGAGCATACTATCTACAAATGCTCAAGATTTGCAAACTTGTCACCTAGTCTACGCCTGAATGAGGTCAAAAGGGCTGGACTATGTTTGAACTGCTTGAAAGTCGGCCATCAGTCGCAACAATGTGGCTCGGGCGGCTGCCGAGTCTGTGGAGTCAAGCATCACACGCTTCTCCACGTCGGCAACTCCAGCACATCACAAGCAGTAGGTCTGTCAAAGCAACATTCATCGTCATCAATGATGCAGGGCATTCCTACGCAACCCCCAGCCCCATCTACTACTCTCCTAGCTCAAGATCTGATCAGCGATGTAGTGCTCCTGGGGACCGCAGTCGTCCTGGTAAAAAATCGGTTTGGTGAATTAGTTCCTTATCGTGCACTTTTGGATTCAGGCTCACAGCTGCATCTTATTACAGCTAGATGCGCCCCTCAATTGCAGCTCAAAAGGACAAAGACATCCTCAGCTGTCTATGATTTAGGCGACTGCAAGGTGGCCACCGATGGAAGTACGGTTTGCGTCACTCTTCGGTCTCACGACTCCATGTATGCAAATAGCTTCACAGCCACGATAGTCTCGAATGTAACTGGCAGACAGCCCTGTTCTGATGTGAACATAAGCACTTGAAACATACCGCCAAACATAACTCTGGCTGATCCAGCTTTTCATATTCCGCAGCGAATAGATTTGTTTATCGGAGCTAGCCTAGCTAGCCTATGAGTTTCTCTGTGTGGGTCAAATCAAGTTGCTGCCTTGACTGCCACTTTTACAGAAGACTCGTCTTTGCTGGATTGTGTCTGGAGGCGGAATTCGCAGCCCTAACACCGTGCTCGTGACTTCGAAGGTACCTTCAGAGCCAGATACAGACTTTGGTTCTGACGCCCAGTTGGACAGTCTCGTTCAGCGTTTCTGGGAGGTTAGGAGCTGCAATGACTCCGTCGTAAGGATCAGCAAAGAAGACTTGGACTGCGAGGCACATTTTGTAAGGCATTATACTCGAGTAGCCAATGGCCAATACTCAGTGCGCTTGCCTGTCAAGCTTAATTGTGAGCTTCTCGGTGAGTCTTATCAGCAGGTGCGGCGCAGATTTCTCAATTTGGAGAGGAAATTAAGTCGCTTGCCTCATATAAAGACTCAATACTCAGCATTCATGAAAGAGTACTCTGAGCTGGGTCACATGTCGCGTGTTCCGCGCGAATTGTTTCAACACTGCAGATATTTTCTTCCGCATCACTGCGTCCTGAAGGAAGGCAGTACAACCACTAAGCTTCGTGTCGTTTTTGATGGGTCAGCTGCTACATCAAGTGGCTACTCACTAAATGAAGTTCTAATGTCAGGTCCTGTCATTCAGCCGAAGATGATCAACATATTATTGCGTTTCCGAGCCTATCCAGTTGCACTCACCGGAGATATCTGCAAGATGTATCGCTGCGTGAAGGTGCCTGAACCGGACAGCTATCTACAATGTATTCTTTGGAGAAATTCACCTGACGATGAGTTAGAAGTGTTTAAGTTGGACACTGTAACTTATGGAACGAAACCGGCTTCATTCTTATCGATGCGTGCTATGCACCAACTCGCCATAGATGAACGAGAAGCGTTCCCACTCGGCTCAGAGGTGTTGCTTCGCGATTTTTATGTCAACGCTTTGATCTCTGGAGGAAAAGTCGAAGAAGCAAGGCGTGTCATGCAGGAGACCACTGGAATTTTGGAAGGTGGAGGATTCAAATTAAGGAAGTGGTGTTCAAGCCATCCCATGGTGCTGGACGGCGTGACAGATTGCGACAAGGAATCTCTTATAAAGTTCAATGATGGCAGCGACATTACAAAGACACTTTTGTTTTCATACTTAGCTCTGGACTCGAGCTGCAAGCCCTGTAGACGGTCTGTGCTTTCGTCCATTGCTCGGTTCTACGACCCCCTTGGACTGGTCGGCCCAGTAATAACAATGGCAAAAATATTCTTACAGCAGCTGTGGAGGCATAAGCTTAATTGGGACGAGAGTCTTCCTTCGGCACTTCATACTGCATGGCTTGACATTTGCAGTAACTTTGGCAGCGGCCTTAGGACTGCATTCCCCAGGCTGGTGATATTTCCAGGAGAGAAGGTAGAGGTCCATGGATTCTGTGATGCCAGCATCGACGCTTATGGAGCCTGTATCTACATCGTATCCAAGGGGCAACCTGGCATTAGCAGGTTACTTTGCTCAAAGTCTCGAGTCTCTCCCTTAAAGACGCTTACGGTTCCGAAGCTGGAATTATGTGGAGCAGAGTTACTAGCACGTCTGATGGATGAAGTAGCTGGCTTGGGCATTTTCACAGGTCAGTTTCACTGCTGGTGTGACTCTACTGTCGCATTATCCTGGATCAAAGACGAACCCGGACGCTTCAATGTATTTGTTGCAAATCGCATCGCCACGATACAGGATCTCACATCTACAATGGAGTGGCACTACGTACCTACTGAGTTAAATCCCGCTGACATATTATCTCGAGGTTCACTGCCCATTGAGTTGAACGCATCATCTCTTTGGTTTAGCGGTCCTGACTTCATTTCTAAACCCAGTGGCCAGTCTCGGTGCTTCCAGAGAAAACTTCAGTGGAGCGTCGCAAGACTGCTCTTCTCATAATGCGGGCAGTCTGTGAAGCCTCTATGGATTGCAAGTATGCGAACTCTTTTAGTCGTCTGCAGCGTATCTTTGCATATGTAGCGAAGTTTATTCATAAAGTTCGTGGTCCAGGACTCACTATCAGAGACATCTGAACCGGCACCCATATACTGTTGCGGGTGATTCAACGAGCTCATCTTTGGGAAGAAATAAACACACTTCAAACTAAAGGAACTGTTTCATCATCCAGCAGTCTTGCCTCCTTGTCGCCATTCTTTGACGAATTTGGGCTGCTACGTTTGGATGGTCGTCTCAAAAACTCTACATTGAACTTCGATAGTCGCCATCCAATCATCTTACCCAGAAGTCATCCAGTAACTCGGGCCATTATCATGCATTACCATCAGGGGAACCTCCACGCAGGACCCCGAGCAGTGCTAGCGTTGGTTCGATCCCAGTATTGGCCAATTGGTGGCAGAAAAACTGTAACTAGCGTGATTCATAAATGCGTGATATGCTTTCGGGCCAAACCGCGACTAGTAGAGCACATAATGGCAGATCTTCCCAAGGATCGCGTCGAAGGCTGTCGTGCGTTTTGGGTGACTGGAATCGATTTTTGCGGACCTTTCTTTTACAAGCCTGAGGCACGAAATAAGGCTCCTGTAAAATGTTACGTCTGTGTTTTTATCTGTTTTGCTACGAAGGCTATATGGTTGGTTGCATATCTGCATGCTCTACAGCGGTTCATATGCACTCGAGGAAAGCCAAGTCGAATTTGGTCTGACAATGCCACCAATTTTCTTGGTGTCCGCAACCAGCTTCAGGAGTTGAAACGTCTGTTTCTGTCAGATGCTCATCAGAATGCAGTGAAGGACCTCTGTCTAGCTGACTCAATAGAATGGCATTTCATCCCTCCACGATCTCTTCACTTTGGTGGTTTGTGGGAGGCTGCAGGGAAGACAGCGAAACATAATTTTTACCGAGCTGCTGGTCCTACTATCTTGGCCTATGATGAGCTTCGCACGTTGGTCTGCAACATCGCGGCTGTTATTAATTCTCGACCTTTAGTTTCGATTTCAGAGCATCCAGCAGATTTAGACGTATTGACGCCTGCGCATTTCCTTAATGGCGGCCCTCCTTCATCCTTCAGTGAGCCTAACCTTACAGGGCTCAAATTTAATCGTTTGGATGCCTGGCAGCGTGTGAGCTATCTTCAGCAGGTATTCTGGACACGCTGGCGAGAGGAGTACTTGAACCTTTTGCAGCAGCGAGCAAAATGGAGAGTATCTCAACCTGGCTTATCGGTTGGTGATGTGGTTCTCGTAAAGGACGAGAATCTGCCACCGCTGAAGTGGCCGTTGGCCAGGATAGTCGAACTCATCCCTGGAAGCGACGGCGTCGCAAGAGTCGCCGTACTTAAAACGGAGGCTGGCGAAATTAGAAGGGCTACAAACAAGCTGTGTCTGCTGTCCATTAAAGATTCTGTTAAATCCTAGGCTTCAACGGGGGGAGGATGTTGGGCGCAGCACACCTAGTTTTGCTATTTAAGAGAACTTTGCATATAATTAAGAGATTTCGGCAACTTGTGCCGTTTTGCTATCCGCCCTTTACACGCACATTCGTTCTCACGACACAGCCGGCTCAAGCCGGCGCTCGTAGATCAATGCAGTAGTGCAATTTGGGAAGTCATACTTAGCTAATCGTTTTTGGGCAGATGCTCGTGCGCAGCAGCTCTGCAGTTACATACATACAAACATATATACGCATAGAACAATAAAATAAACTGTGAACATAGAACAATAAAATAAACTATGAACATTGTAATAAATAAATAATAAATATATAAAAACGCTATTCGAAAAATCTCGGTAGCTCAACACAAACAAATAAGTTATATAGCCTAAAAGAACACAAAAAATATTTCAATAATACCACCAACCCGATGGGGGTATTTTATTTGCCAGTCCGGCCAGCTATGCCCCGATTCATAGCCTTGTATGGTCAGTGATATTATTGAGCTACAAAAGATATATGGTGTTAATAGAAACTTATAAAATATTTATTATAGACTCTTAAGTATAATTATTAAATAATAACTATAAAAGTAAAGATTAAAAGATAATTGAAAATATTAATAAAAGCAAACAGAATAAGAAGAGAGAGAAAGATAAAGAAAAAAAAAAAGGATTGGGAAATCACTCCACAATGTTAAAGATCTTGCAGGTCGTCAAATTTGTGAACCTGCTTACTCCTGGGAACTGTGTATGATTTCTCTAAGATGACCTGAAAGCAAGGATTTAATTATAGGTAGAGAGAGTTCAGAGGAAAACAGGTGATAAAATTTATTGTAATTAACACATAAAACGTGAAACGCACTATGCAAAGAATAATCCGAAGTGCACAATGGTAAATACAACGGACGAAAGTGTCTGGTTGTTCTGGAAGAAACAGAAAAATTAAGTTGCAATAACAGGCATGACGAGTGAATATTACCAATGATCGAATTATGTAGAAATACAATGCCCAGGATAGTTCTACGATTGATTAATGATGGAAGATCAATAAGAAGAAGCCTACTAAGATGAGACGGTAAACGAAGATTGGGGTCCCAGTTTAGATCTCGTAAGGCAAAGAGTAGAAACTCTTTTTGGACCGATTCAATACGATCCTGATACAATTTATGCTGTGGAGACCATATAATTGAACAGTATTCTAAAATAGGTCGTACCAGCGAAACATAAAGAAGTTTGGTAATGAATGGATCCTTGAATTCTTTTGTCCAACGTTTAATAAAGCCAAGAACACTTTTGGCTTCATTTATGATAGTTGAGATATGAGAATTGAAATTAAGTTTCGAGTCAAAAAGTACACCAAGATCTTTGACTGAAAAAATACGTTGCAAGGATAATAATTATTAAGTGATTAATTAGCAACATATGGATTAGTACGACAGAAGGTCATTATCATACATTTAGAACAATTTAAATGCAATTGATTAGCCACACACCAAAGTTGGAAGGAATTAAGATCATCTTGAAGGCGTAGATTATCAAGTGAATTAGATTACGAAAGACAGAGTTTTACGTCATCTGCATAAATAAATATCTTTGAATTCGATATACGGTTTGGGAGGTCATTTATAAATAGGGAAAAAAGTAACGGACCCAAATGACTACCCTGAGATACTCCCGACGAAACGAAAACAAGTTTCGAAAAGCGGTTCTCAACACAGCTCTTTGGGTTCTACCTTTTAAATAGGATGAAATCCAAGAAAGAAGTTTAGGGGAAAATCCTAAGTGATAAAGTTTTTGAAGTAATATATCGTGGTGGTGGTAAAAAACTGTCTTTGACTATGGAAGTGAATTCCAATAGATTAGTAGATCGATTAGTAGATCGATTTTGAACTAAACCATGCTGCGAGGGGGAAATAATCGATTAACAAAAATGGTGTAAGGTAGATTTTATTATTTCTTCAAATAATTTTGGAATAGCTGATAGTCTTGCAATACCTCTATAATTAGAAATGTCAGACCCCCCAACTTTTTTATATAGACGGAAAAACAGAGGTTTCCAGCGACAAATTAAATAGTTTTAGAAATGGTGTCTGAAGCGAACCACTACATTCTTTAATTACACAACTGGGAATATTATCAGCTCCAGGAAAAAAAAAAAGTTGAATGAACGAATGGCTGAAATCAGAGAAGTTGGGGAAACATTAGAAGCATTAATAATATTAGTTGTATAGGGATCTACCCAGGAGTAAGTGGATCGGAAAAAATCTGCAAAAAAACAAGTAAGAACGTTGCAGTCGGGCGCTACCGACCGTGGGATACTCATTCACACCCGCACAGATCACGCCCATTGCCACGCCCAAAATTGGTTTGTACACATATAATTTTTTGGAAATCAATAGAGGAGATCAGCAGTAATATCGTCATAAAATTTTGATTTTCTCACTGAGAATCGGAAAATCGTACAGTTTTTCCCGATTTGCCACGCCCCCAGTGGGCGCAGACATATAATTTTAAGCCAGTTCTTAGAAGTAGTGAAGGGTAACGTAAGTGTGAAATTTGGATGCTTACACTCAAAAAATGCGAAAATTACAGGGTATTATTTAGCCGGGCATGCCCCATAAGTGGCGTAAAAATTATTTTTAGGTCATCGATAGAGGAGCTCACCAGTAACTCAATCATCCAATTTGGAAGCTTCTAGCTCTAAAACTGTAGGAGCTATAAACTATGGGCGTAGATATATCCGTCATATCTTTTTCAACTTGGGTTGTCAACCTGAGTATATATACCAAGTTTCAAGTCTCTAGCATCAATAGTGCTCAAAATATTACAGAATTTGAAAAATCACTAGTATAGTCAGATCCGATTTGCCACGCCCCTAGTAGGCGTGGATATATAATTAATCCGTCGATCTACATAGGATCGTAGCAGTAACCTACGTGCCAAATTTGGGCATTCTAGCTTTAAAACTGTAGAAGATACAGTTTTAGCCGATTTGCCACGCCCCCAATGGGCGTAGATATATCCGCCATAGCTCTTTCTTCTTGAGTTGTCAACATTTTGTATTTGGTATAATGTGTAGCTTATACAATTTTGGTTTTTAACACATTTTGGATACCATCCCCCCTTACCTTCCCTTTCCCCATATTTGTAAAAACCGTTTTTCAAATACTAGAGACTTGTGCTTTGGCAAATACACACATATTAATGACGTAATCATGCTCTGAAAGGTTGATTAAGAAGGTCCATCTAAGCGCAGCCCATGCTCAGTCGCTGCGCTAACTGCGCAGTCAGCAGAGCGCGAGCTTATGCGTATATGTATGTGTGTATATGTGTGTGCATGTATTGCTTGTATAGATGTATATGTTAAAGAAGCATAGAATGTTTGTAGTATCGGCTCTTCGCAGGGTTCAGGGAATCTCCTAGTCGGGTACCGCCGACTAGAGCTTTTTTACTTGGTGTCTTGAGTTGTCAACACGAGTTCAACACATTCCAAATTTGCCGAAGCATAAGTCTCTAGCACTTGAAATACGTTTTTTGCAAATTTGGGGCGAAGGGGGCGTGGCTTCCAAAATATAAAAAAAATCAAAATATAATTGTAAAAAATTGAGCGGGCACATTCATTTTGAATGAAGCAATTTCACGAGAAGTCGTAAAATTGAACTTCGAAATAAAAACATTGGCTGCAGATTTGCTAACAATAAAAGCAGTTACAGCTTCACATGTCATGTCAGATGAAAGCCTAGATAGGAAAAGTTGATTTCGAGGAGAAACGATAGATAAAGTAGGTATATTAAGAGTGGGATAAGACGTCGGAATATTGTTCATTGCTTGACCAACAATCGGGGAAGCTTTTAATTTTTGGATAATAGACTTTTGAGTGTCTATTATTAAACTTCTCGGCGGAAGTCCTGCAGCTATACAAGCAGCATGTAAAGAAGGCCAGAAAAATTCAGTCCTTGGACAATGTGCTGGAGTTTATTGAGCAACTGTACAACTCTGTAGACTCAGAGCAAAAGAGTACCGGCCATACGTCTATAGAAGCAAGGAGAACGAGCTACAAAATAAGCCGTTTTTGCCAACTGGAATTTCGTCAGGAATTTAGAGCCGAGCCTGTTAAAAGGCGCAAGGAGTTTGTGTTTAAAAACGCGCTATGCTTTAAATGTCTAGGCACTTATAGCATTAAAAATTGCATAAAGAATTGGACTTGCAATCTCACAACAATTTGCTTCACGAAGATGCAAAAGAGACAGTCAGCAGGAATTGTCTAAAAAAATGGTCATATTCAAAATAAGTCTGGAAAATACGAGCAGCTACAGGGCCCTTATTGACGGAGGCTAACAGAAAACGTTGATGTCTGAAGAAGCCGCAGAGCAGCTAAAACTGCGCCGAATCAAAAGAAACGAGGAGGTTCAAGGAATTTAAAAGAACGTTGAAATGCTAAAAAATTGCGTTGCGATTAAACCAATCATTAAAAGCAAATTCCTTACCACAACGCTGGCACTTGTTATGCCAAAACTGCAGAGAACTCTACTGAGCAACAAAATTGACACGGATGTCATTAAGGATTAGATGGGCTGCGAGCTTGCAGACCCAAATTTTACTGAGTCCGGTACTATTGATGTTGTCATTGGCGTCGATTAACTCCCCCTAAAAATGTTGGGAAAAGTAATGAAATTAATCAAAACTCTGGGACAAAAGACTGAACTTGGATGGATTGTTTCTGGCAACATACCTAGACCATCAAGCAACAAGATAATCAGCGCAACAAACTTCTCGGAAAAAGGCTATGGCAAAAATACTGGAAAAGGCGCTGCAGGAGAAGCAGGACAACCAGCAAGAAGATCTTCGAGGAGAGGAGTTGGAAAAAATAGAAAGCAAAAAATTGCAACAGGAAAAAGAACAGTCGAAACAAGTCCACTAGAAACTACCCTGAACCAAACAAATAAAAACACGTTTAATAAATTAAAATAATAAAATTAAAATATATTTTTAAGGTAATAGTTAAATAAAAAACTTATTTACACATATGTATATGTCGGCGCGTACTAAGTTTGTATGTGTGGGGTTGTAGTTTTCGGTATTTCACAATGATAATTTCATCATATTGCGTCGGCTTCTAGTTATGCATATTGGTGCGTCTTTCGATATTTCGCAATAAATATCATCATCAGCATAAGCATAAGCCTTTGTAAGGGCTGTGATTGGTTGATTAAGTTGTCGGTTCTAGGAAGTCCCGTTTTAGCGAGGCGACAGCGCTTGACGCTGTTGCTGAGTGTGGTTCGGGGTAGGCTCGAGAGAAATAAGAGAAACGAGAGTCAGTTGTGTTTGAGTTCTCAGAGCGACCGAGACTCGCTGCGCTAAACAATGGAAAACAATCTTAGTGCTGCAACATCAGAAGTGGGATTTGGTCGCTGCCTAATATGCCAAATGATCCATGGCGAGCGGTAATGGAACTTGTGAAAGCACTACAATCAACGACGTCAAAAACAACAACTAGTAAGACAGTTGTGTTGCCGAAATTTAACGCAGATCGTGTTGGCACCGACGCATCCGCGTGGTGTGCTACAGTAAATATGATTCTGGAGGAAAATAACATAAAAGGCAGTGAGTTGATGATGGCTTTGAGTGCAGCGTTGGAAGGCAGTGCGTCGCAGTGGCTTTCACAAATATGTTATCCTGACATAAATTGGACCGAGTTTAAGGAACTTTTTGTACAGCGCTTCAGCAGTGTAGAAACACCAGCAGCTATGTATTTGACTACGTTCTCAACTTGCCTGGCCGAAGGAGAATGTCTCTCTAATTATGCTAGTCGCATGGTGACAACACTCGTCACTAAATGGCGTGAGATGGATGTGGAAGAGATTGCTGTTTCTGTGACGCTTGCTCACTTGGCTCATATGGATTCCAGATTGCAACGTCTAACTTTTACGTCGAACGTGCGCACTAGGATTGAACTGCAGACTGAGCTTAAAGCCTTCACCTTCAACAAACGAAAGAAATTTTTACTCGACGAAACCACTACATCTGACATAAAACGGCAGAAGTTGTCAGCAATAAAATGTCATTATTGTGGAAAGTTGGGTCACAGGATGGTTGAATGCAGAGTTAGACAGCAGCAAAATTTTCTTCCCCGTGTTGCAGAGCGTAGCGGCAAGAGCGTGTTTGGTCATCATCAGCAATCAAATGTAACCTGCTTCCAGTGTGGCGAGGTTGGACACATTTCAACCCATTGCAGTAATCTCAAAAGTGAAAAGGATCCGCATCAGGTGAAACGAGTGCAGCTTTGCAAAGTTGTTGAGCCCAAAGGAGAGATGGTTCATCAAGGCGAGACTTTTACGACAATGTTTGACTCTGGAGCGGAATGTTCGTTGATTAAACATAAGATAAGTACTAAGTTAGTCGGTAAAAGAATTAACAACGTAGTAATGTTGAAGGGTATAGGGAATGACAGCGCAAATACTTGGCAACGTAAAAATTAACAATTATTGTATTGAGATGCTGATCCACGTTTTAGGCGATCAGTATTTGGATAGCGACATTGTGATTGGTCTAGAAATTGTATTGAGATGCTGATCCACGTTTTAGGCGATCAGTATTTGGATAGCGACATTGTGATTGGTCTAGAAATACTGTCGAAGGGTTTCCATGTCATTGTGTCACCGGGAAAATTTGAAATTGTTAGACCAAAATCTGTAAACTGTTGTTCAAATGATGATATATTTTCTAAATTGGATACAGATCTTGTCGGCGAAGATAGGGATAAATTAAACGATTTATTAGAAAATTATTCAAAATCTTTTATAAAGGGAATTCCTTCTTCTAGAGTCAGTACAGGTGAGATGAAAATTAAGTTAGTAGACCTCAGAAAAATTGTTCAAAGAAGACCATACAGACTTAGTCCAAATGAAAGAGAGTTGGTACGCGAGAAGATTAAAGAACTAGTAGAATGCAATGTCATAAGGCCAAGTTGCTCACCTTATGCAAGTCCTATGATGTTAGTGAACAAAAAGGACGGGTCTCATCGCTTGCGTGTCGATTACCATGAATTAAATACGAATACAGTCTCAGATAAATATCCGTTGCCTCTAATAGCAAATCAGATAGCCAGACTTCAAGGAGCGAAATATTTCACATGTCTAGATATGGCAAGCGGATACTATCAAATCCCTTTGCATGAAGAGTCAATAGAGTGTACGGCTTTTGTCACTCCAGACGGCCATACGAATTTTTGTCAATGCCGTTTGGTCTTAAAAATGCACCTTGAGTTTTTCAGCGTACAGTGATGCATACGCTTGGGGAACTTGCAAATACATTTGTATTTGTCTATATGGATGACGTATTGGTGTTGGCTACAACAAAAGCTGAAGCTTTAGAAAGATTACAGATTGCCCTTGATATTCTCACGAAAGCTGGATTTATGTTCAATATTTCTCAAGTCAACAGTTCAATATTTGAGATACGAAGTGAGCGCAGGCCGAATTCGTCCAAATTCACATAAAGTTTCAGCGTTAACTGCACTACCGCCTCCTCAGTCAGTCCCTGCTTTAAGACAATTTTTTGGATTGGCGTCTTACTTTCGGCAATTTATGCAAGGATTTTCCTGTTTCATGAAGCCTTTGTATCTTTTGACATCGGAAAAGAACGAGTTTGTTTGGAAGCCAGAACATGAACAAATAAGACAAAAAGTTATTTCTGTACTTACACAGAAGCCAGTTTTAGTTATTTTTGACCCTAAATATCCAATCGAATTGCATACTGATGCAAGTGCTCGTGGATATGGAGCTATCTTGCTACACAAAATTGATAACAAGTTGCATGTCGTTGAATTTTTCAGTAAGGCTACTTCACCTGCTGAATCACGATACCATTCTTATAAGTTGGAGACCCTTGCGGTTGTCATGGCTATAACGCATTTTCGTCATTATTTGATGGGTAGAGATTTTGTAGTTTCTACCGATTGCAAGTCTTTTAAAGGATCAAGAACTAAACGTGAACTATCTCCCAGAGCAGAAAGATGGTGGGCTTATTTACAGTCGTTCTCATTTGATTTGCAGTATTTATTTATTTATTTAAAAAAAGGAAAATTGACAAATCGAGTGTCAAACTTAAAGATAAACTAAAGAAATAAGTTATAAAGCCCAAAGAACACAAAAAAAAAAAAAAAAAAAAAAAAAAACAAGTAAGAGTGCTCTAGTCGAGACGGCTCGACTACGAGATACCCTGAACCCTGCGAAGATCCAATCTTCCCAACATGATATGCTTATTTTACATATGTAAATATTGCGAGCAACAAACACACACACATGCATACGCACGCACGCATAAGCACGCGCTCTGCTGACTGCGCAGTTGACGCAGCGACTGCGCTCGGGCTGCAATATGCCTATTGTATGGGGAATTAAATGTTTAATAACTTTTTTTGTGAATAGACTTTCTTAATCAAATTTTCACAGCGTAATTATGTCATTCATATGTGTGTATTTGGCAAAGAACAAGTCTCTAGTCTTTGAAATACAAATTTTTCAAATTGGGGGCGAAGGGGGCGTGGCATCCAAAATTATCCTCATTCATTACAAGGATCTACACAGTGAATTTGGAGTCTCTAGCTCTTACGGTATGCTTAACCGAAGAAAAAATATCGATTTTTATCGATAATAAGGAAACGGGATGAGTTATCGAAAATCTAATCGTACTGCGTAGGCTATAGACGAGTATTCTCTGAAAATTTCAGATCTGTAGCTTTTGTGGTTTACGAGATCGCTGCGTTCATACGGACGGACGGACGGACAGACGGAAACGGCTATTTCAACTCAGCTCATCGAGCTGATCAAGAATATATATACTTTATGGGATCTGCCATGTCTCCTTCTGCCTGTTACATACATTTTCACAAAAACATTATACCCTGATTTCTCATTTTCAATGGGTTCAGGGTATAAAAAAAAAAGAGGGTAAACGAATGGCTCATGCTGATTTCTTTTCCAGAAATCTCCCATCCGCTGATGTGATTGATACTTCTAAAGTTCCTGAAAAACGGGTTAATTTGGCAGAGATATCTAGTGATTGGCTTATGGCTGAACAGCGGAAGGATTTCGATATTATCAATATTGTGAACAAACTGAAGGACAATTCTCTTGCCGAGGGCATTGCAAAAACTTATGAGTTGAAAGCAGGATTACTTTATCGAAAAATTCAGAGAAATGGTAGAACTCGATCTTTGCCAATTATTCCAAGGGCATTCAGATGGTCTGTAATAAATCAGATTCACGAGACAATCATGCACTTAGGTTGGGAGAAGACTTTAGATAAGGCCTATGATTATTATTGGTTCGATAGCATGTCTAAGTATATACGAAAGTTTGTTGAAAACTGTATTACTTGTAAGATGTCAAAGTCATCCTCGGGTAAAATTCAAGCTAGACTTCATCCAATACCAAAGGTCAGCAAACCTTGGCACACGATACACATAGACATAACAGGAAAGTTGAGTGGCAAGTCTAATCAGAAGGAATATGTTATTGTCCAAGTGGACGCTTTTACCAATTTTTTTTTTTTATTTAACACACACTTAAGATGAAGCTGACAATTGCATAGGTGCTGTGACATCGGTTGTATCTTTGTTTGGAGTACCAAACCGCATAATAGCAGACCAGAGTAGGTGTTTTGCTAGTTCTAAATTTAGTGAGTTTAGTTCTCAACAGAAAACAAGTTTGCATTTGATTGCGACAGGCGCAAGTACTGACGGCAACTTACTGACGGCAATTGAGACTAGCAGCCGATCTTGGCAAAACGCATTGGGTGAGGTACAGTTGGCCTTAAATTGTACAGTAAGTCCAGTGACAAAGGCAAGCCCATTAGAATTGTTTATTGGCAAGGTTGCTCGTCCGTTTGGGTTGCTTCCACCATGTGAAACGACACAAGAAGTTGACTTGGCAGAATCAAGAGCTCGAGCAGTGCAAAATATATCAGCGGCAGCAGTATATAGCAAGAAACGGTTTGATAAAACCAAGGCTAAGGTTGTTGGATACGAAGTAGGAGATTTTGTGTTGTTAAAGAATGAAGCAAGGCATCAAACGAAGTTAAGTCCAAAGTTTAGGGGACCGTTACAAATAGCTGAATTGTTGGACGGAGATAGATATGTCCTAAGGTCATTGACAAATAATAGAAAATACAAGTATGCTCATGACGATATAAGGAAATTGCCAGAAGGGTATTTACCAGTTGAGTTAGAAAGTAGTGATAAGGATTTCAATAATGTTAGGAATGAATGTTAGAATGAAAAAGACAGTATTAAAACGATCAAGAATGAAATTGTTGAAAGAGACAGTATTGGAATGATTGAGAATGAAACTGTTGAAAGAGACAGTATTGAAGAGTAAAACTGTTGAAAGAGACAGTATGGATGAATGAAGAAACTGATAAGAAAAGTTGAAAGAATTGGTCATAATGCAAGCACAAGTGCAAAACAAATGTTTTGATCATGGCGTGTGGCGCTTAAGATGATGTAATGTAAAACCAGTTGAGTTTATGATAATGAAAAGGATAGTGAAGAAAGTTTAATTAAGCTAAAGATTAATTTTATAGCAGTTTAGGAATGAAACTAAAAGTTGAAGATTAAATTTTGTAAAATTTTGTATGTAAAAGTACACGAGGTCGCGTTATTGTCAGGATGGCCGTGTCGGCGCGTACTAAGTTTGTATGTGTGTGGTTGTAGTTTTCGGTATTTCACAATGATAATTTCATCATATTGCGTCGGCTTCTAGTTATGCGTATTGGTGCGTCTTTCGATATTTCGCAATAAATATTATCATCAGCATCAGCATAAGCTTGCTTGCAATATGGTAACGAATTTGCTTTTAACGATTGGTTTGATCGTTAAGCAAACGCTACTTTTAAGTACTTCCACACTCTGTGAAATTCCTTTAATTTCCAAGTTCCGTTTGATTCGGCGCAGTTTTAGCTGTTGTGCGGCTTCTTCCGATATCAAGGTTCTTTGTGAACCTCCATCAATAAGAGCCCTTAGCTGCTCGTATTTTCCAGATTTATTTTTAATCCGAATGAGCGCAGTTGCCAGCAACGTGTTTTGCCCTTTGTTTTCTTTTAAAGAATTGCTGCTGACGGTCTCTTTTGTGAGACTTAGAGCATTGATTGCAAGTCCAATCCTTTATGCAATCTTTAATGCGATGAGTGCCAAGACATTTAAAGCATAGCGCGTTTTTAAACACAAACTCCTTGCGTTTTTTAAAAGGCTCGGCTCTAAATTCCAGACATCTGGTTAAGTCCAGTTGACAAAAACGACATATTTTGTAGCTCGTTTTCTGTGCTTCCATAGTCGCATGGCCGGCACTCTTTTGCACTGAGTCTACAGAGTTGTACAGTTGCTCAATAAACTCCAGCACATTGTTCAAGGACTGAATTTTTCTGGCTTTCTTTACATGCTGCTCGTAAAGCTGCAGGACGTCCGCCGAGAATCGCCTCAGCAAAATCTGAGCGAATAAAGCATCAGCATCATTACCAATTTTTCCTTTTTCTTTGTGTCCAAGAATTTGCGGATACTGCCTTCATCATTGTTCTTCAGCAGTTCCATGTCCACTAGCTGGTTAACGGCGTTAGCAAATATTTTGCGCTTGTTTTCGTAGCGCTTGCATATTCGCTCCCACGCTGCATTATAGCTAGCAGACGATCCAATTAATAAATGGCCTACTACCATTTTGGCTTCTCCTATGAGGCAAGATTTCAGATAGTTCAGCTTCCTTGTATCGCTGATATCCTTCCTGCTGTGAATTACCTCGGGGAACAGCTCGAAGAACGTTGGCCACTCTTTGGAATTTCTATTAAAATGAGGAAGATCCACTTTTGGCAGCTCTGGAACGTCTTCTTTTATGTTGTGCAAGTCACCTATTTTTCTGTTCAGCTTCTGTGTCAGTAGGTTGATTTCGAAAGCAAATTTTTCATACTTTGCTTCTAAATCCGTGAGCGTTGACTGAACTTTGTTCCACAGGAAATTTAACTTGTCTTTGTAGTCCGAGATTTCTTCCTGGTTGCTGAGCTCTAGGTTGGCATACACTTCTGCAATGTGCTGCCTTACTTTTAGAACTCTCTTATCTGCAAGGTCTACCATCACATCCATTGGGATGGCACTGTGTCGTGAAGACATTTTTTCCTGCTGACTGTTTCTTGCCTTGGATGTTTCTGGTTGCACTTCCCTGTTTTTGCTAGATGCTGGTTGATCGGTGTCCATGGCGTGGTCTTCATCAGGGACTCTTTATACGTCCTGATGTTTTCCATCATGCCATCATATATTTTGTCCTTAAAATATTGATGGTCGACAACACCAATTTTTATCAGCGATAAGTGATTGTCAGTGAATTCTGCTGCCAACTTATCAAGCACTGATAATACATCCTTCCTTGCAATGGCCTGCTGGATGTTTTCGTGGATCTTTGCTTGCTTCTTTAGCAACTCGACCACTTTTGACGACAGCATCTTGTTAGTTTTGTTTGTGTTTTGTTGTTGTTCATCTTTGGCTTGACCCGTTGGAGGCTTTTTTGTTTTGATCACCTGGTTGATCGTGCTTAAATTGGTAAGTCAAAGAGAAACAAAGAATTTTTTAAAACTCTTTAACACTTGTCACAAAAACGTTTGGTAGCCTTGTAGGTTGAATCGAAGGACCATGATTTCACTTAGATCATGAATACACTTCAATCTCCGGTTCGAAGGACCATGAATAGATTTGATCTATTCGGCTCGACGGACCCTGAACACACTCGCTGCGTGGACAATCAGTAGTATATTGATTTTATTCTTCTGAGCCAGTGCTTTTATATACTGACTCATGCATAATTTCAACTCTAACAAGTAAGAAAGCTCTAGTCGGCGGTACCCGACTAGGAGATCCCCTGAACCCTGCGAAGAGCCGATATTCCAAACATTTTATTCTTATTTAACACATATATACAATCAACACATGCACACACATACGCACGCACGCATAAGCACGCGCTCTGCTGACTGCGCAGTCAACGCAGCGATTGCGCTTGGGCTGCAATGTGCCTATTGTACGGGAAATTAAATGTTTAATAACTTCTTTTGTATATGGACTTTCTTAATCAAACTTTCACAGCGTAATTATGTTATTCATATGTATGTATTTGCCAAAGTACAAGTCTCTACTATTTGAAATACAGATTTTACAAGTTTGGGGAGAAGGGAAGGAAGGGGGGATGGTATCCAAAATGTGACAAAAATCAAAATTGTATAAACTCCACATTATACTAAATACAAAATTTGGAGAGTTTAGCTTTAAAGATGTAGGAGATATAAATTTATAACTGCATTTCGATAATGTTTTAAATCGATAACTTTAAAACGATAAAATTTATCGATTTTTTGAAACAAACTCGATCTGCGCGGGCTATACACGGATCTACATAAAAATTTCAAGTCTCTCGCTTTTATAGATTCTGAGATCGACGCGTTCATACATACGGACAGACGGACGGACGGACAGACGGACAGACGGACAGACGGACATGGCTATATCGACTCAGTTCGTCGAGCTGATCAAGAATATATATACTTTATGGGGTCTGCCACGCCTCCTTCTGCCTGTTACATACATTTTAACAAAACCATTATACCCTGTTTTCCCATTTTCAATGGGTTCAGGGTATAAAAATATAGCTTATCTATTGCTGAGTTTGTGAGGTGCAGCGTTGGTCTTTATTTATTCTTATTCTATTGCAGAGTTTGTAAGACTCAGCGTAGATGCTTATTTATTCTTAGTCTATCGCAGAGTTCGTAAAGGTCAGCGTAGGTCTTTGCGTACTTAGCCTATTATTATATTACTATAGATTCTACATGTGTGACCCTTATCATTTCTACATACTTCAACCTAGTCGTGAGTGCGTAGATTACATGTTTATGATCTTCGGCTGTTTTTTATGTTCATGCCTGAACATTAGTATTAAACAAGTGACTGCTACTATGCAAATGTATACTGTGATGAGATGGTTCGTCGTAATCCTTCGGATTTTAATTATTCAGTTATTGTTTTTTATATTTTCGAATTTCTGTAGGTTCAGTTCCTCTATTGTATTATTGACCTCTATACCTTTAAATATCGGGATTTCGATTCGTAGACAATCTACTTGTTGTTCCTCGATACAGTTACAGTTGTGTTTAGTCTATTTACTAGAATGATGATCCCTTTTCCGGGTTCTATGACTTGATTTTCTTTAAAAGTTTCTAGAACATCACAACGAGCTGACTCGCCGTTGAAAATCTCCTGTAGGCAGTTAACGTCCCACCATGGAGATTTTGTAACTTGTGACTTACAGATGTATTCTTTATGAATTAAGTGCATTTATCTTGGAAAGGCTTAATTGTGTTCTTATTATAGGCACATAGCCTGGGATTTTGACATATTTTGTATTATTGTATTGGCATTATGTGTGTATATTTATAGATTTCTCTACTGAATATTGGGCTTTTTACATAAAATACAATATTTGTGTTGTTTATAAATGTATCGATATCCACTATGTTTTATGTATGTTTATGTATGTTTTGTGCAGTTAAGGATTCTGATATTTTTATACCCTGAACCCATTGAAAATGGGAAATCAGGGTATAATGGTTTTGTTAAAATGTATGTAACCGGCAGAAGAAGGCGAAGCAGACCCCACAAAGTATATATATTCTTGATCAGCTCGACGAACTGAGTCGACATAGCAATGTCCCTCTGTCCGTCTGTCCGTCCGCCCCTCTGTCCGTCTGTCCGTATGAACGCGTCGATCTCAGAATCTATGAGAGCTAGAGACTTGAAATTTTTTATGGAGGTTCTTGTTCAAGTTTGTTTTAAACAAGTAAGAAAGCTCTAGTCGGTGGTACCCGACTAGGGGATCCCCTGAACCCTGCGGATGAGCCGATATTCCAAACATTTTATACTTATTATCAAGAATATATATACTTTATGGGGTCTGCCTGTTACATACATTTTAACAAAACCATTATAAAACAAGTAAGAAAGCTCTAGTCGGTGGTACCCGACTAGGAGATCCCCTGAACCCTACGATGAGCCGATATTTCAAACATTCTATGCTTATTTAACATATATATACAACCAACACATGCACACATACACACACACACATACGCACGCACTCATAAGCGCGCGCTCTGCTGACTGTGCAGTTTACGCAGCGACTGCGCTCGGGCTGTAGTAAAAGCTATATTATGGGAACTTAATTGTTGAATAAGTTCCCTTGTAGATGGACTTGCTTAATCAAACTTTCAGAGCGTGGTTATGTCATTCATATGTGTGTATTTTCCGAAGCACAAGTCTCTAGCACTTGAAATACGTTTTTTGCAAATTGGGGGCGAAAGGGGCGTGGCATCCAAAATAAAACAAAAATCAAAATTGTATAAACTCCACAATATACTAAATATAAAATTTGGAGACTCTAGCTCTAAAGATGTGGGAGATATAAATTTATAACTGCATTTCGATAACGTTTTAAATCGATAACATTAAAACGATAAGTGTTATCGAATTTTTGAAATAAACTCGATCTGCGCGTGCTATACACGGACCTACATAAAAAATTTCAAGTCTCTAGCTCTTATAGATTCTGAGATCGACGCGTTCAAACATACGGACAGACGGACAGACGGACGGACGGACAGACGGACAGGGCTAAATCAACTCAGCTCGTCGCCCTGATCAAGAATATATATACTTTATGGGGTCTGCCACGCCTCCTTCTGCCTGTTACATACATTTTAACAAAACCATTATACCCTGATTTCCCATTTTCAATGGGTTCAGGGTATAAAAATCGATAGCTTTGATCGTTTTAATGTTATCGATTAAAAACGAAATCGGAAACCAGTTAATAATTATGTCTCGCACATCTTTAAAGCTAGAGACTCCTTATTTTGTATTTAGTATAATGTGGAGTTTATACAATTTTGATTTTTGTTATATTTTGGATGCCACGCCCCCTTCGCCCCAAATTTGCAAAGAACGTATTTCAAGTGGTAGAGCCTTGTGCTTTGGCACACATATGAATGACATTACCACGCTCGGAAAGTTTGATTAAGAACGTCCATCTACAGAAGAACTTATTCAACAATTAACTTCCTATAATATAGCTCTTACTGCAGCCCAAGCGCAGTCGCTGCGTAAACTGTGCAGTCAGCAAAGCTCTCGCTTATGCGTGCGTGCGTATGTGTGTGCGTGTCCGTACGTGTTGCTCGTAGTCTATACATATTAAGAGAAGTGTGGAACGTTTGGAATATCGGCTCTTCGCAGGGTTCAGGGGATCTCCTAGTCGGATACCACCGACTAGAGCTTTTTTACTTGTTACATTTAAAAAGAACAATATACTCCCCACATATGAAATAAAAGATTTGACATAATTTGACATAATACATATCGACATTTTTGCAATTAATTATAAAAACGTGTTAACAATAGTTGACAAGTTTTCACGATTTGCGGCGGGATACACTTTTCCAGCCAGAGACAGTATAAATATTGTCAAAGCTGTAGGATCATTTATAAGCACATTTGGAATTCCAAAGAATAATTCATTCTATGCTTATTTAACATATACATATATAAAAGCAATACATGGACACACAATACACATACGCATAAGCACGCGTTCTGCTGACTGCGCGTTCTGTTAGCGCAGCGACTGAGCGTGGGCTGCGCTCGTAGGCTTTACTATGGGAAATTAAATGTTTAACAACTTCTTGTGTACATGCATTTTCTTAATCAAACTTTTTGAGCGTGGTTATGTCATTTATATGTGTATATTTTTCAAAGCACAAGTCTCTAGTATTTGAAAAACGGTTTTTACAAATATGGGGCAAGGGAAGGAAAAAGGGAAGGTATCCAAAATGTGACAAAAATCAAAATTGTATAAGCTCCACATTATACTAAAAACAAAATTTGGAGACGTTAGCTCTAAAGATGTGGGAGATATCAGTTTATAACTGCATTTCGATAACGTGTTGAACGGATAACTTTAAAACGATCAAATTTATCGATTTTTTGCAACAAACTCGATCTGCGCGTGCTATACACGGATATACATAAAAAATTTCAAGTCTCTAGCTCTTATAGATTCTGAGATCGACGCGTTCACACATGCGGACGGACGGACGGACGGACAGACAGACGGACATGGCTATATCAACTCAGCTCGTCACCCTGATCAAGAATATATATACTTTATGGGGTCTGCCACGCCTCCTTCTGCCTGTTACATAAATTTCAACAAAACTATTCTACCCTGATTTCCCATTTTCAAAACAACGGGAAAAATATTAAGAGCCACTCTGAAACCAAACACGACTTGTACTTTGTTTACAACAGACAAGATATTTCAAATAGTTCAAAAAGTTTATTCGAAATATTTTGCTCACAGTCAGATATATAAAAGAGTAAGATGTATGGAGATGTTAAGAGAAGTTACAGCACTTGACGATCAGCAGAAGGAGATAAAAGAGTATCATGTAAAAAATAATCATAGTGGGGTAGACAAAACATTTTTATACTCATTCACAAAGTGAAATGAGTATATTGGTTTTGTGCAATGTCCGTCACGCTGTCCGTCCGTCTGTCCGTCTGTCCGTCCGTCCGTCTGTCCGTCTGTCCGTATGAACGCAAACCATTTGCACAGCTTTGAAGCTAGAGAGTTGAAATTTGGAATATATACTCGTGTATAGGGCGTGGCAAATCGGAAAATGCATTTTCCCATATCTCAGAAACACTACTTCTAGAAGTGCTAGAGAGTTGCAATTTGGAATGTAGACTCGTGTTGACAACTCAAGATGAAAAAGCTATGGCGGATATATCTACGCCCATTGGGGGCGTGGCAAATCGGGTAAAACTGTACAGTTTTCAAGCTACAATGCCCAAATTTGGCACGTAGATTACTGCTTAGATCCTATGGAGATCGAACAAAAAACTATATATCCACGCCTACTAGGGGCGTGGCAAATCGGATCTGACTATATAGTGATTTTTCAAATTCTGTAATATTTTGAGCACTATTAATGCTAGAGACTTGAATCTTGGTATATATACTCGGGTTGACAACCCAAGATGAAAAAGATATGGCGGATATATCTACGCCCATAGGGGGCGTGGCAAACCGCAAAAGTTTATAGCTCCTACAGTATTAGAGCTAGAAGCTTCAAAATTGGATGGTTGAGTTACTGGTGAGCTCCTCTATCGATGACCTAAAAATAACTTTTACGCCCCTTACGGGGCATGCCCGGCTAAATAATACCCTGTAATTTTCGCATTTTTTTAGTGTAAGCATCCAAATTTCACACATACGTTACCCTTCGCTACTTCTAAGAACTGGTCAAAAATTATATGACTACGCCCACTGGGGGCGTGGCAAAGCGGGAAAAACAGTACGCTTTTCCGATTCTCAGTGAGAAAATCAAAGTTTTATGACGATGTTACTGCTGATCTATTAAGCTCCAAAAAGTTATATGTGTACAAACGAATTGTGGGCGTGGCAATGGGCGTGATCTGTGCGGGTGTGAATGAGTATCCCGCAGTCGGTAGCGCCCGACTGCAACGTTCTTACTTGTTATACCCTGAACCCATTGAAAATGGGAAAACAGGGTATAATGGTTTTGTTAAAATGTATGTAACAGGCAGAAGGAGGTGTGGCAGACCCCATAAAGTATATATATTGATCAGGGCGACGAGCTGAGTTTATTTAGCCCTGTCTGTCTGTCTGTCCGTCTGTCCGTATGTATGAACGCGTCGATCTCAGAATGTATAAAAGCTAGAGACTTGAAATTTTTTTTGGAAGTTCCTGTATAGCACGCGCATATCAAGTTTGTGTAAAAAAATCGATAACTTTGATCGTTTTAATGTTATCGATTAAAAACGAAATCGATAACCAGTTAAAAAATCTTCAAATTTTGTATTTAGTTTCATATGTATTTTATACAATTTTGATTTTTGTTATATTTTGAATACCGGCTCCAAATTTTTACCTAATTCTTAAAATTTATTATCAGTTGTAAATATAGGCAATATGTGAAAGAGTTTGCATTTTTAAGTGAGAAATTTTTAAAATAATAATGAGACTATATACTGAAATTTTCATTAAAATCTATAAAGTAACAGAAGTTATTAAACAAAACGTTTGGCTAATTACCAACAGCACGTGGCAGCAGCGCGATTACGTACGCAGTTTTCCTATACATGTGAAAACATACATATGTACATAGAAATGCATATGTTGTAGCATTAAGATTAGTTTTCATTACTTAGCGCAGCGAGTTTCGGTCGCTCTGAGAACTCAAACACAACTAACTCTTGTGTCTCTTATTTCTCTCAAGCCTACCCCCAAACCACACTCACGGTTACTGTCAAATATCTAAAGACGCACCAACGCACACGTGTTCTTATTACGCATCAACACGCTGTCGACCCGCTAAAACGGGACTTCCCAATGCCATCATATTGCGCAGCAACGCACACTGTTGTTACGCCCCGACACAGCGCCAGCCCTCTCGAACCTCTGACGCTCCGACACGGCCATCCTGACCATAACACGACCTCGTGTAGTTTTACAAAAATGCCGTACTGCATAATTCATTTTATCTATAAATTTTCGAAAGTTATTTAAGATTAACATTTTTCTTTTTGATTACAACTATTTTTGCTTTAGGGTTTCATACAAAATTTTATCTTCAACTTTTAGTTTCGTTCTTAAACTGCTATAAAATAAATCTTTAGCTTAATTCAACTTTCTTCACAATCCTTTTTATCGTCATAGACTCAACTGGTTTTACATTACATCATCTTATGCGTCACACGCCATGATCAAAACTTTTCTTATCAGCCCCTTCAGTCATCCACACTGTCTCTTTCAGCAGTTTCACTCGCAATCGTTTCAATACTGTCTCTTTTAGCAGTTTTCACTCTCAATCGTTTCAATACTGTCTCTTTCAACTCTTTCATTCTCAATCATTTCAATACTGTCTCTTTCAACAGTTTCACTCTTAATCATTCCAATACTGTCTCTTTCATCAGTTTTACTCTTAATCATTCCAATACTGTCTCTTTCAACAGTTTCACTCTTAATCATTCTAATACTGTCTCTTTCAACAGTTTCATTACCAACATTATTCAAATCTTTATTACTACTTTCTTACTCAACTAGTACATACCCTTCTGGCAATTTTCTTATATCGTCATGAGCACACTTGTATTTTCTATTATTTGCCAATGACCTTAGGACATATCTATCTCCGTCCAACAATTCAGCTATTTGTAACGGTCCCCTAAACTTTGGACTCAACTTCGTTTGATGCCTTGCCTCATTCTTTAACAACACAAAATCTCCTACTTCGTATCCAACAACCTTAGCCTTGGTTTTATCAAACCGTTTCTTGCTATATACTGCTGCCGCTGATATATTTTGCACTGCTCGAGCTCTTGATTCTGCCAAATCACAATTCACAATGCCAATAAACAATTCTATAGGGCTTGCCTTTGTTACTCGACTTACTGTACAATTTAAGGCCAACTGTACAATTTAAGGCCAACTGTACCTCACCTAATGCGTTTTGCCAAGATCGGCTGCTAGCCTCAACTGCCGTCAGTAAGTTTTTTCAAAGTGCTCATAATGTGTTTCACCTGCCCGTTAGCTCTACTTGCGCCTGTCGCAACCAAATGCAAACTTATTTTCTGTTTGGAACAAAACTCACCTACCCTGGTCTGCTATTATTCGGTTTGGTACTCCGAACAATTGTCAGCTTCAATCTTAAGTGTGTGTGTTAAATAAAAAAGAAAAGTTGGTAAAAGCGTCCACTTGGACAATAACATATTCCTTCTGATCAGACTTGCCACTCAACTTTCCTGTTATGTCTATGTGTATCGTGTGCCAAGGTTTGCTGACCTTTGGTATTGGATGAAGTCTAGCTTGAATTTTACCCGAGGATGACTTTGACATCTTACAAGTAATACAGTTTTCAACAAACTTTCGTATATACTTAGACATGCTATCGAACCAATAATAATCATAGGCCTTATCTAAAGTCTTCTCCCAACCTAAGTGCATGATTGTCTCGTGAATCTGATTTATTACAGACCATCTGAATGCCCTTGGAATAATTGGCAAAGATCGAGTTCTACCATTTCTCTGAATTTTTCGATAAAGTAATCCTGCTTTCAACTCATAAGTTTTTGCAATGCCCTCGGCAAGAGAATTGTCCTTCAGTTTGTTCACAATATTGATAATATCGAAATCCTTCCGCTGTTCAGCCATAAGCCAATCACTAGATATCTCTGCCAAATTAACTCGTTTTTCAGGAACTTGAGAAGTATCAATTACCTCAGCGGATGAGAGATTTCTGGAAAAGAAATCAGCATGAGCCATTCCTGACTGACGAAAATGCGTTATAGCCATGACAACCGCAAGGGTCTCCAACTCATAACAATGGTATCGTGATTCTGCAGGTGAAGTAGCCTTACTGAAAAATTCAACGACATGCGGCTTGTTATCAATTTTGTGTAGCAAGATGGCTCCATATCCACGAGCACTTGCATCAGTATGCAATTCAATTGGATATTTAGGGTAAAAAATAACTAAAACTGGCTTCTGTGTAAGTACAGAAATAACTTTTAGTCTTATTTGTTCATGTTTTGGCTTCCAAACAAACTCGTTCTTTTCCGATGTCAAAAGATACAAAGGCATCATGAAACACAACATTGCATAAATTGCCGAAAGTAAGACGCTAATCCAATAAATTGTCTTAAAGCAGGGACTCACTGAGGAGGCGGTGGAGCAGTTAACGCTTCGTATCCCAAATGTTGAACTGTCGACTTGAGAAACGAACACTTTTTAATATTGAACATAAATCTAGCTTTCGTGAGAATATCAAGAGTAATCTGTAATCTTTCTAAAGCTTCAGCTTTTGTTGTACCCACCACTAATACGTCATCCATATAGACAACTACAAATGTATTTGCAAGTTCCCCAAGCGTATGCATCACTGTACGCTCAAAAACTGAAGCTTTTTTATACCCTGAACCCATTGAAAATGGGAAATCAGCGTATAATGGTTTTGTTAAAATGTATGTAACAGGCAGAAGAAGGCGTGGCAGACCCCATAAAGTATATATATTCTTGATCAGGGCGACGAGTTGAGTCGATAAAGACATGTCCGTCTGTCCGTCCGTCCGTTCGTCCGTCTGTCCGTATGTTTGAACGCGTCGATCTTAGAATCTATAAGAGCTAGAGACTTTTAATTTTTTATGTAGGTCCCTACATGGCACGCGCAGATCGAGGTTGTTTCAAAAAATCGACAACTTTTCCCGTTTTAAAGTTATCGATTTAAAACGTTATCGTAATTCAGTTATTAAATTATATCTCGTACGCGTTTAGAGCTAGAGTCTCCAAATTTTAGATACCGGCTCCAAATTTTAGATACCGGCTCCAAATTTTACAAAATTTTTAAAATTTAAGATCAGTTGCAATTATAGGCAATATGTGAATGAGTTTGCATTTTTTATAAAGTGAGAAATATTCAGTAGAATATTTAGATATTGTGTGTATGTGTGTGTGCATGTGTTGCTTGTATATATATATGTTAAAAAAGTATAAAATGTTTGGAATATCTTCTCATCGCAGGGTTCAGGGGATCTCCTAGTCGGGTACCACCGACTAGAGCTTTCTTACTTGTTAAGACTAAACGGCATTGACAAAAATTCGTATTGGCCGTCTGGAGTGACAAAAGCTGTACACTCTATTGACTCTTCATGCAAAGGGATTTGGTAGTATCCGCTTGCCATATCTAGACATGTGAAATATTTCGCTCCCTTTATAAAAGATTTTGAATAATTTTCCAATAAATTATTTAATTTATCCCTATCATCGCCGACAAGATCAGTATCCAATTTAGAAAATATATCATCATTTGAACAAAGTTTACAGATTTTGGCCTAACAATTTAAAATTTTTCCGGTGACACAATGACATGAAAACCCTGCGACAGTATTTCTCGACCAATCACAATGTCGCTCTCCAAATACTGATCGCCCAAAACGTGGAACAGCATCTCAATATAATGATAATTATTAATTAATTTTTACGTTGCCAAGTATTTGCAATGTACTACAAATGCTGTCATTCCCAATACCCTTCAACATTACTACGTTGTAAATTCTTTTACCGGCCAACTGAGTACTTATCTTTTGTTTAATCAACGAACATTCCGCTCCAGAGTCAAACATTGTCAAAAACATAGCTGTTGATGTTTATACACTGGTGAAGCGCTGTACAAAAATTTCCTTAAACTCAATCCAATTTATGTCAGGATAACATATTTGTGAGAGCTTCTGCGACGCACTGCCTTCCAACGCTGCACTCAAAGCCATCACCAACGCACTGCCTTTTATGTTATTTTTTGCCAGAATTATATTTACTGTAGCACACCACGCGGATGTGTCTGCGCCAACAAGATCTTTTCAATATTATTGCTACACTTTATGTTCACACAACGACGGAAACGCACGATAAATTGATACGAAGCAAATTTCTAACGCGCTCCTGCTAACACGTACGGCACTTGCCAAGGATCATTTGTCATATTAGGTAGCGAGCCAGATTCCACTTCTGATGTTGTAGCATTAAGATTGTTTTCCATTACTTAGCGCAGCGAGTTTCGGTCGCTCTGAGAACTCAAACACAACTAACTCTTGTGTCTCTTATTGCTCTCAAGCCTACCCCCGAACCACACTCGGCGACAGCGACGCAACGCTGTCGCCCCGCTAAAACGGTGCATTACTGTCAAATATCTAAAGACGCACCAACGCACACGTATTCTTATTACGCACCAACACGCTGTCGACCCGCTAAAACGGGACTTCCCAATACCATCATATTGCGCAGTACTCAAGGACGCAGCAACGCTCACTGTTGTTACGCCCCGACACAGCGCCAGCCCTCTCGAACCTCTGACGCTCCGACACATACATTCTCGAATATTCTAAGAATCGCAAATGCGGTGATAGTAAGTTGTTGCGTCTAGTTGAGAAGATCTAGGTTCGACGCCCAGGCTAGACAATTAATTTTTTATTTCTTTTCAAATAAGAAATTCCTTTTTATACCCTGAACCCATTGAAAATGGGAAATCAGGGTATAATTGTTTTGTTAAAATGTATGTAATAGGCAGAAGGAGGCGTGGCAGACCCCATAAAGTATATATATTCTTGATCAGCTCGACGAACTGAGTCGATATAGCCATGTCCGTCTGTCCGTCTGTACGTCTGTCCGTCCGTCCGTATGTGTGAACGCGTCGATCTCAGAATCTATAAGAGCTAGAGACTTGAAATGTTTTATGTAGATCCGTATATAGCACGCGCAGATCGAGTTTGTTTCAAAAAATGGATAAATTTGATCGTTCAAAAGTTATCGATTTAAAACGTTTTCGAAAGGCAGTTATAAATTTATATTAGAGCTAGTATCTCCAAATTTAGTATTCAGTATAATGTAGAGTTTATACAATTTTGATTTTTGTCAAATTTTTGATACCAGCCCCCTTTCCTTCCCTTTTCCCCACAAACTTGTAAATGCCGTATTTCAAATACTAGAGACTTGGGCCTTGGCAAATATACACATACAAATGACATAATTACGCTTTGAAAGTTTGATTAAGAAAGTCCATCTACAAAAAAAGTTATTAAACATTTCATTTCCCATAGTAAAGCCTATGAGCGCAGCCCACGCTCAGTCGCTGCGCTAACAGAACGCGCAGTCAGCAGAACGCGTGCTTATGCGTATGTGTATTGTGTGTCCATGTATTGCTTTTATATATGTATATGTTAAATAAGCATAGAATGAATTATTCTTTGGAATTCCAAATGTGCTTATAAATGATCCTACAGCTTTGACAATATTTATACTGTCTCTGGCTGGAAAAGTGTATCCCGCCGCAAATCGTGAAAACTTGTCAACTATTGTTAACACGTTTTTATAATTAATTGCAAAAATGTCGATATGTATTATGTCAAATTATGTCAAATCTTTTATTTCATATGTGGGGAGTATATTGTTCTTTTTAAATGTAACAAGTAAAAAAGCTCTAGTCGGTGGTATCCGACTAGGAGATCCCCTGAACCCTGCGAAGAGCCGATATTCCAAACGTTCCACACTTCTCTTAATATGTATAGACTACGAGCAACACGTACGGACACGCACACACATACGCACGCACGCATAAGCGAGAGCTTTGCTGACTGCACAGTTTACGCAGCGACTGCGCTTGGGCTGCAGTAAGAGCTATATTATAGGAAGTTAATTGTTGAATAAGTTCTTCTGTAGATGGACGTTCTTAATCAAACTGTCCGAGCGTGGTAATGTCATTCATATGTGTGCCAAAGCACAAGGCTCTACCACTTGAAATACGTTCTTTGCAAATTTGGGGCGAAGGGGGCGTGGCATCCAAAATATAACAAAAATCAAAATTGTATAAACTCCACATTATACTAAATACAAAATAAGGAGTCTCTAGCTTTAAAGATGTGCGAGACATAATTATTAACTGGTTTCCGATTTCGTTTTTAATCGATAACATTAAAACGATCAAAGCTATCGATTTTTATACCCTGAACCCATTGAAAATGGGAAATCAGGGTATAATGGTTTTGTTAAAATGTATGTAACAGGCAGAAGGAGGCGTGGCAGACCCCATAAAGTATATATATTCTTGATCAGGGCGACGAGCTGAGTTGATTTAGCCCTGTCCGTCTGTCCGTCCGTCCGTCTGTCCGTCTGTCCGTATGTTTGAACGCGTCGATCTCAGAATCTATAAGAGCTAGAGACTTGAAATTTTTTATGTAGGTCCGTGTATAGCACGCGCAGATCGAGTTTGTTTCAAAAATTCGATAACACTTATCGTTTTAATGTTATCCGTTCAACACGTTATCGAAATGCAGTTATAAATTTATATCTCCCACATCTAGAGCTAGAGGCTCCAAATTTTGTATTCAGTATAATGTGGAGTTTATACAATTTTGATTTTTGTCACATTATGGATACCATTCCCCCTTTCCTTCCCTTCCCCACCAAACTTGTAAAATCCGTATTTCAAATACTAGAGAATCGTGCTGTGGCAAATATACACATATAAATGACAGAATCACGCTCTGAAAGTTTGATTAAGAAAATGCATGTACACAAGAAGTTATTAAACATTCAATTTCCCATAGTAAAGCCTATGAGCGCAGCCCACGCTCAGTCGCTGCGTTAACTGCGCAGTCAGCAGAGCGCGTGGTTATGCGTATGTGTATGTGTGTATGTGTGTGCATGTATTGCTTGTATAGATGTATATGTTAAATAAGCATAGAATGTTTGGAGTATCGGCTCTCGCAGGGTTCAGGGGATCTCCTAGTCCGGTACCGCCGACTAGAGCTTTCTTACTTGTTTTTAATAATTTGCTATATAATTCTGAAGATACGGGTTGAAATCTACATATTTATAATATATGTTAAACCAGTAGACGGCGTGTGCGTAAATACATTTATTGTTTTCTTTTAAAGAAAAAAAATTTTTTTTCGCCCAATGGCGATTGAAACCCTTTTAATTGTATTACTGTTGCATTTGCAACTCAAGGTATAATTCTCGTGGTAGCTTTGAAGAATGAGATGATGGCAGTGAACATCAAGCGCGTTATCATGGGTGGCAGTTTCAGGTTCGACCCGCGGCGCAAAGGCTTTTTTACAAATTTTTAAAAAATATATGCGAGTATTTATGCTAGCAGATACGTTATGTAATGTAGTATGAAAACAGGGTATAATGGTTTTGTTTTTTTTTCTATTCACACTTTTATCAACTGTAAGCATATGTAAAGTTTGAAAATATGAGACATAATGTTCATAGCATAGAATCTTCCCAACTCCAACTACGCCCCTTTTGAAGTTAAATTTAAAAATTTTAAAATAAATAAAATAATGTATATCAAATATATTTATTGGTTGCTTTATTTTATTATTAAGAAATCGTCTTCCACTATATGTAAATTATGGAATTTAATATCTTTGTCAGAGGCGTTAGCCAGCTCACTGATATGACTCCGTAAGGTTTGTGTTTAATATCGACAGCGATAGCTGGTCGAATTAAAGAGTGAGCAATAAGCGATTGGAATTATTGCGAGCGGTACGCTGCGCGTTTATTGAATTCACACTTAAGACTAACAATTAGAGAATTAAAAACTAAGTCTGCGACCAAGCGCAGATTCGGCGCTGCCGCAGCGCTGCCGCCAGTGCACAGCCGCTGCTACCGTTGCGGGCGTCGACGTTGGTGTTCTTGGAACACCAGCGGCGTTGGTCGTTGCTAGTGCAAAGCCGCTGCCGCCGTCGCAGGCGCAGGCGCTGTCGTTGGTGTTCTTGGAACACCAGCGGCGTTGGTCGTTGCTATTGCAAAGCCGCTGCCGCCGCCGCAGGCGCAGGCGCTGTCGTCGCTATTCATGGAACTCCAGCGCCGTTGACCGTTGCTGTTCTTCGAACCCCAGCGTCGTTGCTGGTGCTCCTCAGAACTGCTGACTTGCGCCTTGTGTGTGGCGCCGCATTATCACAACGGCCGCTAACATTGTTGCGGTACATCCGCAGCTGCCGCTGGAGCTGCCAACATTGTTGCGACACATTCGTAGCTACCGCTGGAGCTGTCATCATTGTTGCAACGCACTCGTAGCTACCGCTGGAGCTGTCATCATTGTTGCGACACATTTGCAGCTGTGACTCTGGGCGTGGACTTCGCAAATATGATAAGTCAGCACGCGCCCAGTGTCAGTGGTTAACTACTCCCCCTCTCAAGCCCGACCGTCCTCGGTCGTGTCGTAGTTCTTGACGATCTCCGAGAGTTGTAGGGCAACACGATGTCTCCTGGTGAAGTTGTAGATTCCGGAGCCCATGGCGCATGCCACTACTAGTAATGTTGACGACGATGCTATCTCTGACCTCGTTGATGGAGCTAAGTAAGGTAAGCTCAGCGTTGTGTTGTGGCCGCTAACGTTGAGGCGAGCAGATGCCGCTACAGCAGGGACACGATTCCGAATGTTGTTCGGTTTAGGAATCGAGCACTGTCGACGGTGGCGTGTGAACGGAACGTGATGAGATTCGTTCCCTTGACCCTCACTGGGGCGTAATCGCCACAGCTGCTGGCGGCGCTACGATCATTTACAATGATGATGCCGTCGTCAACTATGGTGACAGGGTCGGCGTGGCTTGGCTGTTTCTGCCAATGCGCAATATCGCCTGAGTGGAGGCCTTGCGCACAGGTGACATCCTCAGACCTCTTGCAGAATGTGGCTGTTGCTCTCTGGGTGCAAGTTGTCACTGCCACAACCTTTCCTTTGCATTCGGCTACCAGGTTGTTCCGTAGCTGGAGAGTCAGCCGTTGTGTGCGACTGGGAAGATGGTGACCTTTCTGCATAGCTTGCTTATGATTAAAATTGATTATATCTATCTTACGATCTACCTTAATTCTAGACACTTTTATTAGGTTGTAATCGAGGTCCCTGTGATTTGGTCAGTGAGAATTGATTTGATGTCTGAATGGCTGGATTTATGACAAGTGTTAAAGTGAGCATGAGCGCTCCCAATTCGGTAATTAATATTCTATTGCGCGCAGTAAGAGTTTCAAACAGATGACCTGTGTCAGCCTGTTAGTCCTTTGTAATTTTAAGAATTTTATTCACGCAGTCCGTTGTTCGTGCTGTCGTTGTTGTCACGGTTACAAGTGTCAGGATGATAAGCCTAAAGAAAATGATTAAAACTACAAATTATCGATGGAGGTTGTCCTTGTGGACCACCCTCCCCTTAATGCGGACCGTTGTCCCCAAGTCCGCTTCAACAACCTTTTCCTCGCAGAGGGGCGAAAGTTTGTTTCCCAGTCTGCGGTTGGTCTTTACTAGGACGGCCTCACCTACCTCGAAGACCCTGTTCTGCCGTTTTTTGTTAAGTCGGGCATTTTGCTCGAGCTGAGCTCCCTCTATCTTCCTAGCAATGTCCTGAATGCATGCCGGCGAAGCGGTATTAAAAACATCCTTGGGTCTTTGCTCTGTTACCGAGTGAATCGAACTATTATACTCAGTAGTCGCTTGTAGGATAAGGTCAACTGTATCCACGATCCCCCTTTGGAGCTTTAGGCACCTAGCTATTTCTAACAGGGTGCTATGGAAGCGTTCCACTTGGCCGTTCGATGTGCTGTGAAGTGGCGGCGCATTTACGATGTTTACATCGTAAATGTTTTTTAGAAGGGACCTTATAGTCTCAGACTTGAGTGCAGGCTCATTGTCGCAATAGATCTGCCTTGCTCGGGGAAACACGTTCATTAGTATTAATAGGGGGGGTCGTAAATCCTCTATAGTCCTTGATGCAATGGGTTGTACCATTGCGAATTTGGACAGCTTGTCTATGCACGTCAGGAAATATTTTTTGTCTGTGGAAAAGATGTCGACATGTAACATCTCTCCAATCTGTGATGGAATCGGCGTCGGGCCGAGCTCCTGGTTTTTTGGGTGCCTGTCGTACTTTGCCTTTGCGCAAATTCAGGACCACTTCATTGGCTAACTTGGACATTTTGGGGAAATAATACTCTGTCATTATTTGCTTGACGTTTTCCTGAGCTGCCTATGGGCTCTGTTATGCTCTTTGGTGATTATTTCCCTCCTATCACTAATGTTGAATACGTCAGCCAGTGCCAGAATTTTGTGGCTGGGAAGGCCTTTACAACCTCATGTTGAATTTTGGCCAAGGTTGGCAGACTGCAGTGAAACGCGTTTACTACGCCTCGGACTATGACGGACTTGACTGTTTCTAATAAGTCCTCCTTGTCAGTGAAGTTTATCTGGTGGCGGGTTTTTTCGCCGAATACAGTAAACTTGTTTTTTAACGGATACCGTGCCTCTTCCAACACTATTTGGTTACGGAAGCAGTTCAACGGTTTGTCAGTAATGTCAATCGTGTGAGTCAGAGATAACTCACTGTGGATTGTGGCCGCATCGGACCCTTGGTTTATGTAACCGTTCTGTAGGGCATTCACGTTTTGGCGCGATAAAGCATCGGCCACGTGATTCTCCTTGCCTGGCTTGTAAAAAAGTTTGGCCCCAGTTTCGTCAATGCGCGCTTTCCAGCGCTTGATTTTGGCGTTAGGGTTGCTCTCGGATACCGAGAATGTGAGTGGCTGATGGTCGGTGAATATGTTAATATTCTTCGCACCATAAAGAAAGTGCCGGAGTTTTGCCAAAGCCCAGACGATAGCTAGCAATTCTCGCTCGTTAGTAGCGTAGTTTGCTTCTCTATCCTTTAGTGTCCGAGATATCATAGTTATCGGGCGTCCGTTCTGAGACAGTACAGCCCCAATACCATAAGCCGAGGCGTCAGTTGTGAGGTCGAATGGCTTTTGGTAGTCAGGATACATTAGTGTAACGTCCTCTGAGGCTAGAATATTTCTGAGCTTTTGAAACGCATTGCGCTGGGTTTCGTTAAACTGTACCTCTATCTTCTTGGACCTGTACTTGCTGACTGTTCCGTTTTCCCCTTTTAGGATATCGGAGATAGGTTTCGCGATTGCTGCGAAATCCTTAATAAAACAACGGTAATAGCTCGCTAAGCCCATGAATGACCTAACGCTAAATAATGTTGTAGGCTCAACGTAGTGCTGAATGGCTTTCACCTTTTCAGGGTCCGTTTTTGCGCCGTTTTTTGTCACGATAAAGCCGAGGTACTCGACGCTCTCATTAAAAAATTGTGACTTTTCATGGGCTACCCTCATGTTTGCACTATGAAGGCTCTTTAGTACCCAATTGACGTGCTTAACGTGATCCGCCTCGTTCTCGGAGAAAACGATGACGTCGTCGACGTAAACGTAGCACGACTTACCGATTTGTTCTCGTAGAACGTCATCGATAGTGCGCTGAAAAATACCTCCGGCGTTTTTTAAACCGAAGGGGAGACGACAAAATTCGTACTTCCCCCCGCTTACTGAGAAGGCCGTTTTCTCTCGATCAGATTCTGCCAGAGTAATCTGGTGATAACCTGATTTAAGATCGAGAGTGGTGAAGTATTTTGCTTTACCCAAATTTGCCAAAATCATGGTGATGCTCGGCATGGGGTAAGTGTCTGGGATGGTTTTTAGATTTAGTTTCCTGAAATCTATCACTAGGCGTTTCTTCCTATTGCCCATCTCGTCAGAACCTTTCTTGTCTACTACCCACACTGGGTTATTGTATGGGGACTTAGACTTTCTAATGATGCCGTTTCGTAAAAGGTCTTTGACCTCTGAGGCCACGAAATCTTCGACACCTTTGGGGTACGGGTACAATTTCGAGTATACTGCGTTTTCGTCGGTGGTACGAATCGTAGCTACTACGTTTGTATTGTAAGGTAGCGACTCGTTAGAGTCCGCAAAAGCCCTTTTGTTACGGTGAAGCATTTTTAGAAAATCTTCTTTTACCGCAGGTGGTGCATGGACTTCTTTACCTTTGGTATAGTTGACATTAGTACATTTAAGGTACTGCAATGCCTCCGAAGTTGCACCTATTTTTAATACGCCTTCTTTAAGGCATAGTACTGCTCCTACTTGCTTTAGCAGGTCGAGCCCTATGATCCCGTCAAATGTAGATAGGGAATCTAATAGGAAAAAAAATGTGTCGTGTCCGAACATGGGAATTTTGCACTTTTGTGTGATGTTGTTCGAGCCATGAATGGAGTGCACGACGAAAGGGGTTTCGACAGGGAAGACGTCCTTTAGCCGTTTATGCGGTCTAATGAAGTTTTTGGACGCACCCGTGTCGATTAGGAATGACATGTCTGTCCCTGCTATTCTGCGCCGAATGAACGGCAGCAGGGACCTCCCCCTAAAAAATTGACGTTGCCGCTACTGTCAGAGTCGGCGTCATCGTTAGCCTCATCTATCGCTTCCTGCGCTGCTTGCGCATAGGTCGCATCTTGGCCTGTGCTGGCCTTTAAAAGATTTATCTTTTGTCGTCTTTGGCCAGTCGCTCGATCAGAGCTGGCGGGACGTTTGTTACCCTGACCTTGAGGTTTCTGGTAGTTTGTTTGTTGCCTATACTTTGAGGATGATGGATCGATCTCCATGGGTTCTGGGGCTTTTTCGCCGCTGACCTGATTTTTTTCTGTGTACTGTCCGCTCTGTTTTTTAAAGTAGGGGGTTTTCCCCTGGTTGCTTTGGGTAGCATTTTGCGCATTTTGCGTCTGCTGATGCTGACGACTTTGCTGTCGTTGGTCGGGGCGTCCCTTTTCTTCTACGCCCCTAGCATAGCTTGTTGCGAAAGCGTATCTCTCATGATTTGCTTCAACCTCCTGTGCCAATGCGAGAGCTGTTGGCATATCAGGGGGGTGAGCGGAGAAGAGCACGTCGGTCAGACTGCGCTTTAGTCCGGAAATGAACACACGGAGCGCGTCATTCCTGAACTTTTCGCACATGCCCCTAGCTAGGCTGATGTCGTAGGTCATGTTAGCTTTATTGGTTAACAAGTTAAGCTTTTTTTCTACCTCATCGTAATATTGCAGAATTGTCATTCCGCCTTGCCTCAGCGTGCCCATTTCCTGCTCTATGACATGTATGGGTCTTTTGTCATTGTAGGTAAAGTCTAGTCTGGCTATGATCGCTTCAAAATTTAGTGGCGTACTGAATGATGCCAAAACTGCATCCGCTGCGCCCCTAATCTTTGTTCGAATTATGATCATAGCTTGGTAATGACGGGAGCTTCCGTCAAATCTTTTGAAAATTTTGTACGCTGCATGGGCTGCTTGTCTCCATGCCACGTATGTCTCCTGAGTTCCATGAAACTCAGGCACGCACTTCACTGCGTCGAGGGGCTCATCACAAGTGATTCCGGCCACTATCTCGACGTCTTTATAGACTCTGACTTCTGATACTGAGAGAGGTGGGACTGGAATTTTAGAATTTACTAATGCTATTTGTTGTTGTAGCTCTTGTTTAAGAGCTTCCTCCCTCCTAGTGTACTCTTGTGCCCGCGCCGTAAGTGCGCTTTGCACGGCAGTGTCAATTATAACTCTGAGGTGCTCAGGTTCCATGTCTGTGCTTTTGATTTGGCTGCTTATTGTGGGTTGACTAACTTGATCTGACACTTGTAGGTCAATAAATCCTCCTATCAAACTTGCTAACGTTCTGGTACCAAGTTCGTGTCGTTTTTGTTTTTTGTTCGGTCTGTTTCTGTCCATTCGATTTTTTGAAAAAATTTGCGATAGGACTACGGCATGAGTATTCTCCGAATTAAGATCCTCAAACTCACTTTACTTTATTTAGTTTCTACTTTTAGTTGACTTAGCTAAATTCTCACTTTGCAAATCACTTACATGTTATCTAGTTTTAGAAGTATCCCGCGCAGCCGTCGGGTTGGTGCTGGAGAATCAGGTCGTCTTGCCGCAGTCGAGTTGGTGCTGTAGAATTAGGTCGTCTTGCCGCAGCCGATGTGTTGAAGTTTCACTTCTTTATGTATTTTTAATTTTATTTTTATTTTGTCTTGGTTTTGTCTTTGTTTTGTCTTTGAGCAGACGTTTTGATGTTCACTGCACTGATTTTGTTAAACAAAACACTTTTCAGTTTTCTTTTGGCAGAAAATGAAATTCACTTATTTATGTTTTTTTACGTTGGGCGCCAATTATGGAATTTAATATCTTTGTCAGAGGCGTTAGCCAGCTCACTGATATGACTCCGTAAGGTTTGTGTTTAATATCGACAGCGATAGCTGGTCGAATTAAAGAGTGAGCAATAAGCGATTGGAATTATTGCGAGCGGTACGCTGCGCGTTTATTGAATTCACACTTAAGACTAACAATTAGAGAATTAACAAGTAAGAACGTTGCAGTCGGGCGCTACCGACTGCGGGATACTCATTCACACCCGCACAGATCACGCCCATTGCCACGCCCACAATTCGTTTGTGCACACATAATTTTTTGTCACTCAATAGATCAGCAGCAACATCGTCATAAAACTTTGATTTTCTCACTGAGAATCGGAAAAGCGTACGGTTTTTCCCGATTTGCCACGCCCCCAGTAGGCGTAGATATATAATTTTTGGCCAGTTCTTAGAAGTAGTGAAGGGTAACGTAAGTGTGAAATTTGGATGCTTACACTCTAAAAATGCGAAAGTTACAGGGTATTATTTAGCCGGGCATACCCCATAAGGGGCGTAAAAATTATTTTTGGGGCGTCGATAGAGGAGCTCACCAGTAACTCAACCATCTAATTTTGAAGCTTCTAGCTCTAAAACTGTAGGAGCTATAAACTTTTGCGGTTTGCCACGCCCCCTATGGGCGTAAATATATCCGCCATATCTTTTTCAACTTGGGTTGTAAACCCGAGTATATGTACCAAGTTTCAAGTCTCTAGCATTCATAGTGCTCAAAATATTACAAAATAATATTATAAAATATTATTAATTATTAATTTGAAAAATCACTATATAGTCAGATCCGATTTGCCACGCCCCTAGTAGGCGTGGATATATAGATTTTTGGTCGATCTTCATAGGATCGTATCAGTAACCTACGTGCCAAATTTGGGCGTTTTAGCTTTAAAACTGTAGAAGATACAGTTTTACCCGATTTGCCACGCCCCCAAAAGGCGTAGATATATCCGCCATAGCTTTTTCAACTTGAGTTGTCAACACAAGTCTACATTCCAAATTGCAACTCTCTAGCACTTCTAGAAGTAGTGTTTCTGAGATATGGGCAAATGCATTTTCCGATTTGCCACGCCCCTAGTGGGCGTATCGGGAAAATCTTGACACTTTATAATTCGAGGGTATACACGAGTATATATTCCAAATTTCAACTCTCTAGCTTCAAAACTGTGCAAATGGTTTGCGTTCATACGGACAGACGGACAGACGGACGGACAGCGTGACGGACATTGCACAAAACCAATATACTCATTTCACTTTGTGAATGAGTATAAAAACTAAGTCTGCGACCAAGCGCAGATTCGGCGCTGCCGCAGCGCTGCCGCCAGTGCACAGCCGCTGCTACCGTTGCGGGCGTCGACGTTGGTGTTCTTGGAACACCAGCGGCGTTGGTCGTTGCTAGTGCAAAGCCGCTGCCGCCGTCGCAGGCGCAGGCGCTGTCGTTGGTGTTCTTGGAACACCAGCGGCGTTGGTCGTTGCTATTGCAAAGCCGCTGCCGCCACCGCAGGCGCAGGCGCTGTCGTCGCTATTCATGGAACTCCAGCACCGTTGACCGTTGCTGTTCTTCGAACCCCAGCGACGTTGCTGGTGCTCCTCAGAACTGCTGACTTGCGCCTTGTGTGTGGCGCCGCATTATCACAACGGCCGCTAACATTGTTGCGGTACATCCGCAGCTGCCGCTGGAGCTGCCAACATTGTTGCGACACATTCGTAGCTACCGCTGGAGCTGTCATCATTGTTGCAACGCACTCGTAGCTACCGCTGGAGCTGTCATCATTGTTGCGACACATTTGCAGCTGTGACTCTGGGCGTGGACTTCGCAAATATGATAAGTCAGCACGCGCCCAGTGTCAGTGGTTAACTTGTATATGCATGTATGTATGTAATGGCTTGGCCTTCAACAAGTGATTTTTCGCATGCACACATACATCTTTACATATAGATGTTCTAGTTTGTCTATATGTATGTACAAGTTCAAATCTCATCACTATTTAAATGGAAGTTTCAAACACTGATTCGACACATTCAATAGGCGCGATTTTTAAAAAAGTTAAAAATATTTTTATTTGTTGTTGTTTGTTATAAATAAGTTTATATTTATTATATGACAATCTAAGTATATAATTTGTTATAAATCTTATTGTCTGATTGATTTTCTTTTATGTCTGTGGGTGCATTGATATTAAAAACATTTGTTGACTAGACTTTGAGCATTTTCCAACACTGAAACTACAATTTTGTGCTATAAGACAGTTGTGGTGGCATGTAGATTTAGTCTGTAGAGTGCGATTACCATCATTCTTCAGATTAATGCGAGCTCTCGATTTTCGGCGGTCGATTTGTGATTTCTGTATTAAATTAATTATTATTGAACGCTTTTTTAATAACTTAAGAAATAAAATTTGCTGATCGGTTCAGTGTTTTGCAATATCTCTTTATAAAAATCGCGTTTACAATAAATATAAAGTTTTGTTCGTTAAGTGCCGTTGTGTGTGTGAGTGTTAATAATAAACTATAATTTCACGTGTCGAGTTCTTACAATAGGCAATTTAATTAAGTTCGCTTCGCTTCCTTCGCGCCGATCAACAAATCAGTTGACCGATTTCGCGACAAGCGAGAAAGCTTCGGCAATCGACGACGTTTTTGTGCGCGTAGTGTAACGGCCGAACTTTAAGTGTATGTGTGAGTATATATGTATATACATAAATATATACATATGTACTGTTGGGCGCAGCAACACCTAGTTTTACTATTTAAGAGAACTTTGCATAACATTAAGAGATTTCGGCAACTTGTGCCGTTTTGCTCTCAGTCCTTTACACGCACATTCGTTCTCACGACGCAGCCGGCTCAAGCCGGCGCTCGTAGATCAATGCAGTAGTGCAATTTGGGAAGTCATACTTAGCTAATCGTTTTTGGGCAGATGCTCGTGCGCAGCAGCTCTGCAGTTACATACATACAAACATATATACGCATAGAACAATAAAATAAACTGTGAACATAAAACAATAAAATAAACTGTGAACATTGAAATAAATAAATTATAAATATATAAAAAAGCTATTCGAAAAATCTCGGTAGCTCAACATTTGGTGACCCCGACGTGATTCTTCTATATATATATATAAATATATATATAAGTTCTTGCAAGTTCCGTTTGCGCATAAACCGTTTTATGTCAATTGCTTTGTGCCGCTACTTATTGCATAGTCGTCAGACACACATTCGTTTCGACTTGCAATACAGTGCCGTTCATAAAAACAGTACCAGCTATTGTGCGTGCATTAGTTGTAATGCATACAGGCATTCAATAGTGGCGATTTAATAAAGAATTTGTAATAAACTAATTAATAAAACAATTTAAATTCATTTCTGAACTGCGATTCTCGCCTTAGCTCGCGCTCATTCTTCGATTACAGCGCGCATAAGCTCTGTGTAATTACGCTTGTTCCGTTACTGTTCTCTCGTTGCCATTGCACTCGTTCCGTTCGCCAGCAGTACAGTCGCTTCCATAAAAACCGTGTCGGTGCGCGTTAATTCATACACGAGCATTTACAGACAAACACGTACAGCTATCAACTCATACTTCTGCAGTCATTTTCATACCAACACTTTCAAGCCATACCGTAACTTCTTGTGTGCGACGTCTACTCGTCATGGCGAATTTAGAAGCTAGTACAGTTGCGCCTGAAGAGCGAGTGAGTTTTTATAAGCTCAAAGTTAAATCGGTATTTGAGCGCTTAAAAAGGTTGCAAATTAAGGTTGAAGCGGAGGCACTTACCGATCACAGTGACAGCACCTTAACAGTTTTATTTGAGCATATTGGCAAGTTAAGCAGTTACTTTGGTGAAGCCCACGACCACCTAGAGGAGCTTGATTTTGATGAGATGCACAGTGACTTGCGCATGGATTTCGATGACTTAATATTCGTCATGCAATCTTCAATATTGTCGGAAATTCAGAGTCGCAGCACTCAAGTGCCTCATAGTTCCACGCTTAGTAGACCAATGACGCATATGCAGGCTCCCGCTCCCAAATTCCGCACCTGCGCTGCCGCCATTAAAATTACCTACGTTCAGCGGTGGATATGAAAAATGGGCCGATTTCTACTCAATGTTTTCAACAATCATTGATAGTCGACCCGAAGTCAACAACATGGAAAAGCTTCAATATTTACGATCCTGTCTAGACGGTGCAGCGTTGGACACAGTACGCTCTCTGGAGATTTCAAACGATAACTATACGGAGGCTATAACCCTATTGCCTATTGCAGCCTGGGCACAACAGAGCAGATAGCCAGCGCCATGATAGATCAGTTGCTGCTACAGAAGTTCGATGCGGCCACACAAGCTAAGTGGGAAGAGAAGTTGGAGGATTCAGAGACGGCATCTCGTATACCTACATGCGAAGAAGTTTCTTCATTTCTTGAGCTCCGTTGCCGGACCTTGGAATCGATGGAGTTTGCTATGACGAACTATTCATCCAGCAAGCCTGTGATAGTTGCAAATTTGTCACCAACAGGTCAGCATTCCATGTAACGGACCACAGCGCACAGAGTTGTGTCTTTTGCAATACGCAAGAGCATACTATCTACAAATGCTCAAGATTTGCAAACTTGTCACCTAGTCTACGCCTGAATGAGGTCAAAAGGGCTGGACTATGTTTGAACTGCTTGAAAGTCGGCCATCAGTTGCGACAATGTGGCTCGGGCGGCTGCCGAGTCTGTGGAGTCAAGCATCACACACTTCTCCACCTCGGCAACTCCAGCACATCACAAGCAGTACGTCTGTCAAAGCAACATTCATCGTCATCAATGATGCAGGGCATTCCTACGCAAGCCCCATCTACTACTCTCCTAGCCCAAGATCTGATCAGCGATGTAGTGCTCCTGGGGACCGCAGTGGTCCTGGTAAAAAATCGGTTTGGTGAATTAGTTCCTTGTCGTGCACTTTTGGATTCAGGCTCACAACTGCATCTTATTACAGCTAGATGCGCCCATCAATTGCAGCTCAAAAGGACAAAGTCATCCTCAGCTGTCTATGGTTTAGGCGACTGCAAGGTGGCCACCGATGGAAGTACGCTTTGCGTCACTCTTCGGTCTCACGACTCCATGTATGCAAATAGCTTCACAGCCACGATAGTCTCGAATGTAACTGGCAGACAGCCCTGTTCTGATGTGAACATAAGCACTTGAAACATACCGCCAAACATAACTCTGGCTGATCCAGCTTTTCATATTCCGCAGCGAATAGATTTGTTTATCGGAGCTAGCCTTTTCTATGAGTTTCTCTGTGTGGGTCAAATCAAGTTGCTGCCTGGACTGCCACTTTTACAGAAGACTCGT
Organism: Drosophila nigricruria; assembly: GCA_037075265.1. Taxonomy (NCBI): domain Eukaryota; kingdom Metazoa; phylum Arthropoda; class Insecta; order Diptera; family Drosophilidae; genus Drosophila; species Drosophila nigricruria. The sequence continues at coordinate 106,847 of JBAMCI010000106.1, read as the reverse complement.
CTTTGCTGGATTGTGTCTGGAGGCGGAATTCGCAGCCCTAACACCGTGCTCGTGACTTCGAAGGTACCTTCAGAGCCAGATACAGACTTTGGTTCTGACGCCCAGTTGGACAGTCTCGTTCAGCGTTTCTGGGAGGTTAAGAGCTGCAATGACTCCGTCGTAAGGATCAGCAAAGAAGACTTGGACTGCGAGGCACATTTTGTAAGGCATTATACTCGAGTAGCCAATGGCCAATACTCAGTGCGCTTGCCTGTCAAGCTTAATTGTGAGCTTTTCAGGTGAGTCTTATCAGCAGGTGCGGCGCAGATTTCTCAATTTGGAGAGGAAATTAAGTCGCTTGCCTCATATAAAGATTCAATACTCAGCATTCATGAAAGAGTACTCTGAGCTGGGTCACATGTCGCGTGTTCCGCGCGAATTGTTTCAACACTGCAGATATTTTCTTCCGCATCACTGCGTCCTGAAGGAAGACAGTACAACCACTAAGCTTCGTGTCGTTTTTGATGGGTCAGCTGCTACATCAAGTGGCTACTCACTAAATGAAGTTCTAATGTCAGGTCCTGTCATTCAGCCGAAGATGATCAACATATTATTGCGTTTCCGAGCCTATCCAGTTGCACTCACCGGAGATATGTGCAAGATGTATCGCTGCGTGAAGGTGCCTGAACCGGACAGCTATCTACAATGTATTCTTTGGAGAAATTCACCTGACGATGAGTTAGAAGTGTTTAAGTTGGACACTGTAACTTATGGAACGAAACCGGCTTCATTCTTATCGGTGCGTGCCATGCACCAACTCGCCATAGATGAACGAGATGCGTTCCCACTCGGCTCAGAGGTGTTGCTTCGCGATTTTTATGTCGACGATTTGATCTCTGGAGGAAAATCAGTCGAAGAAACAAGGCGTGTCACTGGAATTTTGGCAGGTGGAATTTTGGCAGGTGGTGGATTCAAATTAAGGAAGTGGTGTTCAAGCCATCCCATGGTGCTGGACGGCGTGACAGATTGCGACAAGGAATCTCTTATAAAGTTCAATGATGGCAGCGACATTACAAAGACACTTGGCCTTGCATGGGATCCAGCATCTGATCAACTTTTGTTTTCATACTTGGCTCTGGACTCGAGCTGCAAGCCCTGTAGACGTTCTGTGCTTTCGTCCATTGCTCGGTTCTACGACCCCCTTGGACTGGTCGGCCCAGTAATAACAATGGCAAAAATATTCTTACAGCAGCTGTGGAGGCATAAGGTTAATTGGGACGAGAGTCTTCCTTCGGCACTTCATACTGCGTGGCTTGACATTTGCAGTAACATTCCCCAGGCTGGTGATATTTCCAGGAGAGAAGGTAGAGGTCCATGGATTCTGTGATGCCAGCATCGACGCTTATGGAGCCTGTATCTACATCGTATCCAAGGGGCAACCTGGCATTAGCAGGTTACTTTGCTCAAAGTCTCGAGTCTCTCCCTTAAAGACGCTTACGGTTCCGAAGCAGGAATTATGTGGAGCAGAGTTACTAGCACGTCTGATGGATGAAGTAGCTGGCTTGGGCATTTTCACAGATCAGTTTCACTATTGGTGTGACTCTACTGTCGCATTATCCTGGATCAATGACGAACCCGGACCCTTCAATGTATTTGTTGCAAATCGTATCGCCACGATACAGGATCTCACACCTACTGAGTTAAGTCCCGCTGACATATTATCTCGAGGTTCACTGCCCATTGAGTTGAACGCATCATCTCTTTGGTTTAGCGGTCCTGACTTCATTTCTAAGCCCAGATCGCAGTGGCCAGTCTCGGTGCTTCCAGAGAAAACTTCAGTGGAGCATCGGAAGGCTGCTCTTCTCGTAAGGCGGGCAGTCTGTGACGCCTCTATGGATTGCAAGTATGCGAACTCTTTTAGTCGTCTGCAGCGTATCTTTCCATATGTAGCGAAGTTTATTTATAAAGTTCGTGGTCCAGGACTCACTATCAGACATCCGAACCGGCACCCATATACTGTTGCGGGTGATTCAACGAGCTCATCTTTGGGAAGAAATAAATACACTTCAAACTAAAGGATCTGTTTCATCATCCAGCAGTCTTGCCTCCTTGTCGCCATTTTTTGACGAATTTGGGCTACGTGTGGATGGTCGTCTCAAAAACTCTACATTGAACTTCGATAGTCGCCATCCAATCATCTTACCCAGAAGTCATCCAGTAACTCGGGCCATTATCATGCATTACCATCAGAGGAACCTCCACGCAGGGCCCCGAGCAGTGCTAGCATTGGTTCGATTCCAGTATTGGCCAATTGGTGGCAGAAAAACTGTAACTAGCGTGATTCATAAATGCGTGATATGCTTTCGGGCCAAACCGCGACTAGTAGAGCACATAATGGCAGATCTTCCCAAGGATCGCGTCGAAGGCTGTCGTGCGTTTTGGGTGACTGGAATCGATTTTTGCGGACCTTTCTTTTACAAGCCTGAGGCACGAAATAAGGCTCCTGTAAAATGTTACGTCTGTGTTTTTATCTGTTTTGCTACGAAGGCTATATGGTTGGAACTGGTCAAGGACTTAACCACTACTGCATTTCTGCATGCTCTACAGCGGTTCATATGCACTAGAGGAAAGCCAAGTCAAATTTGGTCTGACAATGCCACCAATTTTCTTGGTGCCCGCAACCAGCTTCAGGAGTTGAAACGTCTGTTTCTGTCAGATGCTCATCAGAATGCAGTGAAGGACTTCTGTCTAGCTGACTCAATAGAATGGCATTTCATCCCTCCACGATCTCCTCACTTTGGTGGTTTGTGGGAGGCTGCAGTGAAGACAGCGAAACATCACTTTTACCGAGCTGCTGGTCCTGCTATCCTGGCCTATGATGAGCTTCGCACGTTGGTCTGCAACATCGTGGCTGTTATTAATTCTCGACCTTTAGTTTCGATTTCAGAGCATCCAGCAGATTTAGACGTATTGACGCCTGCGCATTTCCTTAATGGCGGCCCTCCTTCATCCTTCAGTGAGCCTAACCTTACAGGGCTCAAATTTAATCGTTTGGCAGCGTGTGAGCTATCTTCAGCAGGTATTCTGGATACGCTGGCGGGAGGAGTACTTGAACCTTTTGCAGCAGCGAGCAAAATGGAGAGTATCTCAACCTGGCTTATCGGTTGGTGATGTGGTTCTCGTAAAGGACGAGAATCTGCCACCGCTGAAGTGGCCGTTGGCCAGGATAGTCGAACTCATCCCTGGAAGCGACGGCTTCGCAAGAGTCGCCGTACTTAAAACGGAGGCTGGCGAAATTAGAAGGGCTACAAACAAGCTGTGTCTGCTGCCCATTAAAGATTCTGTTAAAGCCTAGGCTTCAACGGGGGGAGGATGTTGGGCGCAGCAACACCTAGTTTTACTATTTAAGAGAACTTTGCATAACATTAAGAGATTTCGGCAACTTGTGCCGTTTTGCTCTCAGTCCTTTACACGCACATTCGTTCTCACGACGCAGCCGGCTCAAGCCGGCGCTCGTAGATCAATGCAGTAGTGCAATTTGGGAAGTCATACTTAGCTAATCGTTTTTGGGCAGATGCTCGTGCGCAGCAGCTCTGCAGTTACATACATACAAACATATATACGCATAGAACAATAAAATAAACTGTGAACATAGATCAATAAAATAGACTGTGAACATTGAAATAAATAAATTATAAATATATAAAAAAGCTATTCGAAAAATCTCGGTAGCTTAACATGTACTTTGTGTGAGTGTGTTTCGGCTGCTAGAGAAGAGACTTTTGCGCGATCGTGAGTGGCGCGTGTTTTTCTGCTCTGGGCCACGAACAGCAAGTTTTTAATTTAATTATTCTAGTCTTTTTCAAGATTTAAATAAAAAATTTTACTCTTTACTTATATATATTTATATAAATACCTACATAGTTAATTAAATAGTTTAAGATATATATTAGATATAAATTTATAAAAATACATTTGTACTAAATATTGTTTTAAAAAATTTAACATATATTTAAGATATTTAAGTGCATACAATTTGTATTAAAATAATTATTTTTCTAATAATATTAAAATGCCTAGCACAAAGAGAATTTCAGCATCTAATAGGTCTCAGTGACAACGAAATAGAAACGTGTTAAATAGGTCAAATGCTGAATATTCTGAGCAGGAGCGAGTGAATAATGTAGAGTCTCAACGAGAGCGTAGAGAAAACAAAGAGTTTAGTCAAAGTAAGAGAAGTATAAATAGACAGCGAAACCAAGTTCGTAGAAACAATGCCTTAAATAGACTTTCTGAACAAAGCCAAAATACTCTTCTTCGTGGTACTGAACGCACAAATTCTCAGACTAGGCAGTTAGAGCAAGCACAAGACACTTCGCGTCGATCGAGACGTAGACAATACTTAACTTATAGGGCAAATGAACAGCGACAGAACACTGAGGACAACTCGGCTAGACGAGCCAATTCTCCCGTTAGACAACAGGAGCAATTGGCTGACACTTCGCGTAGGTCGATATGCCGACAAGACTCAGCCTATAGGGCGAACGAACAGAGACAGAACACTGAGGACCACGCGATTAGACGAGCCAATTCTCCCGTTAGGCAACAGGAGCAATTGAATGACACTTCGCGTCGATCGAGACGTCGACAAGACCCAGTCTACCGGGCAAACGAACAAAGACAGAACACCACTCGGCGAGGCCGCCGAAGACAAGACATTGGACAGCGCCTTTTAGAAAGAGCAAGAGATAGAAATCAAAGATCCCAGGTTAGAGACGACCCAATTCGTAGAATCATTGAGCAGGCACGTAATACTAGTGCAAGGCGGAGTGCTCGCATTCCAGCACGACAGGAAGCCTTTGACGCCAATAGAAGCGTATCACAGCGAGTTAGCCAATATCGCAATAATGTTGATAATAGGGTAGCTGAGAATAGGCGTAATGCAACTAGAAACAGGATAGAACGTTCTAATATCCTTTCTCAAAATAGATCCCAAAATGTTAGTACTAGTCTTGATGGTCTAATAGCTGCTTTTAATAATACAGTTAAGCAGGGTGAATACACTTGATCTATCCGGCTCGACGGACCCTGAACACACTTGCTCTGTTGTTGATCAGTAGTATATTAATTTTATTCTTCTGAGCCAGTGTATTTATATACTGACTCATGCATAATTTCAACCCTTAAATCTAGCTTATATATTGCTGAGTTTGTAAGGCTCAGCGTTGGTCTTTATCTATTCTTAGCATGTCGCAGAGTTTGTAAGGCTCAGCGTTAATGTTAGTGTACTTAGCCTATTATAGATTCCAAGTGCGTAGATGACATGTTTATGATCTTCGGCTATTTCTGTATGTTCATGCCTGAACATTCTGCGGGGGGCCAGAAAATGTGACAGTCAGCAACTGATGTCTCTGGTTTCTTTTCTTAATTATATATAGAAAAATAAAAACTATTACAATTATTATTAATCCTAACGAGATGTGTCCATTCATCGTGTGGAAGACCAGATCCTCAATGTGTACTTTTTGACTGTATAATTCGTTTATGTTTTGTTGTAGTCGTTGTAGTTCTACTGAGTTGTTTACTACAATGTGTTTAAGTGGCGTCGGAACCCATGTGTTGTTGTGGTCAATTATTTTGAGGAAAAGTGGCGAGAACCTCGCAGTATCTGTTGACGTTACCTCTTGCGGCGTTATGATGTTGATTTTACCTATCCTGGCCGAACATCCAGCAGACAGTTCGATTATGCCTTGGTTAGGTAAAATGGTCATCTCCTCGTAGTTTCCGCATATGATATGGGCTGACTTCTTCTCAAATACTTTAAAGAGCCACCGGTTTTTTCCATGTTGTCCTTGAATATCGCTTGTGCCTTCATTAGCTTGTACACTAATTGAAGCCGCTTCGCAGAATTGCCGCCCGGAAGGAGTTGGTTTCTTTTTAGCTTCTTTTGAATGTGGTCGAGTTCGGTCAGCATTTTATTTGGTTCGACCAGCGACGGGTGAACTCTTCCGTGGTTAATATCCGTCACAAGGGCGATTACTGCTGACTGAAGGTCTTCGGTTTCATCAATCCAGTTTCGTACTTGGGTGATTAACATGAAGAATTTTACAGAATCTTTGTAAATGAAGAAGTTCCCTTTCATTGTGTTTGCCATCTTGTTTATTTCCAGTGTGACTTTTTCAAAGTTTTTATTAACCTCTTCTGTGGTAGCTCTCACTAGGTTTGAGGTTGCATTGATTATTGATGTCTGGTTGTTGACATAATCATTTAGGCGTTTTTCGTTTTTGATAATTGTCTGCATGTTCTCTTTAATTCTATTTACAGTGCCAATGTCGAAAAACGTTATAAACCGTTTTTTCCTATCCGCTGTTTTGGTGATGATTTTATTTTTCTCCTTTATATTTTTTATTTTTGACTTTATAGTTTGGCTCACTGTAGTACAATATTCGTCGTATTCACCCAATTTTTCGCAAATGATGTCCGTTTTACTCATGAGCTCATCCGCTTGCTTCAAAACTTCGAAGTATGCTTGCATGTTGTAGTAAAACAGTAACTGCCAGCTTGACGACACGACTTCTACCTTTCCAAGATTGTCCATTAACATTGCTGTGTGTTGATCCATATCCTGGATTTTTCTCGTGCTTGTATTTGTGCCAGTTATTATGGTGGTACTTGCTACTTGCAATATCATTATTATTATTATTTGGCTAAAACACCCCTATCGGAGTACAGCCTGATGCACGATTTGCCTCCACGCTTCTCTATCCTGTGCACGACTTCTCCAGTTGGTTACACCTCCTAGGATTGCCTCCATTTGGTCCTTCCAACGGGTTCTAGGTCTACCCCTTCTTCGTTGTCCTCCAACTATCGTATCAAAAACCGAACGAGCTGGAGTGCTTCCCTCCATACGAGCAATGTGACCCAACCAACGAAGACGCTGAATGTCAATTCGCTTGCCAATGTCCACATCGCCATATAGCTCATACAGCTCGTCGTTCCACCTGATACGATAGGTTTCGCCAACGCAAACTGGTCCATAGATCTTGCGAAGAATCTTTCTCTCGAAAACACCAAGAGCAGCCGCATCTGACTGCGTCACTGTCCAGGCTTCCGCACCATAAAGCAGCACTGGAATGATGAGCGTCTTGTAGAGTGTTATTTTTGTCTTTCGAGAGAGGGCTCTACTGTTCATTTGCCTACTGAGCCCAAAGTAACATTTGTTGGCTAATGTAATTCTCCGCTTGATCTCTAGGCTGACATCATTGTTGTTGGTCACGGCAGTTCCCAAATAGACAAAGTCCTTGACAGACTCGAAGTCATAGTCTCCAGCAGTAAGGTGAGAGTCAAGACGCCGCGATTCTCTGTTACTGCACACCATAAACTTTGTTTTGCCCATGTTTACTGCAAGACCAACTTTGGCTGATTCCTTTTCGATAGCTCCAAAAGCCGCAGTTACATCACGCTTGGTACGACCAATAATATCGATATCATCAGCGTAACCAAGGAGCTGGACACATTTGTTTCCCAGTATTGTGCCCATCCGATGCACCCCAGCTTTCCTTATTATACTCTCCATCAGTAGATTGAAGAGCATACAAGACAACGAGTCGCCTTGTCTGAGACCCCACTTGGTATTAAAGGTTTCGGATTGGTCATTTCCTACCTTGACAGAGCTGATGGTGTTGCTCAATGTCATGCTACAAAGCCGTATTAACTTTGCAGGAATACCAAGCTCAGACATGGTAGCGTACAGACGGTCTCGCCGTGGGCTATCAAAAGCAGCTTTAAAATCGACGAACAGATGGTATGTGTCGATTTGGTTCTCATGCGATTTCTCCAGGATTTGGCGCAATGTGAAGATCTGGTCAACTGTAGACTTGCCAGGACGAAAACCGCATTGATAGGGACCTATCAATGCTTCAGCGTGTGGTTTCAGTCTCTCACACATTACGCTCGTGAGAACCTTGTATGCGACGGGAAGAAGGCTGATGCCACGGTAGTTGGTGCGTTGTGTTGCATCACCCTTCTTAAGGATAGGGCAGATCATACTGAGGTTCCAATCATCGGGCATGCTTTCCGTTAGCCATACTCTGCTGATGAGTTGGTGCATGCACCCTACCAACTCACCGCCTCCAGCCTTAAACAATTCAGCCGGTAAGCCATCTGCTCCCGCGGCTTTATTGTTTTTGAGACGCTGTATAGCTATCTCGACTTCCGTATGACTAGGGGTGGGAACTTCAATACCATCATCTCTGATTGGGGTTAGTGGACCATCTTCATCAAGCTCATTCTCACTGTTCCCAGCCAAAAGTTTCTCAAAGTGATCCCGCCATAACCTCAGTACCATCTTCGCATCTGTGACCAGGGTTCCATCATCACTCCTGCAGGCAAGCGATCCAGACTTATACCCTTGGGTCATGCGTTTGACCCTCTGGTAAAAGTCACGGGCATCGTTCTTGCTTCTGCTATGCTCCATCTTCTCACACTCAAGCCTTTCCATCTCCCGCTTCTTCCTCCTGAAAAGGCGCTTCTCATCTCGTCTCCGCAACCTATAAATATCTACTACCGCTCGAGTAGCTCCTGCTTGCAGCGTTCTTCTGTAGGCGGCGTCTTTTGCTGCAGTCACCTCCCGACAATCCTGGTCATACCATGGATTCCGGTTAGGAGGGCGTTGGAATCCAAGTACTTCCACAGCAGAAGAATTTATGGCGTTGGATATGTACGCCCACATATCCGTTGTATTTATAGGTGTTGGTGAGAGTTGGCCGAGTCGGCCCGAGAGTCGAGTGGAGAAGGCATCCTTATGTTGTTGCGATTGCAGCTTTTCGATGTCCAGCTTTCTTGGCATACCTTGACGTGAGACTTTCGCGGCACACATCCGTGCGCGAACCTTCGCTGCAAGAAGGTAGTGGTCAGAGTCGATGTTAGGACCCCGACAAGATCTCACATCAAGAATGCTAGATGCATGCCTTGCATCGATCACAACATGATCAATCTGATTTCGCGTCAGACGATCAGGCGACAGCCAGGTTGCCTTGTGGATGTTGAGGTGACGAAAACCTGTACTACGTACAATCATATTGTGCGCGGCCGCAAATCCTATTAGTCTAAGTCCGTTGCTCGACGTGGACTCATGCAGACTAAAGGGGCCAACGGTTGCTCCAAAGATGCCCTCCCGCCCTATTTTGGCGTTAAAATCTCCTAGAAGGATCTTAACGTCATGTGACGGGCAACGGCCATATGCTCGGTCAAGCTCTGCATAGAAAGCATCCTTTGTAGCATCGTCTTTCTCTTCCGTCGGGGCATGCGCACAGATTAGGCTGATGTTGAAAAATTTGGCAGTTATTCGGATCGTCGCGATCCTCTCGCTGATTGGTGTGAAGTGCGAGGCTCGGTGCCGCAACTTGGCCCCAACGACGAAACCACAACCAAATTCATGCCTATCATTATGACAACTGTAGTAAATGTCACAATTACTCTTTCGCATGCGTCCCTGTCCTTTCCATCGCATTTCCTGGATGGCTGTAATGTCAGCCTTCAACTTATTGAGGGTATCCGCTAGTTGTTGAGCAGCACCGGGTCTGTACAATGTCCTTACATTCCAAGTGCATACTCTCAAATCATTGTCCTTTTTACGTTTGCAGTGGTCGTCAACGTTTTTCGGGTTCCTATCCGAGGCTCTTCTTGCTTCCTTCACTGATGCGTGTTTTTTCCATGGGTGGATATCAAGTCCTACGCCAAAACCTAATTTAAGGATTAGGATCCCGCCGCGCACTTTAGTTTATAACTCAACGGGTGTTGAGTCACTATCCAGGAGGAACCACGTGGAGGTAGTGTGTCGACTTGAGGAGAGCAAGAGCAAGGATCACTCTGGCACTCACCAATTTGAGCACAATCAGAAGCTTTGCCTTGCCTGCTCCCCTCCATCCCCCCAATATCATTAGCAGGCTGAAAATCGTCGCTTTTCCTGTCGTCAACTTTGCTGATCGTGTTTTCATCCGTTCTTTTGGAGTTTCGGCTTGCTTATCCTTATCTTGAGTCGGTAGCAAACAGATCTTGTTAATTGATCTTTTGACTTCACCCATATTTGTTTTTACTGTTACTACTCGAACTTTATCATCTTGTCCTTTTGTAGTTTTAGTTATCTTTCCCATGGGCCATCTAGCGGGATGCGTGTTTTCTTGTTTTAGTAAAACAAGCTGGCCTTCCATTGGGTTTGATTTTTCTTGCTGCCATTTGGCTCGCTGTTGTAGTGATGCCAAGTATTCATCTTTCCATTTTCTCCAGAATTCTCCTCAGATGCGTTGTATGTGTCTCCATCTGTCTAAAGACCCAATTTTCCGATGTTCATCAAACTACTCTGGAGCTCCAATAAGTGGTCGTCCTACAATAAAGTGACCGGGTGTCAAAATGTCGTCTCCATCCGTGTCACTATTTAGGGTGACCAGGGGGCGTGAGTTTAGCACTGCTTCAATTTGGCAGAGCAGTGTTGTAAATTCCTCAAATGTAAAGCTGTTATCGCCGATGACCCGCTTCAGGTGGTGTTTCACCGACTTTACTCCAGCGTCCCATAATCCTCCCATGTGGGGGCTTGCCGGCGGGATAAAGTGCCACTTAATGCCTTCTTTTTCGAGCAGTGGCGCAAGACTGCAAATGCTTTTATAGCGGCGACAAGATCCTTATCTAGTATTCTAGCGGCACCGACGAAATTTGTGCCGTTGTCTGAATACAAATGTTCACTCTTGCCGCGTCTGGCGAAGAATCGGCGTAGAGCCTCTAGAAACTTATCTGATGATAAGTCACTGACGGCTTCCAGGTGCATTGCCTTAGTGGCCATACATACAAATAGGCATATGTACCCTTTATACGATTTTTGACCTCTTCCTTTGGAACAGCGAATTTGAAACGGTCCAGCGGAGTCGATGCCAGTGTTTTGGAACGGGTAATCTCCAGTTACTCGATACACTGGCAAATTTCCCATCAGTTGACTGGCCATTTCCTGTTTATACCTAATACAGGTAACACATTCGCGTAGATATTGTTTCAATGTGTTCCGCAAGCCAAAAATCCAGAACTCCCTTTCAATAAAGTTCCTCATCAGTTTCAGATCGCCGTGTAGGGTTTCCTTATGAGCGTTGTTTATTATCAGCCAAGCAAACTGTGATTTTCCAAGTATAACTGGGTGTTTCACATTGTATGGCACCATTGCATTTTGAAGACGGCCTCCCACACGTAATACTCCATTTCCATCCAGAAAGGGGTTGAGCGCCTGCAATTTACTCTTGGATTCCAGAGGCTTTCCAGCATTGAGTAAACGAATTTCATGACCAAAATCAAGTTGTTGTTTTAATTTTACAACAAATGTTTTGGCCAGCTTTAATTCGTCGACTGTGAGATAAGTCGACTGCTGCTTCTTCCCTCGTAGTTTTGCTATAAAGCGTAATACGTAAGCAATTACGCTTGTTAGCTTATTAATTGACGAATACTTTGTTAGGAGTGGGATCAGGTAGTTTTCTTTTGTGGTTAGAGTTGCTACTATAACCGATTCTGGGTCTTCAAATTGCGGCCACTGATTTGACTGTTTTGTCAACCACTCAGGTCCCTTCCACCATATGTCGCATGCTGCTAAGTGCTTCGGGGAAATTCCTCTTGAGGCGACGTCTGCTGGGTTGTCTGCTGATCTCACGTATTTCCATTCGACGTGAGGCAGTTTTTTGTTTATTTCGTCTACTCTAGTTTTGACGAATTTATTTTTACTACGCTTGTTCTTTATCCAGGCAAGCGTAATTTGTGAATCACTCCATGCTAGTATTTTGGTGTGATTTCTTACTATTGCTTGTATTTTTGCCAATAGTTTGCTTAATAAGTGAGCTGCACATAGCTCTAATTTTGGTATAGTTTTTTTGTTTTTTACTGGGTTCACTTTGCTTTTTGCAGCTAGCAAAGTGATTTTGGCTCCAACCTTTGTATACACCACTGCTGCATACGCCTTTTCTGATGCGTCGCAAAACCCATGTAGTTCCGTTGCATCAGTGCTCGATTTTCCAGACCAGCGCGGTATATTAATTTTTGCTAAATCTGGCAATGCGCTTGCGTATTCTTGCCAATAATTGACCAGACTAGGCTCTAGTTCTGCGTCCCAAGTTAGCGGCAGTTTCCACAGCTCCTGTATGAAGCATTTGCCTTGCAATGTAACTGGTGTTAGCCAACCCAGTGGATCAAAGATTCTTGCCAATTGAGATAAAATTAGACGCTTTGTAATGCGCACTAGTTTTGGGCAATCGACAACAAATGTGAATATATCCTTTTTGGGGTCCCATTGTAGCCCAAGGGTTTTTATTGACTCGTCCTTGTGAATCATAATTTTTTTTGTTGAGTCGCCATCTTTAATTCCAGCAATGATCCTGTCATCATTTGATACCTATTTTCTCAAATGCATGCCAGCCTTTTCCATTATGCTCCTAAGTACTGTTTGCGTGTTGATGCGATCGCCTACTGAGTCGCCACCAGTGATGAGGTCATCCATGTAGAAGTCTTCTTTAATTGTTATCATTAGTTGCTTGTTGCCTTGGCAATGTTGATTTGCCAATTCTTGAAGACAGCGGACTGCTAAAAATGGCGCAGCTGAAGTCCCGTATGTTAGTGTAGTCAACTTCAACTCCTTGATTGGCATCTTTTGGTCGTCTCTCCAGAGGATGTATTGATATTCCTGATCTTCTTTGGCGATTTTAATCTGACGATACATTTTCTCGATGTCAGCTGTCATTACATATTTCCATTGCCGCCACTTGATCAAAATATCAAAGATATCTTTTTGTATTTTAGGGCCAACTAGCATTACATCATTGAGACTTAGTCCATTCGAAGTTTTTGCTGAAGCGTCAAATACTACCCTCAATTTAGTAGTAAGGCTGTTTGGTCTGATTACCGCTTGATGTGGCATGTAGTATTTGCCTTGGCCAATGGTGTCTACCGGTTCCATATGTCCTAGCTTCAGGTATTGTTCCATAAAGGCACTGTATTCCGTGAAGATTTGCGTATTCTTATTGAATTTGTTCTCCATTTGCAGTAGTCTTGCCATAGCCTGTTTTCGAGAGTTTCCTAACTCGACATTTTTTCGGAATGGTATGGAGACTACTAGCCGGCCTTCTTCATCCCTTGTGGTTGTCTCTTGGAACACCTTTTCGCAATCAGTGTTTTCTTCTGAATCGCTGGTGTCACTTCCAAGTTCCAAGAAGCGCTCGAGGTCGTCCAGGCACATCGTTGTTGCTGCGCTGATTACCTTTTTGCTTGGTGATCTGTTTATGTTGCCGGAGACAATCCATCCAAACTCTGTCTTTTGTCCCAGAGTTTCCTTTATTTTTTTCACTTTTCCCAACATTATTAGGGGTAGTAAATCCACTCCAATGACAACATCAATCCTACTGGGTTCGTTAAAGTGTGGGTCTGCTAGCTCGCAGCCCATCCAATCTTTATTGACATCCATGTCAATTTTCTTGCTCGGTAGAGCTTTCTGAAGTTTAGGCATGACCAGTGACTGTATTGTGGTGACGAATTTGCTTTTAACTCTTGGTTTTATGGTTAAGCAACCGCTATTTTTTAGAGCTTCCACAGTCTGAGAAATTCCCTGAACTTCCACGTTCCGTTTGATTCGGCGCAGTTTTAGTTGTTGTGCGGCTTCTTCCGATATTAAGGTTCTTTGTGAGCCTCCATCAATAAGAGCCCTTAGCTCCTCGTATTTTCCAAATTTATTTTGAATTCGGATGAGCGATGATGAGTATCTTGCCCTTTATTTTCTTTCAGACAATTGCTGCTGACGTTCTCTTTTTTGTTTGCATCCTCGTGAAGCAAACTGTTGTGTACTTTGGAGCATTGGTTGCAAGTCCAATCCTTTTTGCACTCTTTGAAGCTATGAGTGCCAAGACATTTAAAGCACAGCGCATTTTTGGACACAAATTTCTTGCGCTTTTTAACAGTGTCAGCTCTAAACTTCTGACATCTTATTATTTCATGCCCATCCAGTTGGCAAAAACGGCATCTTTTGTAGCTCGTTTTCTTCGTTTCCATTGACGTATGGACGGCACTCTTTTGCACTGAGTCTATTGAGTTATGTAGTTGCTCAATAAACTCCAGCACATTGTCCAAGGACTGGATTTCTCTCGCCTTCTTTACATGTTGCTCGTAAAGTTGTAGGACTTCTGTCGAGAAACGTCGCAGCAAAATTTGAGCGAACAAAACATCAGCGTCATTACCCATTTGGCCTTTTTCTTTGACGATGAAGATGCACTCAGTCGCTGTGTCCAAGAACTTGTGGATACTGCCTTCATCATTATTCTTCAGCAGTTCCATGTCCACTAGCTGGTTAACGGCGTTAGCAAATATTTTGCGCTTATTTTCGTAGCGCTTGCATATTAGATCCCACGCTGCATTATAGCTAGCAGACGATCTAATTAATAAATGGCCTACTACCATTTTGGCTTCTCCTTTGAGGCAAGATTTCAGGTAGTTTAGCTTCCTTGTATCGCTGATATCCTTCCTGCTGTGAATTACCTCGGAGAACAACTCGAAGAACGTTGGCCACTCTTTGGAATTTCCATTAAAATGAGGAAGATCCACTTTTGGCAGCTCTGGAACTTCTTCTTTTATGTTGTGCAAGTCACCTATTTTTTATACCCTGAACCCATTGAAAATGGGAAAACAGGGTATAATGGTTTTGTTAAAATGTATGTAACAGGCAGAAGGAGGCGTGGCAGACCCCATAAAGTATATATATTCTTGAACAGCTCGACGAACTGAGTTGATATAGCCATGTCCGTCTGTCCGTCTGTCCGTCCGTCCGTATGTGTGAACGCGTCGATCTCAGAATCTATAAGAGCTAGAGACTTGAAAATTTTATGTAGATCCGTGTGTAGCACGCGCAGATCGACTTTGTCTCAAAAAATCGATACATTTGATCGTTTAAAAGTTATCGATTTAAAACGTTATCGAAATGCAGTTATAAATTTATATCTCCCACATCTTTAGAGCTAGAGTCTTCAAATTTTGTATTCAGTATAATGTAGAGTTTATACAATTTTGGTTTTTGTTACATTTTTGATACCACCCCCCTTTCCTTCCCTTTCCTCCAAACTTGTAAAAACCGTATTTCAAATACTAGAGACTTGTGCTTTGGCAAATATACACATATACATGACAGAATCACGCTCTGAAAGTTTGATAAGGAACGTTCGTCTACAAAAGAAGTTATTAAACATTTCATTTCCCATAGTAAAGTCTATGAGCGCCCACGCTCAGTCGCTGCGCTAACTGCGCAGTCAGCAGAGCGCGTGCTTATGCGTATATGTATGTGTGTATGTGTGTGTGCATGTATTGCTTGTATACATGTATATGTAAAGAAGCATAGAATGTTTGGAGTATCGACTCTCGCAGGGTTCAGGGGATCTCCTAGTCGGGTACCGCCGACTACTTTCTTACTTGTTTTCTATTCAGCTTCTTTGTCAGTAGGTTGACATTGCACTCCAGTTCATCGATTTCTTCGATTTCTAAAGCAAATTTTTTGTACTTTGCTTCTAAATCCGTGAGCGTTGACTGGACTTTGTTCCACAGGAAATTTAACTTGTCTTTGTAGTCCAAGATTTCTTCCTGGTTACTGAGCTCAAGGTTGGCATGCACCTCTGCAATGTGCTGCCTTACTTTTTGAGCTCTTTTATCTACAAGGTCTACCATCACATCCATTGGGCTGACACTTCGTCGTGAAGACATTTCTTCCTGCTGACTCTTTTTTGCCTCGGATGTTTCCGGTTGCATTTGCTTGCTAGATCCTGGTTGGTCGGTGTCCATAGCGTGGTCGGCAACTTCGACCTTCATCAAGGACTCTTTATACGTCCTGATGTTTTCCATTATGGCATCATATATTTTCCCCTTAAAATATTGATGATCGACAGTACCAATTTTTACCAGTGATAAGTGATTGGCAGTGAATTCTGCTGCCAGCTTATCAATCACTGATAATACATCCTTCTTTGCAATGGCCTGCAGGATGTTTTCGTGGATCTTTGATTGCTTCTTTAGCAACTCGACCACTTTTGACGACAGCATCTTGTTAGTTTTTTTTGTTGTTGTCTTTGGCTTGACCCGTTGGAGGTTTTTTTGTTTTGATCGCCTGGTTGATCGTGCTGTGCCTCTACCCACAGCTTAAATTGGTAAGCCAAAGAGAAACATAAAAATTTTGTAAAACACTTTTACACTTCACTAACACTTGTCACAAAATTTATGGTAGACTTTGTAGGTTGGATCGAAGGACCATGAATAGACTTGCTTTGTTGTTGATCAGTAGTATATTAATTTTATTCTTCTGATCCAGTGTATTTATATACTGACTCATGCATAATTTCAACCCATAAATCTAGCTTATCTATTGCTGAGTTTGTAAGGCTCAGCGTTAATGTTAGTGTACTTAGCCTATTATAGATTCCAAACGTGTGACCCTTCTCATTTCTACGAACTTCAACCTAGTCGTTAAGTGCGTAGATGACATGTTTATGATCTTCGGCTATTTCTGTATGTTCATGCCTGAACACAGGGCCCTGATCAGGTCTGCATTAGCTGCAAAGGTTTTTGGTTCCCCCACCAAGTAGCTTTAGATATTTTACATCTATCATCTAGATTTCCGTCTGAAAATAATAAATATAAATTCTGCAAGACATGTAGTCATAGTGTAAAGTTAGGCAAAAAATGTTTCGATTACTAATGGCCTAGATTTTCCCGATCTTCCCAATTGCTTAAAGGGCTTAACGCCGCTGGAGGAAAGGCTTATCTCCCCTCGCCTTCTTTTTATGATTATTAAGTCATTAGGGTATGGCCGTCAAAATGCAATAAAAGAAGCAGTGGTCAATGTACCTATTCCTGTGGCCAATTTGGTAACGTCTCTTCCAAGAGCGTTTAGCGAAGCTGAGGTTGCTCAAATTCATTTGAAGCGTAGGATGGAATATAGTCATGATTTCATGACTGAAACCATTAGGCCATCAAAAGTTGCTGATGCAATTCGATTTTTAGTCGACACTGAGCTTTACAGGAAGCACCAGGTTACTGTTAATGAACAGTGGCTGGCTTCCTTTTCGTCTGACGAAATTCCATTCGTTGCATCAGCTGAAGACAGGGACTTAGTATCAGAATTAGTACAAAGATCTGCTCAAGCCTCAACAAACGAGCAGAATAGTACAGAGCCAGAAGATATCAACCCAGGAGGCCAGGAAACACTTTTAGAAAATGTCCCTGTAGAAAATATCGCTATGCATAGGATAGTTATAGCCCCTGGAGAAGGTCAGCGTCCATTAGACATGATCGAAGATTGCGATTCAGAGGAGCTGGCCTTCCCAACTATCTTTGCAGGCGAAAAGAGAAAGTGCAAGGAAAGTTTTACAACCATAGTTAGGTCAGAACTTAGGAATTTTTTTTTTTTAGATTCGGTATTCCATACCCTCCTATGTCCCAAACTGAAATTTTGTTCCCTTAGAAGAGAATGCTCAAAATATAGATGAGCACCATAGAAATTTTCAAAAAATTCAGGGCTTCTTAGAGAATTCGTTTGATCGTGAAACCATAGACTCTCTTAATGATTGCAATAGCTTTTTGTCCCAAGATCAACTTAACCTTAGCTATGAGTGTTATATTAATGCACTTAGGTCTAGTATCAAGAAGCCTAAAATATATTTAAAGCGTTCATTCGCAGCAATTAAGCTTAATAAGCTTAAGCATCTCCTTCAACTGCAGCGAGCTAACATAGATATACAGTTTATATTAGATCCCTATGCTTGCTGCAGTTACGTCGTTAATTATATTAACAAGTCTCAGAGAGGAATTTCAAGTATAATAGCTTAGATGATAGTGAGGGCCAGGAAGCTCTTAACAACGCAGTGCAGGATGAGAATGAGGGCAATATTGAGAATAGAGAGGTAGTTGACGATAGATTTAGAGTGTTAGGGTTGCCAGAAATAGATCCTAGATTGAATGTCTTTAACATTAATGGAAGGGATGAGAATGAGGACTTAGAAAATGCCAATGTCCGAGTTATTAAGCTTGCAGCTTTGCTTCCGTCCGATAGAATACTAGATATTGTTAGGTCTTTAAATTTAAAGCAGAAGACTTTACACATGTTTTGCACAGTGTGAAAGTAAGTCAACATTTTACGAATTCGTTGGAGGTGGTGCTGGTGTCGGAAAAAGCCGACTAATCACCTCCATTTTCCAAGCATTATCCCATATTTTCAATAGTAGGCCTGGGAGTAATGATTCAGCGAAAATTCTACTCTGTGCCCCAACAGGTAAAGCTGCTTTCGGAATTAGTGGTTCGACACTACATTCCATGTTCTCTCTACCAGTTAACCAATCTGGTTCTGATTTGAGAGTTCTCAGCAATGACTTAGTCAATAGTTTACATTCAAGGTTAATAGACCTTAAACTTATTATAATAGATGAAATATCTATGGTAGGTTCTAAAACGTTCTCCCAGTTAGACTCCCGTCTAAAACAAATTTTTAAAATACTTCTCCATTCGGTGGTATTTCTGTCATAGTATTTGGAGATCTACGACAGTTATCACCAGTAGGCGATCGTTGGATTTTCGAATCCAACTCTCATGATCCCTACAGTGCAATATATGCTTCTTCGCTCTGGGACCTCTTTAAGTATTTTGAGCTCACAGAAATAATGCGACAACGGGAAGACCAATGTTTTGCTTCTGCTTTAAATAATATGGCATCGGGAAATATGACACCCGATGATATTATCCTTATCCGTTCCCGCATTTGTCAGCCATCGGATGTTCTCGATGATGCAATTCATCTGTTTAGTACAAATGCGGCAACAGATAATTACAACATTATAAAACTTAACACCATTGCAACGGATCCATTTACTTCCTTGGCTGAAGACTTTATTAAAGCTACTCAATTAAATGCAGCAAATAGAGAAAGAATTTTAGATGTCGTGAGCTTTAGGTCGTCCGAAACACAGGGACTCTGTAAGTCCCTCCTCTTAAAAAAAACTGCAAAATACATGATTACGGTCAACGTAGATACAGAGGATGGGTTAGTTAATGGGGCAACAGGAGTTTTAATGCAAATAGATTTCGATGCATCCAACGCTCCAAATGTTTTATGGATGCAATTCCCAGAGGAAAGTGTAGGAGTACTTGCTCGCTCAAAGTGTACGCATCGCACAGAGTCTTCTTGTTGTACCAGTTGTACCTGCAGAAGGTATAACTATTCATAAATAGCAAAGTGGTGGTCCACACTTGCTCTCGCATGCAACGCGCTGCAATATACGTAGCATGTAGTAGGGCAACAACTGCTTCGGGGTTGTTTCTTATAGGAGATTTTCTTCCTCCTAAGCCTCCAAAAAATGATGATAAGGTCCAAAACCAAATAGTCCGATTGCGCACTGAAAAGCTACTTCGATCACATTATGATCACTTAGTTGACAGTTCCGCCGTAGATATTTTTTTCCATAATACACAAAGCATTAATTGTCACATTGAAGACATTCGATCTGATAGATTAATGTTTCGTTCAAGCGGCTACTTACGCAAACGAAAACGTAAATATTCCAGGGTTTAGTATTGTTGTCCGTCTAGATTGCGAGGTAATACCTAACGCAAGACGACCTAAGAAGGGTATTATCATTTATGTTAGGGACACAATTTTAGAAAATATAACAAGCTGCTTGGGCGTTAGGAAAGTAAGCGGATCGTCAGTATTTTAATATGCCGTGTTTAGGTATAAATCGTTACGTTTTGTAGTTGTTTACAAAAGTCCGTCTTATCCATTCCGACTATTTAATTCAGAATTTCTGGATCTATTTCTACAATATCCGTTTTTGTTAGTAAATTGCCTTATTTTCGAAGATTTTAATTTGTGTTTGAGCAAGTTAGAATAAGCTAGGATTTTATATGATGAGTTAGTTGGCAGAAGCTTCAGAAGCTTATTAGATTTGAAAACGCCTACAACCAATTGTGATTCGCACATTGATTGGGCGTTTTCAAATCTATCGAGTGAATACATCAGCGCTAGGTCGTTTGAAACAGTTTATAGTTACCACAGTGGTATTTCTTTAAGTATTCAGGATAGGGAACTTTAGTGTAAATAATTACAAGTATACATATATGTAAATAAGTTTTATATTTAACTAACATTTGAAAAATATATTTTTATTTTATTATTTTAGCTTACTAACTGTGTGTTTTTATTTGTTTGGTTCAGGGTAGTTTCTAGTCGAGCACTCTCGACTAGAGTTTTCTTACTTGTTATACCCTGAACCCATTGAAAATGGGAAATCAGGGTATAATGGTTTTGTTAAAAGGTATGTAACAGGCAGAAGGAGACGTGGCAGACCCCATAAAGTATATATATTCTTGATCAGCTCGACGAACTGAGTCGATATAGCCATGTCCATCTGTCCGTCCGTCCGTCCGTCCGTCCGTCCGTCTGTCCGTCTGTCCGTCCGTCCGTCTGTCCGTCTGTCCGTATGAACGCAAACCATTTGCACAGTTTTGAAGCTAGAAAGTTGAACTTTGAAATATATACTCGTGTATACCCTCGAATTATAAGCTGTCAAGATTTTCCCGATACGCCCGTGAGGTGCGTGGCAAATCGGAAAACGCATTTTCCGATATCTCAGAAACACTACTTCTAGAAGTGCTAGAGAGTTGCAATTTGAAATGTGTACTCGTTTCGATCAAAAAGTAAGAACGTTGCAGTCGGGCGCTACCGACTGCGGAATACTCATTCACACCCAAACAGATCACGCCCATTGCCACGCCCACAATTGGTTTGTACATATATAATTTTTTTGGAAAATCAATAGAGGAGATCAGCAGTAATATCGTCTTAAAACTTTGATTTTCTCACTGAGAATCGGAAAAACATACAGTTTTTCCCGAATTGCCACACCCCCAGTGGGCGTAGACATATAATTTTTGGCCAGTTCTTAGAAGTAGTGAAGGGTAACGTAAGTGTGAAATTTGGATGCTTACACTCAAAAAATGCGAAAATTACAGGGTAGTTTTTAGTCGGGCATGCCCCATAAGGGGTGTAAAAATTATTTTTGAGTCATCGATATCACCAGTAACTCAACCATCCAATTTTGAAGCTTCTAGCTCTAAAACTGTAGGAGCTATAAACGGTTTGCCACGCCCCCTATGGGCGTAGATATATCCGCCATATCTTTTTCATCTTGGGTTGTCAACCCGAGTATATATACCAAGTTTCAAGTCTCTAGCATTAATAGTGCTCAAAATATTACAGAATTTGAAAAATCACTATATAGTCAGATCCGATTTGCCACGCCCCTAGTAGGCGTGGATATATAGTTTTTTGTTCGATCTTCATAGGATCTAGGCAGTAACCTACGTGCCAAATTTGAGCATTCTAGCTTTAAAACTGTAGAAGATACAGTTTTACCCGATTTGCCACGCCCCCAATGGGCGTAGATATATCCGCTATAGCTTTTTCATCTTGAGTTGTCAACACGAGTATACATTCCAAATTGCAACTCTCTAGCACTTCTAGAAGTAGTGTTTCTGAGATATCGGAAAATGCATTTTCCGATTTGCCACGCCCCTAGTGGGCGTATGGGAAAATCTTGACACTTTATAATTCGAGGGTATACACGAGTATATATTCCAAATTTCAACTCTCTAGCTTCAAAACTGTGCAAATGGTTTGCGTTCATACGGACAGACGGACAGACGGACGGACGGACAGACGGACGGACAGCGTGACGGACATTGCAAAAAAACCAATATACTCATTTCACTTTGTGAATGAGTATAAAAATAAGAATAATTTTTGCGAAAAAGTAGAGTTTGAATTAACCAAGTCGACCCCCTTTCCGCTCCCTTAAGTCCCGTCCCCGCACTTAACAAATATTCTTGTAAGTGCTGGTCCTGGGAGACTGAGTCTGCACCCCGGCCAGATTTGTACCTTTACAAGTGGCGCCCGAGCAGGGACCCTGGGACTAATAACGGGCGTGTCATATTCGCGGCGTAAAATCCTGCGCATATGCCCAAATAAAGGTGCTGGTCGGCAAATGCCGCAAAATCTACGTCAAGTCGGCGATACCCAAGCATACTCTTCAAGCGCGACGAAGGTAACGGCAAACGAAATTCAAGGGCACAGCGAAGCCGAAAAAGTACAGCACGCGACGGGAAACATCGAGAACAAGCAAGTGTGTACAGTGGGCCGAGAGCCAGAAATTTCGAGCAAAATCGAGTGAACTGCAGGCCGAGGGCCAAAAACTCAGAGCAAGTGTGTGCTGGCATAACATGTACATAATTTTTTTTTGAGTCAGTTTTTTTTTGGAAAAAAAAATATATATACGTAAAAAGAGAGACAGTGGCGAGTGGCGAATGAACAGTGGCGCACAACGGCTTTGCGTGATTTTTTTTTTAGTGAGTTTTTTTTTTTTTTTTAAATAAATATACGTAAAAAGAGAGACAGTGGCTAGTGGCGAATTAATAGTGGCACACAACGGCTTTGAGTGATTTTTTTTTTAAAACGGGAAAATAAAAAAAACTTAAAAGAGACAGTGGCAAGTGGCGAATGAACAGTGGCGCACACCGATTTTTTTTCCGAGTGAGTTTTTTTTTTTTTTTTTTTAATTATATATGTTGCAGCACTAAGATTGTTTTTCATTGTTTAGCGCAGCGAGTTTCCGTCACTCAAACACAACTGACTCTCGTGTCTCTTATTTCTCTCGAGCCTACCCCGAACCACACTCAGCAACACCGTCAAGCGATGTCGCCTCGCTAAAACGGGACTTCCTAGAATCAACAACTTAATCAACCAATCACAGCCCTTACAAAGGCTTAGGCTGATACTGAAGATAATTATTGCGAAATATCGAAATACGCACCAATACGTATAACTAGAACCCGACGCATTATGATGAAATTATTATTGTGAAATACCGAAAACTACAACCACACACATACAAACTTAGTACGCGCCGACACGGCCATTCTGACAATAACACGACCTCGTGTACTTTTACAAAACTGCCTTACTGCATAGTTCATTATACTCATTCACAAAGTGAAATGAGTATATTGGTTTTGTGCAATGTCCGTCACGCTGTCCGTCCGTCTGTCCGTCTGTCCGTCCGTCCGTCCGTCCGTCTGTCCGTATGTTTATTCTGAAGCTAGAGAGTTGAAATTTGGAATATATACTCGTGTATACCCTCGAATTATAAAGTGTCAAGATTTTCCCGATACGCCCACTAGGGGCGTGGCAAATCGGAAAATGCATTTTCCGATATCTCAGAAACACTTCTTCTAGAAGTGCTAGAGAGTTGCAATTTGGAATGTATACTCGTGTTGACACCTCAAGATGAAAAAGCTATAGCGGATATATCTACGCCCATTGGGGGCGTGGCAAATCGGGTAAAACTATCTTCTACAGTTTTAAAGCTAGAATGCTCAAATTTGGCACGTAGGTTACTGCCTAGATCCTATGAAGATCGAACAAAAAACTATATATCCACGCCTACTAGGGGCGTGGCAAATCGGATCTGACTATATAGTGATTTTTCAAATTCTGTAATATTTTGAGCACTATTAATGCTAGAGACTTGAAACTTGGTATATATACTCAGGTTGACAACCCAAGATGAAAAAGATATGGCGGATATATCTACGCCCATAGGGGGCGTGGCAAACCGCAAAAGTTTATAGCTCCTACAGTTTTAGAGCTAGAAGCTTCAAAATTGGATGGTTGAGTTACTGGTGAGCTCCTCTATCGATAACCCAAAACTAATTTTTACGCCCCTTACGGGGCATGCCCGGCTAAATAATACCATGTAATTTTCGCATTTTTTGAGTGTAAGCATCCAAATTTCACACTTACGTTACCCTTCACTACTTCTAAGAACTGGCCAAAAATTATATGACTACGCCCACTGGGGGCGTGGCAAATCGGGAAAAACTGTATGATTTTCCGATTCTCAGTGGGAAAATCAAAGTTTTATGACGATGTTACTGCTGATCTATTGAGTTCCAAAAAATTATATGTGTACAAACGAATTGTGGGCGTGGTAATGGGCGTGATCTGTGCGGGTGTGAATGAGTATCCCGCAGTCGGTAGCGCCCGACTGCAACTTTCTTACTTGTTTTATTTATAAATTTTCCAAAGTAATTTACGATTAACATTTTCCTTTTTGATTACAACTATTTTTGTTTCAGGGTTTCATACAAAATTTAATCTTCAACTTTTAGTTTCATTCTTAAACTGCTATAAAATTAATCTTTAACTTAATTCAACTTTTTTCATTATCTAGTTTTACATTACATCATCTTTATGTTTTGCACCTGTGCTTGCATTTTGACCAATTCTTTCAACTTTTCTTATCAGCCCCTTCAGGCATCCATACTGTCTCTTTCAACCGTTTCATTCTTGATCGTTTTAATACTGTCTCTTTCAACAGTTTCATTCTTGATCGTTTTAATACTGTCTCTCTCAACAGTTTCATTCTCAACATTATTCAAATCCTCATCACTACTTTCTAACTCAACTGGTACATACCCTTCTGGCAATTTTCTTATATCGTCATGAGCATACTTGTATTTTCTATTATTTGTCAATGACCTTAGGACATATCTATCTCCGTCCAACAATTCAGCTATTTGTAACGGTCCCCTACAATTTGGACTCAACTTCGTTTGATGGCTTGCCTCATTCTTTAACAACACAAAATCTCCTACTTCGTATCCAACAACCTTAGCCTTGGTTTTATTAAACCGTTTCTTGCTATATACTGCTGCCGCTGATATATTTTGCACTGCCCGAGCTCTTGATTCTACCAAATCAACTTCTTGTGTCGTTTCACATGGTGTAAGCAATCCTAACGGACGAGCAACCTTGCCAATAAACAATTCTAAAGGGCTTGCCTTTGTCACTCGACTTACTGTACAATTTAAGGCCAACTGTATCTCACCCAATGCATCTTGCCAAGATCAACTGCCGTCAGTAAGTAAAGTGCTCATAATGCGTTCCACCTGTCCGTTAGCTCTACTTGCGCCTGTCGCAATCAAATGCAAACTTATTTTCTGTTGAGAACTAAACTCACTAAATTTAGAGCTAGCAAAACACCTACCCTGGTCTGCTATTATGCGGTTTGGTACTCCAAACAAAGAGACAACCGATGTCACAGCACCTATGCAATTGTCAGCTTCAATCTTAAGTGTGTGTGTTAAATAAAAAAAAAAGAGTTGGTAAAAGCGTCCACTTGGACAATAACATATTCCTTCTGATCAGACTTGCCACTCAACTTTCCTCGTCTATGTGTATCGTGTGCCAAGGTGTGCTGACCTTTGGTATTGGATGAAGTCTAGCTTGAATTTTACCAGAGGATAACTTTGAAATCTTACAAGTAATACAGTTTTCAACAAACTTTCGTATATACTTAGACATGCTATGGAACCAATAATAATCATAGGCCTTATATAAAGTCTTCTCCCAACCTAAGTGCATGATTGTCTCGTGAATCTGATTTATTACAGACCACCTGAATGCCCTTGGAACAATTGGCAAAGATCGAGTTCTACCATTTCTCTGAATTTTTCGATAAAGTAATCCTGCTCTCAACTCATAAGTTTTTGCAATGTCCTCGGAAAGAGAATTGTCCTTCAATTTGTTCACAATTTTAATAATATCGAAATCCTTGCGCTGTTCAGTCATAAGCCAATCACTAGATATCTCTGCCAAATTAACTCGTTTTTCAGGAACTTTATAAAAATATCAATCACATCAGCGGATGAGATATTTCTGGAAAAGAAATCAGCATGAGCCATTCGTTTACCCTCTCTATACTGCAAATCAAATGAGAACGACTGTAAATAAGCCCACCATCTTTGTGCTCTGGGAGATAGGTCACGTTTAGTTCTTGATGCTTTTAAGTGAGTTGCAATCGGTAAAAACTACAAAATCTCTACCCATCACATAATGACGAAAATGCGTTGACAACCGCAAAGGTCTCCAACTCATAAGAATGGTATCGTGATTCTACAGGTGAAGTAGCCTTACTGAAAAATTCAACGACATGCGGCTTGTTATCAATTTTGTGTAGCAAGATGGCTCCATATCCACGAGCACTTGCATCAGTATGCAATACAATTGGATATTTAGGGTCAAAAATAACTAATACTGGCTTCTGTGTAAGTACAGAAATAACTTTTAGTCTTATTTGTTCATGTTTTGCCTTCCAAACAAACTCGTTCTTTTCCGATGTGAAAAGATACAAAGGCATCATAAAACACAACATTGCATAAATTGCCGAAAGTAAGACGCTAATCCAATAAATTTTCTAAAAGCAGGGACTGACTGAGGAGGCGGTAGAGCAGTTAACGCTGAAACTTTATGTGAATTTGGACGAATTCGGCCTGCGCTCACTTCGTATCTCAAATATTAAACTGTTGACTTGAGAAATATTGAACATAAATCCAGCTTTCGTGAGAATATCAAGGGTAATCTTTAATCTTTCTAAAGCTTCAGCTTTTGTTGTAGCCACCAATACGTCATCCATATAGACAACTACAAATGTATTTGCAAGTTCCCCAAGCGTATGCATCACTGTACGCTGAAAAACTGAAGGTGCATTTTTAAGACCAAACGGCATTGACAAAAATTCGTATTGGCCGTCTGGAGTGACAAAAGCCGTACACTCTATTGACTCTTCATGCAAAGGGATTTGATAGTATCCGCTTGCCATATCTAGACATGTGAAATATTTCGCTCCTTGAAGTCTGGCTATCTGATCTGCTATTAGAGGCAACGGATATTTATCTGAGACTGTATTCGTATTTAGTTCACGGTAATCGACACACAAGCAATGAGACCCGTCCTTTTTGTTCACTAACATCATAGGACTTGCATAAGGTGAGCAACTTGGCCTTATGACATTGCATTCTACTAGTTCTTTAATCTTCTCGCGTACCAACTCTCATTCATTTTGACTAAGTCTGTATGGTCTTCTTTGAACAATTTTTCTGAGGTCTACTAACTTAATTTTCATCTCACCTGTACTGACTCTAGAAGAAGGAATTCCCTTTATAAAAGATTTTGAATAATTTTCTAATAAATCGTTTAATTTATCCCTATCTTCGCCGACAAGATCAGTATCCAATTTAGAAAATATATCATCATTTGAACAACAGTTTACAGATTTTGGTCTAACAATTTAAAATTTTCCCGGTGACACAATGACATGGAAACCCTGCGACAGTATTTCTCGACCAATCACAATGTCGTCGCTATCCAAATACTGATCGCCTAAAACGTGGATCAGCATCTCAATACAATAATTGTTAATTTTTACGTTGCCAAGTATTTGCAATGTACTACAAACGCTGTCATTCCCTATACCCTTCAAAATTACTACGTTGTTAATTCTTTTCCCGACTAACTTAGTACATAACTTATGTTTAATCAACGAACATTCCGCTCCAGAGTCAAACATTGTCGTAAAAGTCTCGCCTTGATGAACCATCTCTTCTTTGGGCTCAACAACTTTGTAAAGCTGCACTCGTTTCACCTGATGCGGATCCTTTTCACTTTTGAGCTTACTGCAATGGGTTGAAATGTGTCCAACCTCGCCACACTTGAAGCAGGTTACATTTGATTGCTGATGGTGACCAAACACGCTCTTGCCGCTACGCTCTGCAACACGGGGAAGAAAATTTTGCTGCTGTCTAACTCTGTATTCACCCATACTGTGCCCGTTTTATGTCAGATGTAGTGGTTTCGTCGAGTACAAATTTCTTTCGTTTGTTGAAGGTGAAGGCTTTAAGCTCAGTCTGCACTTCAATCCTAGTGCGCACGTTCGACGTAAAAGTTAAACGTTGCAATCTGGAATCCATATGAGCCAAGTGAGCAAGCGTCACAGAAACAGCAATCTCTTCCACATCCATCTCACGCCATTTAGTGACGAGTGTTGTCACCATGCGACTAGCATAATTAGAGAGACATTCTCCTTCGGCCAAGCAAGTTGATAACGTAGTCAAATACATAGCTGCTGAAGTTTCTTCACTGCTGAAGCGCTGTACAAAAAGTTCCTTAAACTCGGTCCAATTTATGTCAGGATAACATATTTGTGAGAGCCACTGCGACGCACTGCCTTCCAACGCTGCACTCAAAGCCATTAATAACTCACTGCCTTTTATGTTATTTTCCTTCAGAATCATATTTACTGTAGCACACTACGCGGATGCGTCGGTGCCAACACGATCTGCGTTAAATTTCGGCAACACAACTGTCTTACTAGTTGTTGTTTTTGACATCGTTGATTGTAGTGCTTTCACAAGTTCCATTACCGCTCGCCATGGATCATTTGGCATATTAGGTAGCGAGCCAGATCCCACTTCTGATGTTGCAGCACTAAGATTGTTTTCCATTGTTTAGCGCAGCGAGTTTCGGCCGTTTTGATAACTAAAACACAACTGACTCTTGTGTCTCTTATTTCTCTCGAGCCTACCCCAAACCGCACTCAGCAACACCGTCAAGCGCTGTCGCCTCGCTAAAACGGGACTTCCTAGAACCGACAACTTAATCAACCAATCACAGCCATTACAAAGGCTTAGGCTGATGCTGATGATGATATTTATTGCGAAATATCGAAAGACGCACCAATACGTATAACTAGAAGCCGACGCATTATGATGAAATTATCATTGTGAAATACCGAAAACTACAACCACACACATACAAACTTAGTACGCGCCGAAATATATATAAAGAGAGACACCGGCTCGAAGATAAACGTACAGTGGTACAAAGTTACGTTTTTTTTTAGTGAATTTAAAAAAAAACAAGTAAGAAAGCTCTAGTCGGCGGTACCCGACTAGGAAAACCCCTGAACCCTGTGAAGAGCCGATATTCCAAACATTCTATGCTTATTTAACATATACATATATAAAAGCAATACATGCACACACACATACACACATACACATACGCGTGAGCACACGCTCTGCTGACTGCGCAGTTAGCGCAGCGACTGAGCGTAGGCTGCGCTCATATGTTTTGCTATTGGAAATGAAATGCTGGATAACTTCTTTTGTAGATGGACTTTCTTAATCAAACTTTTTGAGCGTGATTATGTCACTCATATGTGTGTATTTGCCAAAGCACACGTCTCTAGTACTTGATATACGGTTATTACAAGTTTGGGGGGAAGGGAAGAAAAGGGGGGATGGTATCCAAAATGTGATGGAAACCAAAATTGTATAAACTCCACATTATACTAAATACAAAATTTGGAGACTCTAGCTCTAAAGATGTCGGAGATATATATTTATAACTCCATTTCGATAACGTTTTAAATCGATAACTTTAAAACGATCACATTTATCGATTTTTTGAAACAAACTCGATCTGCGCGTGCTATACACGGATCTACATAACAAATTTCAAGTCTCTAGCTCTTATAGATTCTGAGATCGACGCGTTCAAACATACGGACAGACGGACAGACGGACAGACGGACGGACGGACGGACGGACGGACGGACAGACGGACAGGGCTAAATCGACTCGGCTTGTCACCCTGATCAAGAATATATATACTTTATGGGGTCTGCCACGCCTCCTTCTGCCTTTTACATACATTTCAACAAAACCATTATACCCTGATTTCCCATTTTCAATGAGTTCAGGGTATAAAAAAAATAAAAATATATAGAGACGAGACAACGGTAACAAGAACAAGAAGTGCACACTGGTACAAAGCAACGTTTTTTGTTTGTGAATTGGACTTAATCAAACTTTTACAGCGTGTTTATGTCATTCATATGAATGTATTTGCCAAAGCACAAGTCTCTAGTATTTGAAATACGAATTTTTTAAATTGTTGGCAAAGGGGGCGTGGCATCCAAAATCCAAAAATTACATAATGTCCGCATTCATTACACGGATCTACACAGTGAATTTGGAATCTCTAGCTTTTACGGTATGCTTAATAGAAGAAAAGTTATCGATTTTTATCGATAATAAGGAAACGGGATGAGTTATCGAAAATCTAACAAAAACTCGTACTGCGTAGGCTATAGACGAGTATTCTCTGAAAATTTCATCTAGCTTTTGTGGTTTACGAGATCGCTGCGTTCATACGGACGGACGTACGGACGGACAGACGGACAGGGCTATTTCAACTCAGCTCATCGAGCTGATCAAGAATATATATACTTTATGGGGTCTGCGATGTCTCCTTCTGCCTGTTACATACATTTTCACAAAAACATTATACCCTGATTTCCCAATTTCAATGGGTTCAGGGTATAAAAGAAAACGAAATCGGCAACGAGAACAAGTAGAATAAATGAAATTAAATTAAACGAATTTAAAGAAGAACAAGTAAGAAAGCTCTAGTCGGTGGTACCCGACTAGGAGATCCCCTGAACCCTGCGATGAGCCGATATTCCAAACATTTTATACTTTTTTAACATACAGTTTGTCAAGAAACACTTTACACACTGAGAAAAAACTAAGTTTTTTGACTTTAGATGCAAAAATAATAACCTTATATTCAAATAATCGAAATTTTTTTGATGCTAAGCTGTTTAATGATCAATTTTAAGTTTAACTATCAAAAACACATAGCAAAAACGCTGTTCGATGATTTACCGATGAAAATGTAGAAAAGCGATCCAATTTCGCTGTGAACATGATTAGTCAGTTGGCAGAATATTTGCAAAACTTCATATTTTACAAACAAACAAAAGAAATGCAGTACTGTAACAGTTGTAACCAAATTTAAGCCTTTTTCTTCATATACCGATGAAAGCAGCGTTTTCTTGCGTGCAACTCTTCAAGTGTACCTATGCCGTATGGTGTCCTAGAGTACTGCTTTAAGTGGCCCATCTGATTCCCATTCTTCCTTAAGGTCGTCGGCAAGTGTCCGTACTGATATTTGCCGATTTTGGTCAATCTTCCGCTTAATTAAGCGGTCTGTCTGACTGTAACCCTTGCTTTAACGCCCACCTGTGCCTTTTTCTTCAAGTCTGCCTTCGTTTTCCGCGCGATTTTTGGCATTGTAAATTGTTGTCCTAGAAACAGATAACTCTTCAACTAATTCTGAAACAAATTTTCCCAACTTGTGATTATAATAAATCAGTTGAACCATATCAGAGCTTAATCTTATGCCAGGCATTATAAATATTAAAGTAATTCACTTTTAGATGATATTTCTGCCAAAATTCATAACCAAATTGAAAGATATGCAAAAATAAACATGTATTAAGAGACACAAAAAGCATAGATCACAGAAGGGCACCGTTGTTTCCAAGAATTAGAGCAAAACTGAATCCGAAAACGCAATGTGTAAACAGTTTCTTGACAGCTTGAAAAGTGAGTAATCTTAGTTTTTGTTGTTTTTATACTCATTCACAAAGTGAAATGAGTATATTGGTTTTGTGCAATGTCCGTCACGCTGTCCGTCCGTCTGTCCGTCTGTCCGTCTGTCCGTCTGTCCGTCTGTCCGTATGAACGCAAACCATTTGCACAGTTTTGAAGCTAGAGAGTTGAAATTTGGAATATATACTCGTGTATACCCTCGAATTATAAAGTGTCAAGATTTTCCCGATACGCCCACTAGGGGCGTGGCAAATCGGAAAATGCATTTGCCCATACCTCAGAAACACTACTTCTAGAAGTGCTAGAGAGTTGCAATTTGGAATATATACTCGTGTTGACAACCCAAGATCAAAAAGCTATGGCGGATATATCTACGCCCATTGGGGGCGTGGCAAATCGGGTAAAACTGTATCTTCTACAGTTTTAAAGCTAAAACGCCCAAATTTGGCACGTAGGTTACTGATACGATCCTATGAAGATCGACCAAAAATCTATATATCCACGCCTACTAGGGGCGTGGCAAATCGGATCTGACTATATAGTGATTTTTCAAATTCTGTAATATTTTGAGCACTATTGATGCTAGAGACTTGAAACTTGGTATATATACTCGGGTTGACAACCCAAGTTGGAAAAGATATGGCGGATATATCTACGCCCATAGGGGGCGTGGCAAACCGCAAAAGTTTGTAGCTCCTACAGTTTTAGAGCTAGAAGCTTCAAAATTGGATGGTAAGTTACTGGTGAGCTCCTTTATCGATGACCCAAAAATAATTTTTACGCCCCTTATGGGGTATGCCCGGCTAAAAAATACCCTGTAATTTTCGCATTTTTTGAGTGTAAGCATCCAAATTTCACACTTACGTTACCCTTCACTACTTCTAAGAACTGGCCAAAAATTATATGTCTACGCCTACTGGGGGCGTGGCAAATCGGGAAAAACTATACGTTTTTCCGATTCTCAGTGAGAAAATCAGAATTATATACAGATATTACTGCTGATCTCCTCTATTGATTTCCAAAAAATTATATATGTACAAACCAATTGTGGCCGTGGCAATGGGCGTGATCTGTGGGGGTGTGAATGAGTATCCCGCAGTCGGTAGCGCCCGACTGCAACGTTCTTACTTGTTTTGTTATATATTTTTAGTTTTGTTGTTTTTTTTTTTATTATTTAATTTAAAATTAAATATTAAATTGCTTAGCATTTTAAAAATTTCGTTTATTTGAATAAAAGACTTTTATTTTTGCATCTAAAGTCAAAAAACGTAGTTTTTTCTCAGTGTGTAAAGTGTTTCTTGACAAACTGTATATATACAAGCAACACAGGCACACACACATACACACACACATACACGCACATACGCGCGCACGCATAAGCGAGCGCTTTGCTGACTGCGCTCGGGCTGCAGTAAGAGCAGTATTAAGGGAACTTAATTGTTGAATAAGTTTCTTTGGAGATGGACTTGCTTAATCAAACTTTCAGAGCGTGATTATGGAATTCATATATGTGTCTGTGCCGAAGTCTCTAGCACTTGAAATTCGTTTTTTGCAAATTTAGGGCGAAAGGGGCGTGGCATCCAAAATATAACAAAAATAAAAATTGCATAAAACACACATGCAACCAAATACAAAACAAGATAAATATATACAAAATAAGTCTCTAGCTGTAAAGATGTAGGAGATATAATTTAATTACTGTATTTCGATTTCGTTTTTAATCGATAACATTATCGAATTTTTGAAACAAACTCGATCTGCGCGTGCTATACACGAACCTACATAAAAAATTTCAAGTCTCTAGCTCTTATAGATTCTGAGATCGACGCGTTCACACATGCGGACGGACGGACAGACAGACAGACGGACATGGCTATATCAACTCAGCTCGTCACCCTGATCAAGAGTATATATATACTTTATGGGGTCTGCCACGCCTCCTTCTGCCTGTTACATAAATTTCAACAAAACTATTATACCCTGATTTCCCATTTTCAATGGGTTCAGGGTATAAAAGAGAAAATTAAACGAAGGAAAATTCAGCACAAATCCAGGGAAAACATCAGCGACAGAACGAGGCACAGCCAGCGGTGCAACGAAGACGGGAAAACAGTCAAAGAACGAGCAGAGCATAAATGAAAGGAGGTGAGTGCCAGAATCCGGGGGTGGGCGTGCGCTGGGTGTATCAGCGGTGCAAAGAGGAGCTGATCACCATAACCCAAGAGTTCGGGTTAGAAAGCGACGGACGTGTAGAAGACCTTCGAAAGAGGTTATCTGCCTTCATCCAGAGCAGCGGCCACTCCGGAGGCAAGGTATGTCAAGATGCCAGAGCCTTTCCTAGGTGGTGCGGTGCCTTGTGTCGGTGGCCGAGCTTACCAGAAGTCCGAACCGGACCTGCGTAGAGCTCAGCTACACGAGCCGATCCCTGCGCTGAGTGTTCCGACGATCAGCGGGATGGCCGAGGGCCGAAAATGCAGAGCTCGTGAAGATTCGAGAGTCGACGGCGAGGTTAAAGAGCGGCCTCCGACTCTCAAGGTCAGCCAATATGTTCCTGCGCACCAACTACAGCCTGAGAGGAGCCTGCCCAGATGCATAGCAGAGCAGGTCAGGAAGTGGGGCATGAGGTATGACGGCCTGTCGGACCCACTCGGATTTTTAGAAATCTTGGAAGAGCGGGCCATCACATACGGCATCGACCTCAACAGTATGCCCAGGGCAGTGAGCGAGGTGCTCGTGGACAAAGCCGCCAGGTGGTTCATTACAAGCGGGTTAAGAGACGTGACCTGGGCAGAGTTTAAAAGCGGGTTTCTGTAGTTTTTCCTGCTAGTAGTAGTAGCCGCCTCACATTGAATATGTATATGTTGCAGCATTAAGATTGTTGAGCTATCGAGATTTTTCGAATAGCTTTTTATATAGAAAAAAAAAGTATATTATCTATATTCACCAGTTTATTTAATTGTTCTATATGTATATATGTTCGTATGTGTGCAATATGCTTGAATGCATGTTTGTATGTATATTTGTATGTGTGTGATTGCAAAGCTGCTGCGCACGAGCATCTGCCCAAAACGATAACCAAGTTTGACTTCCAAAATTGCACTGCCTGCATTGATCTACGAGCACCGGCTTATCAAGGTTGAGCCGCTGCGCCGTGGGAACGAATGTGCGTGTAAAGGGCGGAGAGCAAAACGGCACAAGTTGCCGAAATCTCTTAATGATAAGCAAATTCTCTTACATGCTATGGAATGTCGAATTGCTACTCTTAATTATACTAAAAATAGGTGTTGCTGCTCCCAACATCCTCCCCCCGTTGAAGCCTAGGATTTAACAGAATCTTTAGTTTGTAGCCCTTCTAATTTCGCCAGCCTCCGTTTTAAGTACGGCGACTCTTGCGACGCCGTCGCTTCCAGGGATGAGTTCGACTATCGTGGCCAACGGCCACTTCAGCTGTGGCAGATTCTCATCCTTTACGAGAACCACATCACCAACCGATAAGCCAGGTTGAGATACTCTCCATTTTGCTCGCTTCTGCAAAAAGTTCAAGTACTCCTCTCGCCATCGTGTCCAGAATACCTGCTGAAGATAGCTCACACGCTGCCAGGCATCCAAATGATTAAATTTGAGCCCTGTAAGGTTAGGCTCACTGAAGGATGAAGGAGGGCCGCCATTAATGAAATGCGCATGCGTCAATACGTCTAAATCTGCTGGATGCTCTGAAATCGAAACTAAAGGTCAGAATTAATAACAGCCGCGATGTTGCAGACCAACCTGCGAAGCTCATCATAGGCCAGGATAGCAGGACCAGCAGCTCGGTAAAAATGATGTTTCGCTGTCTTCACTGCAGCCTCCCACAAACCACCAAAGTGAGGAGATCGTGGAGGGATGAAATGCCATTCTATTGAGTCAGCTAGACAGAAGTCCTTCACTGCATTCTGATGAGCATCTGACAGAAACAGACGTTTCAACTCCTGAAGCTGGTTGCGGGCACCAAGAAAATTGGTGGCATTGTCAGACCAAATTTGACTTGGCTTTCCTCTAGTGCATATGAACCGCTGTAGAGCATGCAGAAATGCAACCAACCATATAGCCTTCGTAGCAAAACAGATAAAAACACAGACGTAACATTTTACAGGAGCTTTATTTCGTGCCTCAGGCTTGTAAAAGAAAGGTCCGCAAAAATCGATTCCAGTCACCCAAAACGCACGACAGCCTTCGACGCGATCCTTGGGAAGATCTGCCATTATGTGCTCTACTAGTCGCGGTTTGGCCCGAAAGCATATCACGCATTTATGAATCACGCTAGTTACAGTTTTTCTGCCACCAATTGGCCAATACTGGGATCGAACCAACGCTAGCACTGCTCGGGGCCCTGCGTGGAGGTTCCCCTGATGGTAATGCATGATAATGGCCCGAGTTACTGGATGACTTCTGGGTAAGATGATTGGATGGCGACTATCGAAGTTCAATGTAGAGTTTTTGAGACGACCATCCACACGTAGCAGCCCAAATTCGTCAAAGAATGGCGACAAGGAGGCAAGAATGCTGGATGATGAAACAGTTCCTTTAGTTTGAAGTGTGTTTATTTCTTCCCAAAGAATAGCTCGTTGAATCACCCGCAACAAAATATGGGTGCCGGTTCAGATGTCTCTGATAGTGAGTCCTGGACCACGAACTTTATGAATAAACTTCGCTACATATGCAAAGATAGTGAGTCCTGGACCACGAACTTTATGAATAAACTTCGCTACATATGCAAAGATACGCTGCAGACGACTAAAAGAGTTCGCATACTTGCAGTCTTCCGACGCTCCACTGAAGTTTTCTCTGGAAGCACCGAGACTGGCCACTGCGATCTGGGTTTAGAAATGAAGTCAGGACCGCTAAACCAAAGAGATGATGCGTTCAACTCAATGGGCAGCGAACCTCCATTGTAGATGTGAGATCCTGTATCGTGGCGATGCGATTTGCAACAAATACATTGAAGCGTCCGGGTTCGTCTTTGATCCAGGATAATGCGACAGTAGAGTCACACCAGCAGTGAAACTGACCTGTGAAAATGCCCAAGCCAGCTACTTCATCCATCAGACGTGCTAATAACTCTGCTCCACATAATTCCAGCTTCGGAACCGTAAGCGTCTTTAAGGGAGAGACTCGAGACTTTGAGCAAAGTAACCTGCTAATGCCAGGTTGCCCCTTGGATACGATGTAGATACAGGCTCCATAAGCGTCGATGCTGGCATCACAGAATCCATGGACCTCTACCTTCTCTCCTGGAAATATCGCCAGCCTGGGGAATGCAGTCCTAAGGGCGCTGCCAAAGTTACTGCAAATGTCAAGCCACGCAGTATGAAGTGCCGAAGGAAGACTCTCGTCCCAATTAAGCTTATGCCTCCACAGCTGCTGTAAGAATATTTTTGCCATTGTTATTACTGGGCCGACCAGTCCAAGGGGGTCGTAGAACCGAGCAATGGACGAAAGCACAGAACGTCTACAGGGCTTGCAGCTCGAGTCCAGAGCCAAGTATGAAAACAAAAGTTGATCAGATGCTGGATCCCATGCAAGGCCAAGTGCCTTTGTAATGTCGCTGCCATCATTGAACTTTATAAGAGATTCCTTGTCGCAATCTGTCACGCCGTCCAGCACCATGGGATGGCTTGAACACCACTTCCTTAATTTGAATCCACCACCTGCCAAAATTCCACCTGCCAAAATTCCAGTGACACGCCTTGTTTCTTCGACTGATTTTCCTCCAGAGATCAAATCGTCGACATAAAAATCGCGAAGCAACACCTCTGAGCCGAGTGGGAACGCATCTCGTTCATCTATGGCGAGTTGGTGCATGGCACGCACCGATAAGAATGAAGCCGGTTTCGTTCCATAAGTTACAGTGTCCAACTTAAACACTTCTAACTCATCGTCAGGTGAATTTCTCCAAAGAATACATTGTAGATAGCTGTCCGGTTCAGGCACCTTCACGCAGCGATACATCTTGCACATATCTCCGGTGAGTGCAACTGGATAGGCTCGGAAACGCAATAATATGTTGATCATCTTCGGCTGAATGACAGGACCTGACATTAGAACTTCATTTAGTGAGTAGCCACTTGATGTAGCAGCTGACCCATCAAAAACGACACGAAGCTTAGTGGTTGTACTGTCTTCCTTCAGGACGCAGTGATGCGGAAGAAAATATCTGCAGTGTTGAAACAATTCGCATGGAACACGCGACATGTGACCCAGAACGAGACTGTCCTACTGAGCGTCAGAACCA
Organism: Drosophila nigricruria; assembly: GCA_037075265.1. Lineage (NCBI taxonomy): Eukaryota > Metazoa > Arthropoda > Insecta > Diptera > Drosophilidae > Drosophila > Drosophila nigricruria. The sequence continues at coordinate 69,202 of JBAMCI010000106.1, read as the reverse complement.
GAGTCTGTATCTGGCTCTGAAGGTACCTTCGAAGTCACGAGCACGGTGGTAGGGCTGCGAATTCCGCCTCCAGACACAATCCAGCAAAGACGAGTCTTCTGTAAAAGTGGCAGTCCAGGCAGCAACTTGATTTGACCCACACAGAGAAACTCATAGAAAAGGCTAGCTCCGATAAGCAAATCTATTCGCTGCGGAATATGAAAAGCTGGATCAGCCAGAGTTATGTTTGGCGGTATGTTTCAAGTGCTTATGTTCACATCAGAACAGTGCTGTCTGCCAGTTACATTCGAGACTATCGTGGTTGTGAAGCTATTTGCATACATGGAGTCGTGAGACCGAAGAGTGACGCAAACCGTACTTCCATCGGTGGCCACCTTGCAGTCGCCTAAGCCATAGACAGCTGAGGATGACTTTGTCCTTTTGAGCTGCAATTGAGGGGCGCATCTAGCTGTAATAAGATGCAGTTGTGAGCCTGAATCCAAAAGTGCACGACAAGGAACTAATTCACCAAACCGATTTTTCACCAGGACGACTGCGGTCCCCAGGAGCACTACATCGTTGATCAGATCTTGGGCTAGGAGAGTAGTAGATGGGGCTGGGGGTTGCGTAGGAATGCCCTGCATCATTGATGACGATGAATGTTGCTTTGACAGAGCTACTGCTTGTGATGTGCTGGAGTTGCCGAGGTGGAGAAGCGAGTGATGCTTGACTCCACAGACTCGGCAGCCGCCCGAGCCACATTGTCGCGACTGATGGCCGACTTTCAAGCAGTTCAAACATAGTCCAGCCCTTTTGACCTCATTCAGGCGTAGACTAGGTGACAAGTTTGCAAATCTTGAGCATTTGTAGATAGTATGCTCTTGCGTATTGCAAAAGACACAACTCTGTGCGCTGTGGTCCGTTACATGGAATGCTGACCTGTTGGTGACAAATTTGCAACTACTATTCACAGGCTTGCTGGATGAATAGTTCGTCATAGCAAACTCCATCGATTCCAAGGTCCGGCAACGGAGCTCAAGAAATGAAGAAACTTCTTCGCATGTAGGTATACGAGATGCCGTCTCTGAATCCTCCAACTTCTCTTCCCACTTAGCTTGTGTGGCCGCATCGAACTTCTGTAGCAGCACCTGAGCTATCATGGCGCTGGCTATCTGCTCTGTTGTGCCCAGGCTGCTGAGTGCACGCATATGCACATTGAAGCTGTCCGATAGTTCTCGCAACTTGCTGGTAGATCCGTTCTCTACCCTCTTCAGCCCCAAGATCTTTACGATGTGTGCCTGGAAAATTAAACGTCGGTTATCATATCTTTGTTTCAATAGGGTTATGGCCTCCGTATAGTTATCGTTTGAAATCTCCAGAGAGCGAACTGTGTCCAACGCTGCACCGTCTAGACAGGATCGTAAATATTGAAGCTTTTCCATGTTGATGACTTCGGGTCGAGTAGGAATCGGCCCATTTTTCATATCCACCGCTGAACGTAGGTAATTTTATTGGTGGCAGCGCAGGTGCGGAATGCAGTTTAGAAGCGGGAGCCTGCATATGCGTCATTGGTCTACTAAGCGTGGAACTATGAGGCACTTGAGTGCTGCGGCTCTAAATTTCCGACAATATTGAAGACTGCATAACCAATATTAAGTGATCGAAATCTATGCGCAAGTCACTGTGCATCTCATCAAAATCAAGCTCCTCTAGGTGGTCGTGGGCTTCACCAAAGTAACTGCTTAACTTGTCAATATGCTCCAATAAAACTGTTAAGGTGCTGTCACTGTGATCGGTAAGTGCCTCCGCTTCAACTTTAATTTGCAACCTTTTTAAACGCTCAAATACCGATTTAACCTTGAGCTTATAAAAACTCACTCGCTCTTCAGGCGCAACTGTACTAGCTTCAAAATTCGCCATGACGAGTAGACGTCGCACACAAGAAGTAACGGTATGGCTTGAAAGTGTTGGTATGAAAATGACTGCAGAAGTATGAGTTGATAGCTGTACGTGTTTGTCTGTAAATACACGTGTATGAATTAACGCGCACCGACACGGTTTTTATGGAAGCGACTGTACTGCTGGCGAACGGAACGAGTGCAATGGCAACGAGAGAACAGTAACGGAACAAGCGTAATTACACAGAGCTTATGCGCGCTGTAATCGAAGAATGAGCGCGAGCTAAGGCGAGAATCGCAGTTCAGAAATGAATTTAAATTGTTTTATTAATTAGTTTATTACAAATTCTTTATTAAATCGCCACTATTGAATGCCTGTATGCATTACAACTAATGCACGCACAATAGCTGGTACTGTTTTTATGGACGGCACTGTATTGCAAGTCGAAACGAATGTGTGTCTGACGACTATGCAATAAGTAGCGGCACAAATCAATTCACATAAAACGGTTTATGCGCAAACGGAACTTGCAAGAACTTATATATATGTCGGAGCGTCAGAGGTTCGAGAGAGCTGGCGCTGTGTCGGGGCGTGACAACAGTGTGCGTTGCTGCGTCTTCGAGTACTGCGCAATATGATGGCATTGGGAAGTCCCGTTTTAGCGGGTCGACAGCGTGTTGATGCGTAATAAGAACACGTGTGCGTTGGTGCGTCTTTAGATATTTGACAGTTACCATTTTAGCGGGGCGACAGTGTTGCGTCGCTGTCGCCGAGTGTGGTTCGGGGGTAGGTTGAGAAATAAGAGACTCAAGAGTCAGTTGTGTTTGAGTTCTCAGAGCGACCGAAAATCGCTGCGCTAAGTAATGGAAACGAATCTTAATGCTACAACATATGCATTTCCAGAACGAGGCACAGCGAGCGGTGCAACGTAGACGGGAAAACAGTCAAAGAAGGAGCAGAGCATAAATGGAAGGAGGTGAGTGCCAGAATCCGGGGGTGGGCGTGCGCTGGGTGTATAAGCGGTGCAAAGAGGAGCTAATCACCATAACCCAAGAGTTCGAGTTAGAAAGCGACGGACGTGTGGAAGACCTTCGAAAGAGGTTATCTGCCTTCATCCAGAGCAGCGGCCACTCCGCGGGGGTCCGGGCACGTCTGGCGGAACTGGAGGCACGGTATGCCAAGATGCCAGAGCCCAGCCATCATGGAAGCTGAGCGTTCCGACGATCAGCGGGATGGCCGAGGACCGAAAATGCGGAGCTCGGGAGGATTCAAGGGTCGACGGTGAGGTTAAAGAGCCACCTCCGACTCTCAAGGTCAGCCAATATGTTCCTGCGCACCAACTACAGCCTGAGAGGAGCCCGCCGAGATGCATAGCGGAGCAGGTCAGGAAGTGGGGCATGAGGTATGACGGCCAGTCGGACCCACTCGGATTTTTGGAAATCTTGGAAGAGCGGGCCATCACATACGGCATCGACCTCGACCGTATGCCTAGGGCAGTCTGCGAGGTGCTCGTAGACAAAGCCGCCAGGTGGTTCATTACAAGTGGGTTAAGGGACGTGACCTGGGAAGAGTTTAAAAGCGGATTTCTGGAGTTCTTCCTGCCACCGCAATATTTTGAGCGCCTCGAAGATCAGATCATATCGCGTCGGCAGCGGGGAGGAGAGAGCTTCAAGGACTATCTCGTAGAGATTAGGCTGCTGATGCGCCACGCAGCCTATAGTTCGGCAGAGGAGCTGTACCGAATATACGAGAATGCTTCCCCTGAGTACAGGTTGTACGTAAGACGTCATGACTTTACGTCTCTCGCACAGCTAACTCAGATGGCGGCGGAGTCTGAAAATGTGCGGGACCAAGGGAAGGATCTGGAGAAGAGCGCCACGGCTGGACGGACGAGGCCTGCCGGGGCGCAAAAAGCGGATAGTCGGTTCAACAACCCGTTCCGCTCGCAGCCGGCGGAATATCGTCCGGCAGAGACGCGACCAAGTACGTCATCGGCACTATCTGCGAAGCCAGCGGAGGCTGCACATCAAATGATGAGCCAGGATATCGGATCTGGGTTTGATCCGCGCCGGGTCTGCTATCGTTGTGCGCAGACGGGACACTTCGCCCGGGAATGTCCCAACAAGCAGGTGTTGTTTTGCCGCCGTTGTGGGAAGACGGGGAGAAGTACACAAGAGTGCTGCTACCGTGCGGACGCGGGAAACGGACAGGGACGTCCTCCGCAGGAGCGGAGCGGCGCCAACTAACCAGCCGAGAGAGAGAGGAGTACCCGTTAGTGGTCGAAGAGGGGAGAATCGTCGCGAGGGTGGAGATTGCGGGTCGACGCATGGATGCCACAATCGACACCGGAGCCACGCGTAGCTTCATGAGCGAAGATTGCGTGCGCAGGAGGGCGATTCAGGGAGAGCTCCAGGACGTGCAGTCACGGATTAGGTTGGCTGACGGATCGTCACTGGAAGTAAAGAAGATGATGAAAGTGGACGTGAGTCTCGCCGGGAAGGCAGTGCGGATGACAGTGCTCATCATGCCGACCATGCTGGATCACGTCATCTTAGGGATGGACTTTCTGTGCGCCGTAGGTACGACGGTGCGCTGTGGCCGCGCAGAACTGCTGATGAGGACGAAGGAGATACCGGCTGGAAAGGAGTCGCCACCCCCTGCGAGAGAGGCATCGAAAGACGGCATCGCGTCTGGAGGACAAGAGGTGCTCGCTCGGCGTCCAACTCTTGCAGAGAAGAGAGGACTGAACTCTGGAGTGCCGAGTGGGAAGCCTGCGACGCAGCAAGTGAAGGCGTCGGCAGAGGAAGAGTCGCCATCCGAGATGCGGGTTGAGTCGATAGAGGGCGCACCGTCTGGAGTACGGAAGGCGCCTGCTCGACGACGAGCCCAATCGAGGAAGCATCTGGAGGAGGAGGTGCGGCATAAGGACACAGAAGTGGAGAAATTGGAGTTGATGGACGACGAGGGAAGGATTCCGGGGACCAGGGAGCGTCCGCCGATAATAAAAACGATTGAGGTGGAAGAGGAAGAGGGAGCTGGGTCACCCGCAGAGGATGTGGAATGGCCAGAGGACCTGGAGAACGAACTCAGGGAGTTCTTAGAAACGGAGCTGGCGCTGTTTGAGAACCTCGAAGGGGTGTCTCATATAGCGGAGCATAGCATCAGGATGAGGAATTTTAAGCCGCTGAAGCAGCGATATTATCCCAAGAATACGGCTATGAGCAAGGTGATTGATGAGCAGATAGATGAGCTGCTTCGAGTGATGGCCCTTGAGCCGTCGCGAAGTCCGCACAGTGCACCAATAGTCTTGGTAAAGAAAAAGATTGGAGATTGGCGCATGTGCGTGGACTTCCGACAGCTCAATGCACACTCGATTCCAGACGCTTATCCTGTTCCTAGGATCAATCACATCCTGGAGAAGTAGCGCCACGCTCGTTTCATCTCGACGTTAGATCTCAAGAGCGGTTATTGGCAGATCCCCATGGCGGCGGATAGCCGAGAATGCACAGCCTTCACCGTGCCCGGAAGAGATTTATTTAGAGCGCTGGATACGGTCATCGGACCCGAAATGGAGCCCCATGCGTTCGCCTATCTAGACGAAATCGTGGTGATCGGAGCCACCAAAGAAGAGCATGTGGCTAATTTGAAGGAGGTGTTCCGCCGATTGAGGGCGGCAAACCACAAGTTGAACAGGAGGAAGTGCAGTTTCTTCAGAGAAAGGCTGGCGTATCTGGGACACGTGATCAGCGATGAAGGAAATTGCACCGATCCGGCAAAGGGGGAGGCGATACAGAAACTCCCGGCTCCTACCAATCTAAAGGAGTTGCGGCAATGCGTGGGGATGGCGTCCTGGTACCGGCGGTTCGTGCCAAACTTCGCGTCGCGGGTCCAGCCAATGACGTCATTCCTCGACAGGAATGGAGACCCACGATAGGGTCATCAGTGCTGTTGCGGCAGCACCAACACTCTAACGCAGCGGAGGGCTTTGCTGCGAAGTTGGCACCTAAGTTACGGTAAACGCAAACGGAGGGTGGACAACATAGCGCAGCTGAAACCATTCCATCAGGACGGCGACGAGAGCGACGTGGGATCCGCGGATGACGACACTGGAAAGATGAACGACGACAGGAGTGACATCGATGGCGATGCATCAGATCCTTAAAGATTTTTTTTTTTATATAACTTTACTTTACTAATTTTAACTATTAACGATCCCGAATTGTAATAATAATTAACTTTACTAGTTGTTAGCCGTGCCGGGAGGAGTAATTAAGAATAGTAATTAATGAAAATAAGTTACAGATGGATGGAAGTGATCGATATCAGCAGCGAGGAGGAAGCCGAGATGGACTTCGAGGCAGAGACGGACCTCGAAGAAGAGGCGAGCGATGAGGAAGAAGGGACGGGGCGATGGGCAAGCCCGACGCCGTGGACAGCAAGTGAGGAAGAGTTGGAGCACCCCACAACCGGCGTGGCGAGTCCAGCGACGTATGCGGTGGACGAGAAAGAGCGGGATGACGGCGGGGAAAATTGTCCCTCTGTCACCACTCCCGCTCCAGCAGCCGCAGCACGGGATGAAGATGGATGGTCGAAGGACCAGGGGAGGAGACTTTGGACAAGGAGAGGCGAGCCCGTCCAACAAAAGAAGAGACTGCAGGATGAAGAACGACAGGCAGCGGATCAACGGCCGATCCCGAGAGACCAGACTGGGCCGATGATCCTGACTGAGGACGAGGATAGGTTGTTGTCGGACATGGCTGATGTCCTGGAAGGGTGGGAGCCGTTTTTTTTAAGAGAAGGGACTTACAGAGTCCCTGTGTTTCGGACGACCTAAAGCTACTCACGACATCTAAAATTCTTGCCCTATTTGCTGCATTTAAGTGAGTAGCTTTAATAAAGTCTTCAGCCAAGGAAGTAAATGGATCTGTTGCAATGGCGTTAAGTTTTATAATGTTGTAATTGTCTGTTGCCGCATTTGTACTAAACATATGAATTGCATCATTGGGAACATCCGATGGCTGACAAATGCGGGAACGGATAAGGGTAATATCATCGGGTGTCATATTTCCCGATGCCATATTATTTAAAGCAGAAGCAGAAGTTTGGTCCTCCCGTTGTCGCATTATTTCTTTGAGCTCAAAATACTTAAAGAGGTCCTAGAGCGAAAAAGCATATTTTGCACTGTAGGGATCATGAGAGTTGGATTCGAAAATCCAACGATCGTCTAAGACATTCAAATATCTAGGATCCATTTCTGGCAACCCTAACACTCTAAATCTATCGTCAACTACCTCTCTATTCTCAATATTGCGCTCATTCTCATCCTGCACTGCGTTGTTAAGAGCTTCCTGGAGCTCACTATCATCTAAGCTATTATACTTCCTACGGTTTGTCTCAACTAACTCCTGATTTTGAATACAAAACAACTCGCAGTCTCTTGTTATTAGTTCTGCCTCCTCGTCTCTCCATGGGACATATAACATAACTAATTCCCTAAAGTATTGGCTCCTCTCAGTATTAATATTAAATCTCCTATACCTAATGTTCAGGCATGAACATAAAGAAATAGCCGAAGATCATAAACATGTAATCTACGCACTCACGACTAGGTTGAAGTACATAGAAATGATAAGGGTCACACATGTAGAATCTATAAATAGGCTAGACCTACGCTGACCTTTACGAACTCTGCGATAGACTAAGAATAAATAAGCATCTACGCTGAGTCTTACAAACTCTGCAATAAAATAAGAGTAGATAAAGACCAACTCAGCAAGAGATAAGCTATATTTTTAGAGTTGAAATTATGCATGAGTCAGTATATAAAAGCACTGGCTCAGAAGAATAAAATCAATATACTACTGCTCACCAACATAGCAAGTCTATTCATGGTCCTTCGAGCCGGATAGATCAAGTCTATTCATGGTCCTTCGAGCCGGATAGAGCAAGTCTATTCATGGTTCTTCGAGCCGGATAGATTCAAATATATTATTGATCGTCAACGCAGCGAGTGTATTCAAGGTCCGTTGAGCCGGAGATTGAAGTGTATTCATGATCTAAGTGAAATCATGGTCCTTCGAGCCAGATAGATCAAATGTATTCAAGGTCCGTTGAGCCGGAGATTGAAGTGTATTCATGATCTAAGTGAAATCATGGTTCTTCGAACCGGATAGATAAAGTATATTCATGGTCCTTCGAGCCGGATAGAACAAGTCTATTCATGGTCCTTCGAGCCGGATAGAACAAGTCTATTCATGGTCCTTCGAGCCGGATAGAACAAGTCTATTCATGGTCCTTCGAGCCGGATAGAACAAGTCTATTCATGGTCCTTCGATCCAACCTACAAGGTCTACTATAATTTTTGTGACAAGTGTTAGTGAAATGTGAAAGTGTTTTACAAAATTTTTCTTGTTTCTCTTTGGCTTACCAATTTAAGCTGTGAGCGATCAACCAGGCGATCAAAACAAAAAAACCTCCAACGGGTCAAGCCAAGACAACAACAAAAAAACTAACAAGATGCTGTCGTCAAAAGTGGTCGAGTTGCTAAAGAAGCAATCAAAGATCCACGAAAACATCCTGCAGGCCATTGCAAAGAAGGATGTATTATCAGTGATTGATAAGCTGGCAGCAAAATTGGTACTGTCGATCATCAATATTTTAAGGGGAAAATATATGATGCCATAATGGAAAACATCAGGACGTATAAAGAGTCCTTGATGAAGGTCGAAGTTGCCGACCACGCTATGGACACCGACCAACCAGCATCTAGCAAAAAAAGGGATGTGCAACCGGAAACATCCAAGGCAAGAAACAGTCAGCAGGAAGAAATGTCTTCACGACAAAGTGTCAGCCCAATGGATGTGATGGTACACCTTGTAGCTAAAAGAGCTCAAAAAGTAAGGCAGCACATTGCAGAGGTGTATGCCAACCTTGAGCTCAGTAACCAGGAAGAAATCTTGGACTAAAAAGACAAGTTAAATTTGCTGTGGAACAAAGTCCAGTCAACGCTCACGGATTTAGAAGTAAAGTACGAAAAATTTGCTTTCGAAATCGAAGAAATCGATGAACTGGAGTGCAATGTCAACCTACTGACAAAGAAGCTGAATAGAAAAATAGGTGACTTGCACAACATAAAAGAAAAAGTTCCAGAGCTGCCAAAAGTGGATCTTCCTCATTTTAATGGAAATTCCAAAGAGTGGCCAACGTTCTTCGAGTTGTTCTCCGAGGTAATTCACAGCAGAAAGGATATCAGCGATACAAGGAAGCTGAACTACCTGAAATCATGCCTCAAAGGAGAAGCCAAAATGGTAGTAGGCCATTTATTAATTGGATCGTCTGCTAGCTATAATGCAGCGTGGGAGCTAATATGCAAGCGCTACGAAAATAAGCGCAAAATATTTGCTAACGCCATTAACCAGCTAGTGGACATGGAACTGCTGAAGAACAATGATGAAGGCAGTATCCGCCAGTTCTTGGACACAGCAACTGAGTGCATCTTTATCACCAAAGAAAAAGGAAAAATTGGTAATGATGCTGATGCTTTATTCGCTCAAATTTTGCTGAGGCGATTTTCGGCGGAAGTCCTGCAGCTTTACGAGCAACATGTAAAGAAGGCGAGAGAAATCCAGTCCTTGGACAATGTGCTGGAGTTTATTGAGCAACTACATAACTCAATAGACTCAGTGCAAAAGAGTGCCGTCCATACGTCAATGGAAACGAAGAAAACGAGCTACAAAAGATGCCGTTTTTGCCAACTGGATGGGCATGAAATAATAAGATGTCAGAAGTTTAGAGCTGACACTGTTAAAAAGCGCAAGAAATTTGTGTCCAAAAATGCGCTGTGCTTTAAATGTCTTGGCACTCATAGCTTCAAAGAGTGCAAAAAGGATTGGACTTGCAACCAATGCTCCAAAGTACACAACAGTTTGCTTCACGAGGATGCAAACAAAAAAGAGAACGTCAGCAGCAATTGTCTGAAAGAAAATAAAGGGCAAGATACTCATCATCGCTCATCCGAATTCAAAATAAATTTGGAAAATACGAGGAGCTAAGGGCTCTTATTGATGGAGGCTCACAAAGAACCTTAATATCGGAAGAAGCCGCACAACAACTAAAACTGCGCCGAATCAAACGGAACGTGGAAGTTCAGGGAATTTCTCAGACTGTGGAAGCTCTAAAAAATAGCGGTTGCTTAACCATAAAACCAAGAGTTAAAAGCAAATTCGTCACCACAATACAGTCCCAGAGGAAAGTGTAGGAGTACTTGCTCGCTCAAAGTGTACGCATCGTACAGAGTCTTCTTGGACCCCCATTCAAAAAATAATTAGAAATTTCCAATACAGGAAAAATGTATCCAAAGTATCCATTGACCGTAGGCAGTTTGCAGTTGTACCTGCAGAAGGTATAACTATTCATAAAAGTCAGGGAGCTACGTATAGCAAAGTGGTGGTCCACACTTGCTCTCGCATGCAGCGCGCTGCAATATACGTAGTATGTAGCAGGGCAACAACTGTTTCGGGGTTGTTTCTTATAGGAGATTTTCTTCCTCCTAAGCCTCCAAAAAATGATGATAAGGTCCAAAACCAAATAGTCCGATTGCGCACTGAAAAGCTACTTCGATCACTTAGTTGACAGTCCCAACTTAGATATTTTCTTCCATAACACACAAAGCATTAATTGTCATATTGAAGACATTCGATCTGATAGATTAATGCTCCAGTCGTCCGTTCTATGTTTCGTTGAAGCGTCTACTTATGCAAACGAAAACGTAAATATTCCAGGGTTTAGTATTGTTGTCCGTCTAGATTGCGAGGTAATACCTAACGCAAGACGACCTAAGAAGGGTATTATCATTTATGTTAGGGACACAATTTTAGAAAATATAACAAGCTGCTTGAGCGTTAGGAAAGTAAGCGGATCGTCAGTATTTGAATATGCCGTGTTTAGGTATAAATCGTTAAGTTTTGTAGTTGTATATAAAAGTCCGTCTTATCCAGTCCGACTGTTTTATTCAGAGTTTCAGGATCTATTTCTGCAATATCCGTTTTTATTAGAAAATTGCCTTATTTTAGGAGATTTTAATTTGTGTTTGAGCAAGTTAGAATCAGCTAGGATTTTATATGATGAGTTAGTTGGCAGAAGCTTCAGAAGCTTATTAGATTTGAAAACGCCTACAACCAATTGTGATTCGCACATTGATTGGGCGTTTTCAAATCTATCGAGTGAATACATCAGCGCTAGGACGTTTGAAACAGTTTATAGTTACCATAGTGGTATTTCTTTAAGTATTCAGGATAGGGAACTTTAGTGTAAATAATTATAAGTATACATATATGTAAATAAGTTTTATATTTAATTAACATTTGAAAAATATATTTTAATTTTATTATTTTAGCTTACTAACTGTGTGTTTTTATTTGTTTGGTTCAGGGTAGTTTCTAGTCGAGCGCTCTCGACTAGAGTTTTCTTACTTGTTTATATAGAGGGATGATGAAAGACTCTTTCCAAATAGACGGAAAAACAGAAGTTTCCAGCGACAAATTTTGGTAATGGTGTCTGAAGCGAACCACTACATTCTTTAATTACACAACTGGGAATATTATCAGCTCCAGGAGAAAAAGATGATTTCAATGACCGAATGGCTGAAACCAGAGAAGCAGGGGAAACATTAGAAATATTAATAATATTAGTTGTAGAAATTAAGTAAGGGTATGAACTGGTATAGGGATCTACTGAGGAGTAAGTGGATTGGAAAAAATCTCCAAAAAGATCAGTGGAACCATGATCATTACAAGTTTTGTCCAATCCAAGGAAAAACATGTAAGAACGTTGCAGTCGGGCGCTACCGACTGCGGAATACTCATTCACACCCACACAGATCACGCCCATTGCCACGCCCACAATTGGTTTGTACATATATAATTTTTTTGGAAAATCAATAGAGGAGATCAGCAGTAATATCGTCTTAAAATTTTGATTTTCTCACTGAGAATCGGAAAAACATACAATTTTTCCCGATTTGCCACACCCCCAGTGGGCGTAGACATATAATGTTTGGCCAGTTCTTAGAAGTAGTGAAGGCTAACGTAAGTGTGAAATTTGGATGCTTACACTCAAAAAATGCGAAAATTACAGGGTATTATTTAGCCGGGCATGCCCCATAAGGGGCGTAAAAATTATTTTTCGGTTATCGATAGAGAAGCTCACCAATAACTCAATAATCGAATTTTGAAGCTTCTAGCTCTAAAACTGTAGGAGCTATAAATTTTTGCGGTTTTCCACGCCCCCTATGGGCGTAGATATATCCGCCATATCTTTTTCGTCTTGGGTTGCCAACCCGAGTATATTTACCAAATTTCAAGTCTCTAGCATCAATAGTGCTCAAAATATTACAGAATTTGAAAAATCCCTATATAGTCAGATCCGATTTGCCACGCCCCTAGTAGGCGTGGATATATAGTTATTTGTTCGATCTTCATAGGATCTAAGCAGTAATCTACGTGCCAAATTTGGGCGTTTTAGCTTTAAAACTGTAGAAGATACAGTTTTTCCCGATTTACCACGCCCCCAATGGGCGTAGATATATCCGCCATAGCTTTTTCATCTTGAGTTGTCAACACAAGTCTACATTCCAAATTGAAACTCTCTAGCACTTCTAGAAGTAGTGTTTCTGAGATATCGGAAAATGCATTTTCCGATTTGCCACGCCCCTAGTGGGCATATCGGGATAATCTTGACACTTTATAATTCGAGGGTATACACGAGTATATATTCCAAATTTCAACTCTCTAGCTTCAAAACTGTGCAAATGGTTTGCGTTCATACGGACAGACGGACAGACGGACGGACAGCGTGACGGACATTGCACAAAACCAATATACTTATTTCACTTTGTGAATGAGTATAATGAGGAAGGTAAACTAGAAGATTTACGCTTCATGCTTACGAATGAACAGAATTGAACAGAACAAACTGCCTTTTGCAACGAAAAAGGTAATTCTCATAACACCGAATTTAAAATATTAAAATTCGACTTGGCTATGGAATATTTAGACCAGTCTACATTCGAATCAGACTTTTAAAATTTTTTTAAATATTTAGATTTAATATTTTTATACCCTGAACCCATTGAAAATGGGAAATCAGGGTATAATGGTTTTGTTAAAATGTATGTAACAGGCAGAAGGAGTATATATTCTTGATCAGGGCGACGAGTTGAGTTGATTGAGCCCTGTGCGTCTGTCCGTCCGTCTGTCCGTATGTTTGAGCGCGTCGATCTCAGAATCTATAAGAGCTAGAGACTTAAAATGTGTATAGCACGCAGATCGCGTTTGTTCTAAAAATTCGATAACTTTTATCGTTTTAATGTTATCGATTAAAAACGACATCGAAATCTAGCTATTAAATTATAACTCGTGCATTTTAAAAGCTAGAGACTTCAGATTTTGTTTTTAAGTTCATGTGTATTTATTTATTTTGTTATATTTCGCCCCAAAATGCAAAAAGCGTATTTCAAGTACTAAAAACTTGTGCTTTGAGCGGGCACATTCATTTTGAATGAAGCAATTTGTACGATAAGTCGCAAAATTGAACTTCGAAATAAAAACATTGGCTGCAGATTTGCTAACAATAAAAGCAGTTACAGCTTCACATGTCGTGTCAGATGAAAGCCTAGATAGGAAAAGTTGATTTCGAGGAGAAACGACAGATAAAGTAGGTATATTAAGAGTGGGATAAGACCTCGGAATATTGTTCATTGCTTGACCAACAATCGGGGAAGCTTTTAATTTTTTGATAAGAACCTGTATAGACTCTTGAGTGTCTATTATAAAACTTCTCGGCGGAAGTCCTGCAGCTTTACGAGCAGCATGTAAAGAAAGCCAGAGAAAGTCAGTCCTTGAACAATGTGCTGGAGTTTATTGAGCAACTATACAACTCTGTAGACTCAGTGCAAAAGAGTGCCGGCCATGCGACTATGGAAGCACAGAAAACGAGCTACAAAAGATGCCTTTTTTGCCAACTGGATGGCCACGACTTAACCAGATGCCAGGAATTTAGAGCCGAGCCTATTAAAAACGCAAGGAGTTTGTGCTTAAAAACGCACTATGCTTTAAATGTCTTGGCACTCATCGCATTAAAGATTGCATAAAGGATTGGACTTGCAATCAATGCTCTAAGTCTCACAAAAGAGACCGTCAGCAGCAATTCTTTAAAAGAAAACAAAGGGCAAAACACGTTGCTGGCAACTGCGCTCATTCGGATTAAAAATAAGTCTGGAAAATACGAGCAGCTAAGGGCTCTTATTGATGGAGGTTCACAAAGAACCTTGATATCGGAAGAAACCGCACAACAGCTAAAACTGCGCCGAATCAAACGGAACGTGGAAGTTAAAGGAATTTCACAGAGTGTGGAAGTACTTAAAAGTAGCGATTGCTTAACGATCAAACCAATCGTTAAAAGCAAATTCGTTACAACACTGCAGGCACTTGTTATGCCAAAACTCCAGAAAACTCTACCGAGCAACAAAATTGACATGGATGTCAATAAGGATTGGATGGGCTGCGAGCTAGCAGACCCACACTTTAACGAACCCAGTACTATTGATGTTGACATTGGCGCTGATTTACTCCCCCCAATAATGTTGGGAAAAGTAAAGATAATAAACAACACTCTGGGACAAAAGACTGAACTTGGATGGATTGTTTCTGGCAACATAGCTAGACCATCAAGCACCAAGCAACAAGATAATCAGCGTAACAAAACTCTCGGAAAAAGGCTATGGCAAAATTACTGCAAAACGAGTTGCAGGAGAAGCTATAACAACATCAAGGAGAGAAGGAGGAAAAACTAGAAAGCAAAAAATGGCAATTGGAAAAGGAAGATTAAAAGCGGAGGGAGCAACAATGGATGTAATACCAAAACAACCCGATGCAACTGCTAAAGCAAGCACCGCCAGAAGACATCTACAAGAAGCCAACAGCTCGATCACCAAAAAGCAACGAAACGAGACGCTGCGACCGGATGAGCATGAAGCCGATTTTAACACAACTGGAGTTCGTCGTTCCAGACGTGGTCAGGTGCCGCTGTGCTATACCTGGATGCACAACGTAAGCGATCCCTTCTAACGTAAGGTAATGCACGCATCCAATAAGTCATCGGCACACAAATCCAAAAGGCGAGAAGGTGCCACTGCTGATGGAGGACGTTCCATGATAAACAGACCACTGGCTGTCATTTTCTGGCCCCCCGCAGAATGTTCAGGCATGAACATAAAGAAATAGCCGAAGATCATAAACATGTAATCTACGCACTCACGACTAGGTTGAAGTATATTGAAATGACAAGGGTCACACATGTTAGACATCTATAAATAGGCTAAGTACGCAAAGAACTACGGTGACCTTTACGAACTCTGCGATAGACTAAGAATAAATAAGCATCTACGCTGAGTCTTACAAACTCTGCGATGGACTAAGAATAGATAAAGACCAACGCTGAACCTTACAAACTCAGCAAGAGATAAGGTAGATTTTAAGGGTTGAAATTATGCATGAGTCAGTATATAAAAGCACTGGCTCAGAAGAATAAAATCAATATACTACTGATCACCAACACAACAAGTCTATTCATGGTCACTTCAAGCCGGATAGATGAAGTCAAACTCACGATACTAACGAGCCGAGATAGAGCAAGTCTATCGTCATGGTGCTTCGAGCCGAATAGATTCAACATATATCACCGATCGTCAAAGCCACTCACATTCTCGGTATTCGAGAGAAACCGCTAAAACCGAAAATCGAAGCGTATTCTGGATTAAGTGGGCATTGACGAAACTGCGAGCCAAACTTTATTACAAACGCAGGCAAGGGCCAATGCTTTAGCGCGCCAAGACGTGAAGTGCCCTACATGATACGAGTTACAAAAACCAAGGGTCTTCGATGCCGGCCACAGATCCACAGTGAGCTATCTCTGACTCACACTATTGACATTACTGACAGACCGTCTGAACTACTTACGTAAGCCACTAGTGTTGCGAAGAGGCACGGTACTACCGTTAAGGCACGAAGTTAACTGTATTCGGCCGAAAAAACCCGCCACCTGATAAACTTGCACTCCGACAAGAATGACTTACGTAGAAACAGACAAGGGTCACGTCATAGTCCGGGGCGTAGTAAACAGCGTTAAGTACACTAGCAGTCTGCCAACGCTTGGCCTACAAATTCAACGATGAGGTTGTAAAGGCCTTCCCAACCACAAAATTCTGAGCACTGCAAAAATTTCGTAGCTGACGAATTCAAGCATTAGATGATAGGAGGGAAATAATCACGCAAAGAGTCAGTATACAGAGCCCATAGGGCTAGCTCAGGAAAACGTCAAGCAAATAATGACGGAGTATTATTTCCCCAAACATGTCCAAGTCTAGCCATGAAGTTGATCCTGAATTGTAAAATTTGCGCAAAGGTCAAAGTACGATAGGCAACCCACAAAGTCTACCAGGAGCTCTGTGCCCGACGCCGATTACATGCGACAGTGTTGGAGAGATGTTACATGTTGTTCTAGGCATGCCAACATAAAGAAATAGCCGAAGATCATAAACATGTAATCTACGCACTCACGACTAGGTTGAAGTACGTAGAAATCCGACAAGGGTCACACAACAACAAAACACAAACAAAACTAACAAGATGCTGTCGTCAAAAGTGATCGAGTTGCTAACGAAGCAAGCAAAGATCCACGAAAACATACAGCAGGCCATTGCAAGGAAGGATGTATTATCAGTGCTTGATAAGTTGGCAGCAGAATTCACTGCCAATCACTTATCACTGGTAAAAATTGGTGTTGTCGACCATCAATGTTTTAAGGACAAAATATATGATGGCATGATGGAAAACATCAGGACGTATAAAGAGTCCCTGATGAAGGTCGAAGTTGCCGACCACGCCATGGACACCGATCAACCAGCATCTAGCAAAAACAGGGAAATGCAACCGGAAACATCCAAGGCAAGAAACACTCAGCAGGAAGAAATGTCTTCACGACGAAGGGCCAGCCCAATGGATGTGATGGTAGACCTTGCAGATAAGAGAGTTCTAAAAGTAAGGCAGCACATTGCAGAAGTGTATGAAAACCTAGAGCTCAGCAACCAGAAAGAAATATTGGAGTACAAAGCCAAGTTAAATTTCCTGTGGAACAAAGTTCAGTCAACGCTCACGTATTTAGAAGCAAAGTATGAAAAATTTGCTTTCGAAATCGAAGAAATCGATGAACTGGAGTGCAATGTCAACCTACTGACAAAGAAGCTGAACAGAAAAATAGGTGACTTGCACAACATAAAAGAAGACGTTCCAGAGCTGCCAAAAGTGTATCTTCCTCATTTTAATGGAAATTCCAAAGAGTGGCCAACGTTCTTCGAGTTGTTCTCCGAGGTAATTCACAGCAGGAAGGATATCAGCGATACAAGGAAGCTGAACTACCTGAAATCTTGCCTCAAAGGAGAAGCCAAAATGGTAGTAGGCCATTTATTAATCGGATCGTCTGCTAGCTATAATGCAGCGTGGGAGCTAATATGCAAGCGCTACGAAAATAAGCGCAAAATATTTGCTAACGCCGTTAACCAGTTAGTGGACATGGAACTGCTGAAGAACAATGATGAAGGCAGTATCCGCAAGTTCTTGGACACAGCAACTGAGTGCATCTTTATCACCAAAGAAAAAGGAAAAATTGGTAATGATGCTGATGCTTTATTCGCTCAGATTTTGCTGAGGCGATTCTCGGCGGAAGTCCTGCAGCTTTACGAGCAGCATGTAAAGAAAGCCAGAGAAATTCAGTCCTTGAAAAATGTGCTGGAGTTTATTGAGCAACTGTACAACTCTGTAGACTCAGTGCAAAAGAGTGCCGGCCATGCGACTATGGAAGCACAGAAAACGAGCTACAAAATATGCCGTTTTTGCCAACTGGATGGCCACGACTTAACCAGATGCCAGGAATTTAGTGCCGAGCCTGTTAAAAAACGCAAGGAGTTTGTGTTTAAAAACGCACTATGCTTTAAATGTCTTGGCACTCATCGCATTAAAGATTGCATAAAGGATTGGACTTGCAATCAATGCTCTAAGTCTCACAACGATGTGCTTCACGAGGATGCAAAAGAGACCGTCAGCAGCAATTCTTTAAAAGAAAATAAAGGGCAAAACACGTTGCTGGCAACTGCGCTCATTCGGATTAAAAACAAATCTGGAAAATACGAGCAGCTAAAAGCTCTTATTGATGGAGGTTCACAAAGAACCTTGATATCGGAAGAAGCCGCACAACAGCTCAAACTGCGCCGAATCAAACGGAACGTGGAAATTAATGGAAGATATCGCGATTGCCAAGCCACGTCGACCCTGTCACCATAGTTGACGACGGCATCATCATTGTGAATGATCGCCCCAGTGAGGGTCAATGGAACGAATCTCGTTCGTTCAATTCTAATTCCTTAACGCTCATTCTTTACTTCGACCAGCTATCGCTGTCGATAAAAAAAACAAACCTAACGGAGTTATATCAGGGAGCTGGCTAACGCCTCTGACAAAGATATTAAATTCCATAATTTATACAAGCAATACTTGCGCACACACATACACACATACGCACGCAAGCATAAGCACGATCTCTGCTGACTGCGCAGTTAGCGCAGCGACTGAGCATGGGCTGCGCTCTTAGGCTTTACTATGGGAAATTAAATGTTTAACAACTTCTTTTGTATATGGACTTTCCTAATCAAACTTTCACAGCGTAATTATGTCACTCATATGTATGTATTTGCCAAAGCATAAGTCTCTAGTATTTGAAATACGGTTTTTACAAGTTAGCGGGGAAGGGAAGGAAAGGGGGGATGGTATTCAAAATATGACAAAAATCAAAATTTTATAAACTCCACATTACACTAAATACAAAGTTTTGGAGACTCTAGCTTTAAAGATGTGGGAGATATAAATTTATAGCTGAATTTCGATAACGTTTTAAATCGATAACTTTAAAACGATCACATTTATCGATTTTTTTAAACAAACTCGATCTGCGCGTGCTATACACGGATCTACATAAAAAATTTCGCGTTCACACATACTGACGGACGGACAGACGGACATAGCTATATCGACTCAGTTTGTTGAGCTGATCAAGAATATATATAGTTTATGGGGTCTGCCACGTCTCCTTCTGCCTGTTACACACATTTTAACAAAACCATTATACCCGGATTTCCCATTTTCAATGGGTTCAGGGTATAAAAAGTTGTTGCCAAATTAATATCAACTGACTTATATAAAGGAGGCCAATCTGTTGCATAAATAAGTTGATTAAGCAAAAAAAAATTGCTCTTATTATAAATTGTAGGTGTGATAACTGGTGGAGTACTTATGGATAATTGTACCTCCAAAGAGGGATGATGTATATTCTCTGGTATACAAACAGGCTTTTATTAATGCTAGAGTCATCATTAATAAAAACTAGATCAACTGAACGATTCAGATGATTTGAAATAGAGTTCATCTGAAACATAGAAAGCGTGAATAATTCATTGAAAAGGTAATGATCTAATATAGGAATAAGAAAAAAAAGAAGTGTTAGGTATATTAAAGTCACCCAACACAAGAATCGTTATCATTAACATTTCCATAAATTAAGGCAAGTTATATGTTGAACATAAACTTAAACATCGGAAGAGGGAGGGATATATAAACAAGTAATAAATAGGGAACACGATAGAAGTTATTTAAACTAAAATAATCTCAGCATCGTGAGGTGACGAAAATATATAAGACCTACATATATGGAGTCCCGATAATTCGAAATGACAACGGACCAGCCTTTTTTACGACTTACATTGATTTTCGATTTTTCAGGATTTTTGTTTAACGATGCTCGACAAAAATATATTTTACAGGATTATTTTAGATATTTAACTTTATCATAAAAAAACATATCTAACTAATAATAATGTAGTACATGGTAATGGGGTGTCTTCATTCCGACAGACAGTAAAATGGACATTGCACAAAACCAATATACTCATTCGTAAGTGAATGCTTTTATAGAGTGATCAAAAGTTATATAATATACAGTTTTAAAGAATCCAAATTTAAAACTAAATTACTGTTGACTAGATAATGCATTTTTAACAGTATTATAAAATATAGTTAATCGCGGATTTTTGTGACGATTGGGGGTCTAGTTCTTGACGGATATTTTAAAGTAATTAAATCTCAATAAAAGGTTCTATAATTTGTAAAGATTAATATTAATTAAATAAAACTTAATACAACCTATTAAATAAAAATTTTATCGAAACTATTATATCCTAATTTGACATTAAATGGCGTTACGATAATTAAATGAATTGCTTACTCATTACTCAGAAGAAGAAAGAAAGATAATAGAAATTCTTTCTTCATTTTTTTCTTTGGTTTAGATTATATTGAAAGCGTAATTTTACTTACTCGATGTAATTATCTCGAATTTTCTCCAAAACTGCCATGGCTTGGCGTACGTCATCTAAGTCATTAATCGGCTTAAGTAAAATTTTGTCATGCTCCTTAATAAAATCTATCATTTCATCTAATTGTTTCTTATATTGAACACTCAACAACTGACCTAGCAAGATTTTCCACTTCTTTGATTCGGCCACTAGTTTTTCCCGTGTATTATTCATGCGTACTTCAATTGGTCCAATAATTCGCTTTGGAATCATTGTTTCAATACTCTGAGTTATTCCATCATAATACAAAAACATATCTCGTATATCTACTGTTAAAGGATTAGTTAAAACAAACGTATTAATAACTTCTTCTCGATCTTCAGCCCAAAGATATTTATTTTTTTCAAAAATTTCACGTTGAAATTCCTCCATATCGGTTTTATAACTAAGCAATCCATTTGCTAAGTTTTGGACAGCTCTGATTACATCCTTATGCTCCACCACATATCGAAAGTAATTTCTTTCATATTTGTTTTCATCTGCAAAAATAAAAATTGTGTTTGTTAAAACAAAATTTACAAAAAGGATTATTTATATCAAATATAAATATACATATTGTCAACTTAATTAATTATTGGTAAATTGATAAATACATTATAATTCGAGTCAGAGTCCTCTAGTCGAGACTGCTCTCGACTAGGAGATCCCCTGAGCGCGGCGAAGAGCCAAAAATTGTTTGTTTGCTTATATATTAAAATAAGACCGATATATTCGAATTTATATTTATTCGCATCTTACAGTGTATCAATAATGTGTTCGTAGCAGCAACATTTTTCTTTGAGCACAAAAAATACATATATATAGCGAGAAATGAACCAAAAGTTAGATACAGTTTTATTATTTAATTATTTAACTATATATATCAATATGTTGATTAGTTTAACAGTTACAACTAAATAATCCAATAAAGTCTTAGTACACCAAACTTTCCTAGAACTTTAGTTGCAGACAGAAAGCGAAAATAATGACGGTTGTTTTCCAATGAATATATTGGCATGCTTGGCCATCATTTCGCAACATCTTGCAACACATTTTGTTCATATTTAACTGGCAAACGGACATAAATTACTCATAATGCCAAGAAAATATTTAGCTATCATATTTCAAATATGAATGTTAAACAGCTAAGATCCAATACGCATCTTGCACAAACTATATAGCACAGTCATTACACAGTTCAATCTGTGGTTGGACGATTTAAATAAGAAGAATGAGCCGAAAATAACCCAAAATTAGAAAGACCGTAGGCTTAAACAAGCGAGAATCGCTTGAATATCAAGTAACTGGTATCGTCGGATCCATTTGTAAGCGCACATTTGGTTAGTCTAGAGCTTGAACTGTCCAGTAGTAAAGAAATACTACCAGAAACTATTCGCATGGCTATAGTAGCTACTGGGTACAGATAATCCTTGATTTGTTTAACGTGGCGTGTACCCCATTAGAGGTTTACAACCACGGTATATATTTTTGCTACATACGTGGCATATAGTACGGCTGGTGAATTCAATGCGTCCACCAACGCCCCTAAAAGAAATTTTCTTAGGTGCCAATTCGAACTTATGCTGACTACGGGTATAGTTCCGGTCGTGACCCAATTCTGCGTTCGATCATGACTTTTAATGACTTTTAACACCACAGCCACCACGATACTCCCACTAAAGGGGGCCAACCTCAATAGAGCTGGCCTTGGCCAGCAGCCCATCCCGTGGTTCAAATTAAAAGCTTTGATCGGCTGGTCGCAGTCGAGACTGCTACCCAATTTTGGTTTCCGACATTGAATAAAAGTTCAGGAATCACCATATAAGCTAAAAATCCAAACTTATAGAGATTTTAAAAGAGGGTTGATCAAAAATTTATCAATAACATATGGAAAAACTAGTATCTTAGCTGCCAAACCAAAACAAAGCGGTTATAAGCATTAAAGGCTGCCCTAGAAAATATTAACAATTTCCAAAATAAAATTTATGTTCGTTTTTAAGACTATTTTTAAAGCATCTAGTTTTACTGTACGAAGACTTTATTGAAGCTAAAAACGTGCCATTTCGTGATTTTTTAGTTGTAACTCTTAAACTAATTAATATATTGATATATATAGTTAAGTAATTAAATAGAAAAACTGTATTTAACTTTAATTTCTCGCTGTATATATGTATTTTTGTGCCCAAAGAAAAATGTTGCAGCTGTACGAAGACATTATTGGTACACTGTATATGTTCTAGCATTATAATACATCTGATATTGATGGTAGTAATTGCTTGCAAGTTAGCAATCCAAAATGCCGACCAACTAACTGTTTTTCCTAGCGATTGCCCATCGTTGCGATTCAACGATTTCTGTAAGTTTTTGAATAGGAGCATCCGTTATAGAAACATTAGAATTGAAACATAAAGTACTCGCGCGTTTTGACTCCTTCCCGGGTATATTGAAACCCGTCCTCGTGTTTCCTTTTAGTTGCTTTGCACCGATACAGTATCCAGGCGCTCGCGAAGAGGGCGAGCAGTGCAATGATAGTAAAGCCACCGAGCGACATTGAAGATACTTTTAATTTAACATCCCCGATGTGACAAAGATTAGAAATAATTGTCGCGTAAAGATGGTCAACTTCAGCAACCGGTCTCAAGATTGCATTAAGTGCTTTCGAGATTTCGTTGTCTTTACTGGAATTTATTGTTGATCTCAATTAGTCTATTTTCTGATTCTATTAGCTGAAGCTGTTTGAATTTAAACTGTTCCCATTCATCAAAACCTGGGGTACCTGAGATAGCCTTAAGGGCAATACCTATCATATTAATGCTAAGGGCCTTCCCATGATAAACATTAAGAGTGGCTATTAAGGTGGTTATGTGTCGGAGGTCAGTTTTCAGTACCTGTTTCATATGGTCTTTAGGTAGGTTGTCTATAATTTTACAGGTCTCGTCGGTGTAGGTCTCGTATGAAGTCAAATTTGTTGTGTGTCCCAAACAACCGTACTTGTCTTAGATTGTTAAGTCTCCGTCCATATTGTTAAGTCGTTGAGGCTTGATGTCGCTTTTGTGAAAGTCATGATTGAACTATAAATCCTAACGTTAAAAGATAATTGAGAATTGTAAATTAGATTAAAAACAAGTAAGAGTGCTCCAGTCGAGACGGCTCAACTACGAGATACCCTGAACCTTGCGAAGAGCCAATCTTCCCAACATGCTATGCTTATTTTGCATATACAAATATTGCGAGCAACATACTATGGTGTACAACATACTATGCTATGGCGGATATATCTACGCCCATTGGGGGCGTGGCAAATCGGCTAAAACTGTATCTGTATCTGTATCTGTATCTTCTACAGTTTTAAAGCTAGAACGCCCAAATTTGGCACGTATGGTACTGATATAATCCTATGAAGATCAACTAAAAAACTATATAACCACGCCCTTTAGGGGCGTGGCAAATCGGATCTGACTATATAGTGATTTTTCAAATTCTGTAATATTTTGAGCACTATGAATGCTAGAGACTTGAAATTTGGTATATATACTCGGGTTAATAACTCAAGATGAAAAAGATATGGCGGATATATCTACGCCCTAAGGGGGCGTAGCAAACCTCAAAAGTTTAAATTTAAATTCAAAATTGGACAGTTGAGTTCGTGGTGAGCTCCTCTATCGATGACCCAAAAATAATTTTTACGCCCCTTATGGGGCATTCCCGGCTAAATAATACCCTGTAATTTTCGCATTTTTCGAGTGTAAGCATCCAAATTTCACAGTTACGTTACCCTTCACTACTTCTAAGAACTGGCCAAAAATATATGTCTACGCTCATTGGGGGCGTGGCAAATCGGGAAAAACTGTACGTTTTTCCGATTCTCAGTGAGAAAATCAAAATTTAATGATATTACTGCTGATCTCTATTGATTTCAAAAAAATTATATGTACAACCAATTGTGGGCGTGGCAATGGGCGTGATCTGTACGGGTGTGAATGAGTATTCCGCAGTCGGTAGCGCCCAACTGCAATGTTCTTACTTGTTTTTTTATACCCTGAACCCATTGAAAATGGCAAAACAGAGTATAATGGTTTTGTTAAAATGTATGTAACAGATAGAAGGAGGCGTGGCAGAACCCATAAAGTATATATATTCTTGATCAGCTCGACGAACTGAGCCGATATAGCCATGTCCGTCTGTCCGTCTGTCCGTCCGGCCGTCTGTCCGTCTGTCCGTATGTATGAACGCGTCGATCTCAGAATCTATAAAAGCTAGAGACTTGAAATTTTTTATGTAGATCCGTGTATAGCACGCGCAGATCGAGTTTGTTTCAAAAAATCGATAAATGTGATCGTTTAAAAGTTATCGATTTAAAACGTTATCGAAATGCAGTTATAAATTTATATCTCCGACATCTTTAGATCTTAAGTGCTCAAATTTTGGATTTAGTATGATATAGAGTTTATAAAATTTTGATTTTTGTCAAATTTTGGATACCATCCCCCCATTCCGTCCCTTCCCCGCTAACTTGTAAAAACCGTATTTCAAATACTAGAGACTTGTGCTTTGGCAAATAAATACATATGAATGACATAATTACGCTGTGAAAGTTTGATTAAGAAAGTCCATGTACAAAAGAATTTATTAAACATTTCATTTCCCATAGTAAAGCCTATGAGCGCAGCCCACGCTCAGTCGCTGCGTAAACTGCGCAGTCAGCAGAGCGTTCGCTTATGCGTGCGTGCGTATGCATGTGTGTATGTGTGTGTGCATGTGTTGATTATATATATTTGTTAAATAAGCATAGAATGTTTGGAATATCGGCTCTTCGCAGGGTTCAGGGGATTTTCTAGTCGGGTACCACCGACTAGAGCTTTCTTACTTGTTTCTAACTGGTTTTGATTTCGTTTTTAATCGGTAACATTAAAACGGTCAAAGTTATCGATTTTTTTAAAACAAACTTGATATGCGCGGTCTATACAGGAACCTCCATAAAAAATTTCAAGTCTCTAGTTCTTATAGATTCTGAGATCGACGCGCTCATACATACGGACAGACGGACTGACAGACAGATAGGGCTAAATCAACTCAGCTCGTCGCCCTGATCAAGAATATATATAGTTTATGTGGTCTGCCACGCCTCCTTCTTTCTGTTACATACATTTTAACAAATCCATTATACCCTAATATCTCATTTTCAATGGGTTCAGGGTATAATGAGTAAGAAAGCTCAAGTCGATGGTACCCGACTAGAAAATCCCCTGAACCCTGCGATGAGCCAATATTCCAAACATTTTATACTTATTTAACATAAACATATACAAGGAACACATGCACACATACATACACACACATACACACATATACACACACATATACACACACACATACACACACACATACACACGCACGCATAAGCGAGCGCTCTGCTAACAGCGCAGTCTACGCAGAGACTGCGCTTGGGCTGCAGTAAGAGCTGTATTATGGGAAGTTATTTGTTGAATAAGTTCTTTTTTAGATGGACTTTCTTAATCAAACTTTCAGAGCGTGGTTATGGCATTCATATATGTGTGTGAGGAACAATATAGACGGGCACGTAGTGTATGTATAAGTGCATGTATTTGCTGTGCACTTATGCATATATGCGTGCCTGCATGTATTGTTCCACACAGCGACGCGAGTACGATAGTAGCGACCCTCGCTACTGGAAAGGGCGCAGAGAGCGACGTAGTCTGTCTCTGTCGCTCGTATGTGTTCAGCGCATTGCTCGCGTCGCTCTCACGGCGATCATCGGCGACCGTTGGCCGAAGTACCGCTTGTGGCTGCGAGAAAGTAGTGTACACTTTCACTCGTATGCCAATAACGGTGCTTTGGCCAATGAGCGGCTGCCACGCAGATTTCGGCGATTTGGCATCGCGCTAAATCACGTGATACTGCCGTTTTCGCGGACACGAGCGGCAGACAGGCCCCGCTCCAGAGCCGAGCCGGCGCCGTCATAGCGCGAAGCAGGGCCTGCGTCGCTGCTATAAAAAGGCGCCCGCAACTCGGCACCGGGACAGTCAAGTAAAAGTGAAAGTTAAAGTATTGAGTGCCGACGTAACAAGAACGCGAGTGGAAAAGTGACCAGCAAGGACTTCGAGAGGAAGGACATCGCTGCCAAGGACTTCGAGAGGAAGGACATCACTGCCAAGGACTTCGAGAGGAAGGATATCTACGAGGGATATCCTGGACGCCTATTGAGGACATAGGCTTGAGACGCGGACACCAGAAGGACATCAGCTGCCACCAACCAGGACATTGGTGCGGCACGGCCAAATCTACAGCATTAGTGGCGGATCCTGGAGCAGGAGCAAAGGTAACGTTTGCGTAGCTGTGCGTAAGAGTGGTGACGGTAGCTTGAGAAGATCTCAAGGTGTGCTTGTGAGCGTATCCAGCCGTAGGAGTCACTGCAATAGCCGAGCGAACCGCCGGAGTGGTCAGTGTGGATCCTGGCGTCACCTGGAGTGCTCAAGCGTATCCTTGGAGAACCAAGAGTGCTGTACCATTTGCCAGAGTGCGTTAAACGTTTGCCTGCGAGCCTGTGCAAAGGTGTGCTTACTAAGCGCTAGTTTTGATAAATAAATATCAAATAGACAAACTTGTAAATTGAGAAAATATACCAACGCAAACATAAACACACTGCATTGTAATCTATCGCAAGGCGCCACATATAAATTTGTTGGCACGAACGCACAGTCGGCTGAGTCCGGCCCGGCTTAAACTCGGGATAAACCGAGGTTCGTTACAACTGGCGCCCAACGTGGGGCCCTGCGATAATATAATCAGTGTAGAAAAATGGTGCGAGCTTGGGTATATAATCTCAAGAAGGATGATGTGCTGCGCTACGGGATCGAGTTCGGCGTAAGTCTGACTGGCACTCTGGACGCGATGCGGAGGCAGTTCGGCGAGTGGGTCACCATGAATGAGGGAAGGATTCCTTATTCTATCAGGATCGCGGAGATTGCATGAACCTGCATGGACGCCGTTCGCCGCTGAGAGACGAGGCGCTGACCGCCGTCGAGGAAAACGAGCTGGGTGAGCAAGATGAGATCGTGAACGTGGCACGATTGTCTCTGCCATCCACCAGTGCCGCCGCCGCCCGCCTGCAAGAGATGCAACGAGGATCGTGGAGAGCCACATCCACCCCGCAACCAGAAATAAGGCCACGAGGGCCGAGCTGCACAGCGCTGGAGTACCCAAAAGTCGCCAAGCAGGTGCGAGAATGGGGCTTCCGCTTCGATGGTACAACGAAGCCGCTGGAGTTTTTGGAGTAAGTGGAGTGGTCGGCCGACGCATATGGTCTAGATCTGGACCTGATCCCGAGGGCGATGCCAGAGCTGCTCAAAGGCATGGCCTTGAAGTGGTACGTGGCCAACAACAGGCACTGGACAGCGTGGGAAACGTTCGTCAGAAGCTTCCAGGAGTTCTTCCTGCCCAGGGACTATATGCGGGAGTTGAAGGACGAGGTTGCTCGACGGAGGCAGATGATGGGCGAGCCCTTCAAGGTTTACATGGTGGATATGCAAACCTTGATGCGGCCGCTACGCTATGCGGCAGATCGTGAGCTGAAAACTATTTACAGCAATAGTTTGCCTGATCTGCGCGCATACGCTCGTCCATATCAGTTCTGCAACTTGACGGAGCTGATGCTGCTGGCGAACGATTTCGAGGATCTGGAAAGGGATCGGGAAAAGTTGCGGCAGCAACAGCGAGGCAGCAGGACGCGACTGATGGTCATGGACGACGCTGGGAGCCCGGATGAAGAAGAATACCACCGGAGCATGGCCGTTGAAGAGTCGAAACCTCGACCCGCGCCCAGGACAGGCACAGCAGGGCCAAGGACACATGTCCAGAACCCCGCCCGGGCATGCCGGATATGTGGCCAAGAGGGCCACTACGCCATTGAGTGCCGCAACGAGCGTCTGGAGTATTGCTGGCAATGCGGGCGCATCGGCGTGCGAACAGCGACGTGTTGCCAGTCGGGAAACGGCCAGAGGCACCCGCCATCCAGGGGCGAGCGGGAGCAGCGTCGCGGAGGCCCCAGACACTAGTGGGTAGTCTTCTGGATGAAGGCACCCAATTGTCGGCAATTGTGGTCATTGGAGCTGATCAGCACAAGGCCACAATTGATACTGGAGCCACCAGCAGCTTTGTGAGCGAAAAGCTGGCCGACAGGCTCCGAGAAGTGGGCGTGAGGCGCGCCACACGAAGACGCGTAAGATTGGCAGACGGCAGTTGCAGTCAGGTGGACTCGCAACTGGAAACAAGGATCAGGCTGGGAAGTCAGCAAATCCGCATTTCATTGCTGGTGCTGCCAGGCGTGATCGACGATCTGGTGCTGGGCTGGGATTTCTTGGCCAGAATGGGCATCGCATTTAAGTGCGGTGGCTTGGAGCTGCAGATTAATCCCAGAAATCCGCCACCAGGAGGAAAGCTGGAGGAGAGGCTCTCAGTGGCTGTCAGCAGCACTGAGGGGCGTCCACAGACGCCGATGGAGGCGAGTCCGGGACTTCAAAACCCACTCCATGAGGATGTGGAGGTGGATACGTTCCTGAGGAAGGAACTTGTGAAGTTTCAGGACGTGAAAGGCACTACGAGAATCACGGAGCATCGGATCACGATGCAGGACAAGCGGCCCATAAAACAGCGCTATTTTCCGAAGAATCCGAAAATGCAGGCCGAGATTAACCGCCAGGTGGATGAGCTGTTGGCCAAAGGCTGCATCGAGCCGTCCAAGAGTCCGCACAGCGCGCCAATCGTGATGGTCAAGAAGAAGACTGGGAAATGGCGGCTGTGTGTGGATTTTCGGCAGCTGAACAGCCGATCGATTAAGGACGGCCAAGCTGACGGAATCACCAGTCTTGGCGTGCCCAGATTTCTCAAAGCCTTTCTGCTTGCAAACGGACGCGAGCAATTATGGACTTGGAGCAATCTTGACGCAGACTTCGGAGGATGGAGAGCGTGTGATCTCGTACGCCAGCCGAACACTGAATAGCGCAGAGCGGAATTATTCGGCAACAGAAAAGGAGTGTCTGGCCATCATCTGGGGCATTCGGAAGCTGAGGCCATATCTAGAAGGCTACCATTTTATTGTGGTAACAGATCACATGGCACTGAAGTGGCTCAACTCTATTGAGAGCCCTTCAGGGAGGATGGCTAGATGGGCTCTGGAGTTGCAGCAGTACGACTTCGAGATCAGATACCGGAAAGGCAAGCAAAATGTTGTGGCCGATGCGCTATCACGGCAGCCGCTGGGCGAAGAGGCATGCCGCTTGGTGACGAGCAAGGACAATGCAGCTGGGACAGGATGTCGCTGGATTGTCAAGCTTCGCCAGGACCTGCGTAGGAGCCCAAAGAAGTTTCCGGATTATCGGGAGGAGGCTGGAAGTGTATACAGACACATTCCACACCAGGCAGGCCATGAGGACGTGGCAGCGTGGAAGTTATGTGTGCCGACGGAGCAGCGCAAGCAAGTTCTGGAAGAGAACCACGACGCAGCTACCGCGGGTCACCTTGGGAGCCGGAAAACGATTGCTCGGGTGGCCGCGAGGTACTACTGGCCGGGTATGTATCGCGACGTGCGTACATACGTGCAGCGGTGCGAGCTGTGCCAGCGCTACAAGTCCAGCCAACTCCAAGCGGCGGGGCAGATGCTGACCAAGATCCCCGAGGAACCATGGGCAACAGTGTGCGCCGATTTTGTAGGTCCGCTACCCAGGTCCAAGCATGGCCATACGATGTTGTTGGTGTTCATCGATCGCTTCTCAAAATGGACGGAGATGGTGCCATTAAGAAGCGCGAACACTGCGGCGCTCCAAAAGGCGTTCCGGGAGAGGATATTGGCACGATTTGGCGTGCCAAAGGTACTCATCACCGACAATGGCACTCAATTCACGAGTCGCGCATACAAAGTGTTCCTGGACGAGCTAGGCGTCCATCACCAGCTGACAGCGCCATATACGCCCCAGGAAAATCCCACCGAAAGGGCAAATCGCACGGTGAAGACCATGATCGCGCAATTTGCGGGCAGTGATCAGAGGTGTTGGGACGAGGCGTTGCCGGAGTTGACACTGGCAGTCAACAGCAGCGTTTCGGCGTCAACAGGCTATACGGCAGCCTTCCTCACGCAAGGGCGTGAGCCAAGATTGCCAAAATCACTGTTCGACGCACAAACAGTGGGAACGGGCCAAGAGGAACAGAGTCCGGTGGAGCGAGCAACGAAAATGGCCGAGGTGTTCCAGGTGGTGCGACGCAGCCTGGAGAAAGCTGCTCAGGATCAAGCGCGGCACTACAATCTACGGCGGCGGCAGTGGAAGCCGGCCGTAGGGGACAAGGTGTGGGCAAAAGAACGCCACTTGTCCAATGCCGCGGATGGATTCGCAGCGAAACTGGCCCCACGATATGGAGGACCATATACGGTGGTCAGTTTGATCTCCCCGGTTATCTGCCGAATCACTTCAGAGGCAGATAAACGGAGCAGGACGGCTCATGTGGCAGACCTCAAGCCATATCGAGCAGAAGCGGGTGAGTTGCCAGCCAGTTTATAAAAAAAAAAAAAAAGGAGTGAATACACATAGCTATGTGTATTAGCCAAAATCCTATATATGTATGTAGGGGGGAAAAAACCTATATATGTATGTAGGGGGAAAAGTTTTTTTTAAACATAAACAAAAATTAACATCGGCCGCGCAAATCAAATCCACGGCAAAAACAGCAAAAATGTTGTGAGCGGAACAACAAAGTTGTTTGTATGTGCGCGCGCGCACAAATGTTGTGAACACAACAACAAAGTTGTTTGAATTTGCGCGCGCACACACACGAAACGGGGGCGCATGCGCAGCAGCAAAATAATCGTCAGCTACGAAACGGCACAACAACAACAGGCACGGCCGAAACCGTTTGAGTTGCGCGCGCACCCTGCAAAAACAACAACAACATCACGCACCCGAGCCGAAAAAGAGCACACACACACGCAGAACGAAAACAGCGACAGCATGGAAGGCGCACAGTGGTCAGCGCATGCGCAAAAATGGGACGAAAATCACGATGAGCGTGGTAGGCAACAACAACGCAGAGCGCCCAAAGTTCAACAGCCGCGGCGAAAGGCTACTGAACTTTGTCGGCTACGCACGATCGCTAGCGCACGAGATGACACGAAGGTGTCGATGCTAGCGACATGCAAAACGGCCAACAACAAAATAGGGCACGCAGCGTATGTATGAGTGCATGTAGTTGCTGTGCACTCACACATATATGCGAAGGGAAATAGAGAGAGTGTGAGAAATGCATTAGAGATGCAACAACAATGCCTCGTGTTCAGCCATAAGCCCAGAGTGTTGGAAGAGCGTGACCTGTAGAGAGTGAGAGAACTAGCTGGTGCAGGATCCGTTAATTTCCGACACTCCGCTGGCGGCAGCGCTGCAGCAGAGTTTATAAAAGGGCATGCATGCATACGAGCAGGGCTTTTGTGGAAATTCAACTCTATAGACTTCTGCTACGTAGCTGGATTTATCGGCCGTCCGGGCTTGGGCGTGGGAAGGGTTTGCTCGACCGATCCTCGCGCACTGGACAGCGACTCCGCTGGAGCTGTGCGTGAATGAGGAGTGAGTCGGATTTCCCAACCGGCGTCAAAGTGTCGGCGCGCCGGAACCAGCCTCGAACGTCGTCTATAGTAGGAGAATTCTCCAACAAAGCTGACTTGCAGTCACCAGAAACGGCCAGAGGAGCATCGGCGACCAGAGGAGTAGCGGTGACCAGGAAAGCAGCAGCAGCAGCCAAGTAGTTGAGGAGCAGCCACCGTCGCAGTCATTGCCGTCGCCACCACCGCAGCCGCAGTCGCCGCCGCAGTCGCTCCAGCAGCTGCGCTCGCCGCCCAACTCGCCGTGGGAGAGGCTAAAAATAATTTGTTCACCGCTGCGTACGTATTGCGACGATGGGGTGGGGTACAGGGAGGTCAGCCGCGGCAGATGCGAGCCACATGACTGGCGAAATCCAGCGGTCCGGCAAAGGTGTCGGGAGGGCGGACCGGCCGATCCTCGCGCATTGGCCAGCGACTTCGCTGGAGCTGTGCGCGAATGAGGAGTGAGCCGAGAACCCCACCGATATCCGATGTCCGGACCCGGGTCAGTTGTGAACGGCATCTGCAACGGAAGATCGTTTCGCAACCACCATCCCAGCAACAAGGGACAGCAGCGACATCGGGACAGCAGCAGCCACGCAGCTGCATTGTAACCACGGAGGCTGGCAAAGCAGAGAAAAACGGGTGTTTTTCTGCAGCGGCGGGCGTGGCCAGAGGAGAACACAACCCAGTCCATGGGAAGGACAAAATGGAGAGGATCGCGCTATATGGATTTGGAAGAAAATTGGTAAATTTCGGAGAAAATTTACTAACACGTTTCAGCCACTTACCTGCAGCGCACAGAGTTGCTGGAAGCTGGAGCGATCAGCTGTACGCAGAGTTGCGTAGCAGCGGCGCCCGCAACTCGGCACCGGGAGTCAAAGAAAGTAAAAGTGAAAGTATAAAATAATAAAAACTTGTAAATTGAGAAAATATATCCAACGCAACCATAAAACACACTGCATTGTAATTTATCGCAAGGCGCTACATATAAATTTGTTGGCACGAACGCACAGTCGGCTGAGTCCGGCCCGGCTTAAACTCGGGATAAACCGAGGTTCGTTTCAATAGAATATAGAGCAATCAATAAAATGACCGACAAACAAGTAACAGAACTGGCAACGCAGATACGTCAAGCCCTCGAAAATCAAACAAAAATTGTTGAACAAAAATTAGCTGCTCTAACAGAACAGTTAAATGAACTTAAGGGAGCAGCCCACCAAATTGAGACTTACACAGAAATATAAATAGTGCCAGGAATCAGGTGCAACGAACCCCTGAACATTGTAAAGTCCATCCTGGAATTTGACGGGAAGCAGGAGGGCTACGTCTCATGGAAACAGGCCGCCAGCGCAGCCTACAAAGTATTTGAGCCTTATAATGGCAGTTCCAGACACTATCAGGCAGTTGCTATAATACTCAACAAGGTAAGGGGTTCAGCAGACGCAGTACTGGCCTCATTCAGCACAGTGCTAAATTTTAAAGCAATAATTGCCAGATTGGATTTCACATTCGCTGACAAAACGCTAGTGCATGTGATCCAACAGCAATAAGGCACGCTAAGGCAAGGTGACCTTTCTTTGTTAAAATACTATGATGAAGTTGAGAAAAAACTCACACTTCTAACAAACAAAACTTTAAAGACTCATGATCCAGCCGCAGCGGCTGTTTTAAATGCAAAATTTAGGAGCGATGCTCTCCACACTTTTGTCTCTGGAAAAAGACCCTGAGATGGGCCGTCTTCCCGGCACAGCCCGGATCTCTCCCAACTGCTTTAGCTCTGGCACAGGAAGCCGAATCAAGCAACGAAAGAGGCAGTTTTGCAGCCAGTTTTGCAAAACACCTCGAAGAAAAACCTCAGAATAATAATAGCCAAAAGACCCAAAACTGGCGTCAAAACTGCCAACAGGAAAATGACGGCGGTTCTCAGAAAAAGAACCCCCATTTTCAAAAAACTCAGAATAACCAAGGTCAACAGAAAGCAAGCAGTTCAAAGCAACACTTTCAATCCCAAAAACCACAGGGGCGTGGCCCCGAACCAATGGAGGTAGACACCTCCTCCCGCTTCAGACAACCCACACAGGGTTATCGAGGCAATGCAAACTATGGGGATCAATCAATGAGGACCCAGCAAAACCTTAACCACGTGCCACAAGAAGAAAGTAATGAAGGTGGTTATGAGTCATACTCACAACACGAGGCAGAAGCGGTCGAGGACGACCTGTCAGGTGCTGAAAGTTGCAATTTTTTAGTGGAAAGTCCCTGCTCCCGTTTGTAAGACTCACGGTTGCAGGGCGGGAAATAAGACTTCTGGTAGACACAGGAGCATCTAAAAATTACATAAAACCAATTCCCGAACTGGCATATTGGAAGCCAGTCGATAGCCCATTTCAGGTCAAATCGATCCACGGGCACACCAAAATTGAGCAGAAATGCCTCATTCACCTCTTCGGTGAAAAATCATATTTTTTTATGCTAGACTCATTGAAAGACTTCGATGGCATAATTGGCCAAGGCCAATTTTAACAAGTCAAGCTAGATTTACGAGAAGTTTGTCTTATCAATTTTTTTAGGTCCTGCACCTGAAGATACTGGTAGCATTGAATTAACATACAATAGGAATTTCTTACACCATGGTCACATTTAACATCATTCCATTAATTGTGAATTTGTCCATTATACTGAGTATTGTATAACCTTCTTAGTAATTCTTCAAATGGTGTTTGAGTCTTGAACTCCTCAATCAAAGCCGTCTTAAGTTCATTCCAGGTTGTTGTTGCGCTCATTCGCGAGGCCCTCTGTGCTGCTCCAGACAACTGCATTTCGATAGCACTAAATTAGACATTTGCGGTCTAACGTCCTTTGGGTATATTTTATAGTTTATAAAGTCCACTCTCCGGATGAACACAGTGAGTTTGTCTGTTTTCTTATCAAAAATTGGAAACTGATGGAGTTGTCCTAGAGCTTGTTTAATATGTAGCGCCGAAAGGACCATGACTGTTGCTATTGTCATGTTCTTTTTGATTTATTATTTGTAGTTCACAGTTTATGATTTTTATACCCTGAACCCATTAAAAATGGGAAATCAGGGTATAATGGTTTTGTTAAAATGTATGTAACAGGCAGAAGGAGGCGTGGCAGACCCCATGAAGTATATATATTCTTGGTCAGGGCGCGATCTCAGAATCAATAAGAGCTACAGACTTTGAATTCTTTATGTAGGTTCCTGTATAGCACGCTCATATCAAGTTTGTTTCAAAAAATCTAAAACTTAGATCGCTTTAATGTTATATTATGTCTCGCACATCTTAAAAGCTTGAGAATCCTTATTTTGTCTATAGTTATATTTTTGGATACCACGCCCCCTTCGCCAAATTTGCAAAAAACTTAATTAAAGGGCTAGAGACTTGTGCTTTGGTAAATACACATGTAACGAACCTCGGTTTATCCCGAGTTTAAGCCGGGCCGGACTCAGCCGACTGTGCGTTCGTGCCAACAAATTTATATGTGGCGCCTTGCGATAGATTACAATGCAGTGTGTTTATGTTTGCGTTGGGTATATTTTCTCAATTTACAAGTTTGTCTATTTGATATTTATTTATCAAAACTAGCGCTTAGTAAGCACACCTTTGCACAGGCTCGCAGGCAAACGTTTAACGCACTCTGGCAAATGGTACGGCACTCTTGGTTCTCCAAGGATACGCTTGAGCACTCCATGTGACGCCAGGATCCACACTGACCACTCCGGCGGTTCGCTCGGCTATTGCAGTGACTCCTACGGCTGGATACGCTCACAAGCACACCTTGAGATCTTCTCAAGCTACCGTCACCACTCTTACGCACAGCTACGCAAACGTTACCTTTGCTCCTGCTCCAGGATCCGCCACTAATGCTGTAGATTTGGCCGTGCCGCACCAATGTCCTGGTTGGTGGCAGCTGATGTCCTTCTGGTGTCCGCGTCTCAAGCCTATGTCCTCAATAGGCGTCCAGGATATCCCTCGTAGATATCCTTCCAGCGATGTCCTTCCTCTCGAAGTCCTTAGCAGTGATGTCTTTCCTCTCGAAGTCCTTGGCAGCGATGTCCTTCCTCTCGAAGTCCTTGCTGGTCACTTTTCCACTCGCGTTCTTGTTACGTCGGCACTCAATACTTTAACTTTCACTTTTACTTGATTGTCCCGGTGCCGAGTTGCGGGCGCCTTTTTATAGCAGCGACGCAGGCCCTGCTTCGCGCTATGACGGCGCCGGCTCGGCTCTGGAGCGGGGCCTGTCTGCCGCTCGTGTCCGCGAAAACGGCAGTATCACGTGATTTAGCGCGATGCCAAATCGCCGAAATCTGCGTGGCAGCCTCTCATTGGCCAAAGCACCGTTATTGGCATACGAGTGAAAGTGTACACTACTTTCTCGCAGCCACAAGCGGTACTTCGGCCAACGGTCGCCGATGATCGCCGTGAGAGCGACGCGAGCAATGCGCTGAACACATACGAGCGACAGAGACAGACTACGTCGCTCTCTGCGCCCTTTCCAGTAGCGAGGGTCGCTACTATCGTACTCGCGTCGATGTGTGGAACAATACATGCAGGCACGCATATATGCATAAGTGCACAGCAAATACATTCACTTATACATACACTACGTGCCCGTCTATATTGTTCCTCACACTCCCCTCTTCCTTCGGGAAACACGAAGCCTTCGTGTTAACATCCGTCCGGGACTCACTTCTGGCGCTCCTTTTGTTTGCACTGCTTGCTTCTCTTCAGCAAGCAGTTCGCCGCGCTCCTCCAGCTGCAAGCAGTGCTACGCACAGGGCCGCTGTTAACACTCTGTTGTTAACAGCGCCGCTGCTACGCAACTCTGCGTACAGCTGATCGCTCCAGCCTCCAGCAACTCTGTGTGCTGCAGGTAAGTGGCTGAAACGTGTTAGGTAAATCTTCTCAGAAATTTACCAATTTTCTTCCAAAGTTATATAGCGCGATCCTCTCCATGTTGTCCCTCTCCTGGACCGGGTTGCATTCTCCTGTGGCCACGCCCGCCGCTGCAGAAAACACCCGTTTTCCACTGCTTTGCTAGCCTCCGTGGTTACAATGCGGCTGCGTGGCTGCTGCTGTCCCGATGTCGCTGCTGTTCCTTGCTGCTGGGATGGTGGCAACGAAACGATCTTCCGTTGCAGATGCCGTTCACAACTGACCCGGGTCCGGACATCGGATATCGGTGGGGTTCTCGGCTCACTCCTCATTCGCGCACAGCTCCAGCGAAGTCGCTGGCCAATGCGCGAGGATCGGCCGGTCCGCCCTCCCGTCACCTTTGCCGGACCGCTGGATTTCGCCAGTCATGTGGCTCGCATCTGCCGCGGCTGACCTCCCTGTACCTGTACCATCGTCGCAGTGAGTACTCAGCAATGAACAAATTATTTTTAGACTGTGGCGGCGACTGCGGCTGCAGTGGTGGTTGCTCCTCAACTTCTTGGCTGCTGCTGCTGCTGCTGCTGGTCACCGCTACTCCTCTGGTCGCCGATGCTCCTCTGGCCGCTGCCAGTGACTGTAACTAGGCTTTGTTGGAGAATTCTTCTACTATAGACGACGTTCGAGGCTGGTTCCGGCGCGCCGACACTTTGACGCCGGTTGGGAAATCCGACTCACTCCTCATTCGCGCACAGCTCCAGCGGAGTCGCTGTCCAGTGCGCGAGGATGGGCCGGGCAAACCCTTCCGACGCCCAAGTCCGGACGGCCGAGAAATCCAGCTACGTAGCAGAAGTCTATAGAGTTGAATTTTCACAAAAGCCATGCTCATATGCATGCATGCCCTTTTATACCCTCTGCTGCAGCGCTGCCGCCAGCGGAGTGTCGGAAATTAACGGATCCTGCACCAGCTAGTTCTCTCACTCTCTACAGGTCACGCTCTTCCAACACTCTGGGCTTATGGCTGAACACGAGGCATTGTTGTTGCATCTCTAATGCATTTCTCACACTCTCTCTATTTCCCTTCGCATATATGTGTGAGTGCACAGCAACTACATGCACTCATACATACGCTGCGTGCCCTATTTTGTTGTTGGCCGTTTTGCATGTCGCTAGCATCGACAACTTCGTGTCATCTCGTGCGCTAGCGATCGTGCGTAGCCGACAAAGTTCAGTAGCCTTTCGCCGCGGCTGTTGAACTTTGGGCGCTCTGCGTTGTTGTTGCCTACCACGCTCATCGTGATTTTCGTCCCATTTTTGCGCATGCGCTGACCACTGTGCGCCTTTCATGCTGTCGCTGTTTTCGTTCTGCGTGTGTGTGTGCTCTTTTTCGGCTCGGGTGCGTGATGTTGTTGTTGTTTTTGCAGGGTGCGCGCGCAACTCAAACGGTTTCGGCCGTGCCTGTTGTTGTTGTGCCGTTTCGTAGCTGACGATTATTTTGCTGCTGCGCATGCGCCCCCGTTTCGTGTGTGTGCGCGCGCAAATTCAAACAACTTTGTTGTTGTGTTCACAACATTTGTGCGCGCGCGCACATACAAACAACTTTGTTGTTCCGCTCACAACATTTTTGCTGTTTTTGCCGTGGATTTGATTTGCGCGGCCGATGTTAATTTTTGTTTATGTTTAAAAAAAACTTTTCCCCCTACATACATATATAGGTTTTTTCCCCCCTACATACATATATAGGTTTTTGGCTAATACACATAGCTATGTGTATTCACTCCTTTTTTTTTTTTTTTTATAAACTGGCTGGCAACTCACCCGCTTCTGCTCGATATGGCTTGAGGTCTGCCACATGAGCCGTCCTGCTCCGTTTATCTGCCTCTGAAGTGATCCGGCAGATAACCGGGGAGATCAAACTGACCACCGTATATGGTCCTCCATATCGTGGGGCCAGTTTCGCTGCGAATCCATCCGCGGCATTGGACAAGTGGCGTTCTTTTGCCCACACCTTGTCCCCTACGGCCGGCTTCCACTGCCGCCGCCGTAGATTGTAATGCCGCGCTTGATCCTGAGCAGCTTTCTCCAGGCTGCGTCGCACCACCTGGAACACCTCGGCCATTTTCGTTGCTCGCTCCACCGGACTCTGTTCCTCTTGGCCTGTTCCCACTGTTTGTGCGTCGAACAGTGATTTTGGCAATCTTGGCTCACGCCCTTGCGTGAGGAAGGCTGCCGTATAGCCTGTTGACGCCGAAACGCTGCTGTTGACTGCCAGTGTCAACTCCGGCAACGCCTCGTCCCAACACCTCTGATCACTGCCCGCAAATTGCGCGATCATGGTCTTCACCGTGCGATTTGCCCTTTCGGTGGGATTTTCTTATCGTTTATCGAAGTCATAGCAACTCTATCGTAACGGCATCCGGCCCAATTGCTCTATCAGCAACTTTGGCCGTGCGCGTGTTAACTTATATACTGATTTCAGTAAAGCATTTGACTCAATACAAAGAGTTGTGTTGAGAACAGCTTTTTCGAAACTTGTTTTCGTTTCGTCGGGTGTACCTCAGGGTAGTCATTTGGGTTCGCTACTTTTTTCCCTATTTATAAATGACCTTCCAAATCGCATATCGAATTCAAAGATATTTATGTATGCAGATGACGTACAACTTTGTCTTCCGTATGCTAATTCACTTGATCATCTACGCCTTCAAGATGATCTTAATTCCTTCCAACTTTGGTGTGTGGCTAATCGGTTACATTTAAATTGTTCTAAATGTATGACAATGACCTTCTGTCGTACTATTCCATATATTGCTAATTATTCAATTAATAACTATCCCTTGCAACGTATTTTTTCAGTCAAAGATCTTGGTGTACTTTTTGACTCGAAACTTAATTTCAACTCTCAAATCTCAACTATCATAAATGAAGCCAAAAGTGTTCTTGGCTTTATTAAACATTGGGCGAAAGAATTCAAGGATCCATTCATTACCAAACTTCTTTATGTTTCGCTGGTACGACCTATTTTAGAATACTGTTCAATTATATGGTCTCCTCAGCATAAATTGTATCAGGATAGAATTGAATCGGTTCAGAAACAGTTTCTACTCTTTGCCTTATGAGATCTAAACTGGGACCCCAATCTTCGTTTACCGTCTTATCTTAGTAGGCTTCTTATTGATCTTCCATCATTAATCAATCGTAGAACTATTCTGGGGATTGTTTTTCTACATAATTTGATTATTGGTAATATTGACTCGTCATACCTGTTATTGCAACTTAATTTTTCTGTTCCTTCCAGAACAACCAGACACTTTCGTCCGTTGTGTTTACCATCGTGCACTTCGGATTATTCCTTGCATAGCGCGTTTCACGATTTATGTGTTAATTACAATAAATTTTATCACGTGTTTTCCTCTGAACTCTCTCTACCTTTAATTAAATCATTGCTTTCATATCATCTTAGGGAAATCACAGGAGTGAGCAGGTGGAGGGATTTCCCAATCCTTTCTTTTATTTATCTTTCTCCCTTTCCTTCTTATTCTGTTTGCTTTTATTAATATTTTCAATTTTCTTTTAATCTTTACTTATATATTTATTATTTAGTGATTATCCTTAAAAATATATAATAAATATTTTATAAGTTTCTATTAACACTTTCTTTTTTTTGTAGTTCTATAATATCACTGACCATACAAGGCTATGAATCGGGGCAAAGCTGGCCGGACTGGTATTATTGAAATATTTTTTGTGTTCTTTTAGGCTTTAGTTTATCTTTAAGTTTGAAACTCGTTTTGTTAATTTCCTTTTTAAAAAATAAAATAAAATAAAAAACAACATCACGCACCCGAACCGAAAAAGAACGCACACACATGCAAAACGTAAACAGCGACATCATGAACTGCGCACAGTGGTAAGCGCATGCGCAAAACGGGACGAAAATCACGATGAGCGTGGTATGCACCAACAATGCATAGCGCCCACAGTTCTAGAGCTGCTGCGAAAGGCTACTGAACTCTGTCGGCTACGCACGATCGCTAGCGCACGAGATGACACGAAGGACTCGATGCTAGCGACATGCAAAACGGCCAACAACAAAATAGGGCACGCAGTGTACGTATGAGTGCATTTAGTAGCTGCGCAATACATATATGCGAAAGAGAAGAAAAGAGAGTGTGCATTAGAGATGCAACAACAATGCAACACATTCAGGAATAAGGCCAGAGTGTTGGAAGAGCGTAACCTGTAGAGAGTGAGAGAACTAGCTGGTGCAGGATCCGTTAATTTCCGACACTCCGCTGGCGGCAGCGCTGCAGCAGAGTTTATAAAAGGGCATGCATGCATACGAGCAGGGCTTTTGTGGAAATTCAACTCTATAGACTTCTGCTACGTAGCTGGATTTATCGGCCGTCCGGGCTTAGGCGTGGGAAGGGTTTGCCCGACCGATCCTCGCGCACTGGACAGCGACTCCGCTGGAGCTGTGCGTGAATGAGGAGTGAGTCGGATTTCCCAACCGGCGTCAAAGTGTCGGCGCGCCGGAACCAGCCTCGAACATCGTCTATTATAGCAGAATTCTCCAACAAATCTAAGTTGCAGTCACCAGAAGCGGCCAGAGGACCATCGGCGACCAGAGGAGTAGCGATGGCTAGAGAAGCAGCAGCAGCCAAGAAGTTGAAGAGCAGCGAAATCAAGACAGCAGCAGCCACGCAGCCGCATTGCAGCCACGGAGGCTGGCAAAGCAGTGAAAAACGGATGTTTTTCTGCAGCGGCGGCGTGGCCAGAGGAGAACACAACCCGGTCCAGGACTAAAAGAAGGACTAAAAGAAGAGGATCGCGCTATCTGGAATTGGAAGAAACGTTGGAGAATTGTGGATAAAATTTACTAACACCTTTCAGCCACTTACCTGCAGCGCACAGAGTTGCTGGAGGCTGGAGCGATCAGCTGTAGACAGAGTTGCGAAGCAGCGACTCGCTGTTAACACCCTGTGCGTAGCACTGCTTGCAGCTGGAGAAGCGCGGCGAACTGCTGAGGAGAGGCAAGCAGTGCAAACAAAAGGGAGCGCCAAATTGGAGACCCGGACCAAGGTAAACACGAAGGCTTCGTGTTTCCCCAAGGAAGGAGCAATATAGACGGGCACCTAATGTGTGTATAAGTGCATGTATTTGCTGTGCTCTTATACATATATGCGTGCCTGCATGTATTGTTCCACACAGCGACGCGAGTACGATAGTAGCGACCCTCGCTACTGGAAAGAGCGCAGAGACCGACGTAGTCTGTCTCTGTCGCTCTTATGTATTCAGCGATTGGTTCGCGTCGCTCGTATCTGATCCAAAATATGATGTACCATCAAAATCGGCGCACTGTAAGGGCTCTCTGAAGGCTCGATACAGCCTTGACCAGCAGCTCATCCTCCTGGTTGCTAATCTCGGCCTGCATCTTCGCGTTCTTGGGGAAATAACGCTGTTTTATGGGTCGCTTGTCATCCAATGCTCCGTGATCATCGTGGGGCCCTTAACATACTGGAACTTCGCCAGTTCCCGCCTCAGGAACGCATCCACCTCCATGGAATGGCTATTGCTGCTCCGGGCTCGCCCTTATCGGCGTCTGTGAACTCACCTTCGTGCTGCTGATTGGCACTGACAGCCTCTTTTCCAGCTGTCCCATTTGCTACGGATTTTTCGGCCCATTCCACCTCTCTGCAGTGCAATGCGCATGCTGGACAAGATATCCCAACCCAGCACCAGATCGTTGATCATGCCTGGCAGAACAAGCAACGGAATGCGGATCTGCTGACTCCCTAGCCTGATCCTTGTCTCCAGTTACGAGTCTACCTGACTGCAACTGCTGTCTGCCAGTCTTACGAGTCTCCGTGTGGTGCGCATCACTCCCACTCCTTGGAGCCTGTCGGCCAGTTTTCCGCTCACGAAACTGATGGTGGCTCCAGTATCGATCAATGACCACAATAAAGTCCATTCCTCTCCAGTTTCGTGTGTTTGCGCACGCAAATTCAAACAGCTTTGTTGTTGCGCTCGTAACATTTTAGCTGATTTTGCTGTTAATTTTTCTAGAAATTTCTGGTCCTTTTCCCTTCTTGATCTTTTTGCGTTTTGCGCGACCGATTCTAACATTTAGCTTATATTTAAAAAAAAACTTTTCCCCTACATACTGTAACGAACCTCGGTTTATCCCGAGTTTAAGCCGGGCCGGACTCAGCCGACTGTGCGTTCGTGCCAACAAATTTAT
The DNA here is from genome assembly GCA_037075265.1 of Drosophila nigricruria. Taxonomy (NCBI): domain Eukaryota; kingdom Metazoa; phylum Arthropoda; class Insecta; order Diptera; family Drosophilidae; genus Drosophila; species Drosophila nigricruria. The sequence goes on along the minus strand of JBAMCI010000106.1, from coordinate 26,051 downwards.
ATGTAGCGCCTTGCGATAAATTACAATGCAGTGTGTTTTACGGTTGCGTTGGGTATATTTTCTCAATTTACAAGTTTATATTATTTACCAAATCTAGCGCTTAGTGAAGCACACCTTTCCACCGGCTCGCAGGTAGACGTTTAGCGCACTCTGGCGAATGGTACGGCACTCTTGGTTCTCCAAGGATACGCTTGAGCACTCCAGGTGACGCCAGGATCCACACGCTGCCAGTGACTGTAACTGGGCTTCCACTGCCGCCGCCTTAGATTGTAGTGCCGCGCTTGATCCTGAGCAGCTTTCTCCAGGCTGCGTCGCACCACCTGGAACACCTCGGCCATTTTCGTTGCTCGCTCCACCGGACTCTGTTCCTCTTGGCCTGTTCCCACTGTTTGTGCGTCAAACAGTGATTTTGGCAATCTTGGCTCACGCCCTTGCGTGAGGAAGGCTGCCGTATAGCCTGTTGACGCCGAAACGCTGCTGTCCCAACACCTCTGATCACTGCCCGCAAATTGCGCGATCATGGTCTTCACCGTGCGATTTGCCCTTTCGGTGGGATTTTCCTGGGGCGTATATGGCGCTGTCAGCTGGTGATGGACGCCTAGCTCGTCCAGGAACACCTTGAATGCGCGACTCGTGAATTGAGTGCCATTGTCGGTGATGAGTACCTTTGGCACGCCAAATCGTGCCAATATCCTCTCCCGGAACGCCTTTTGGAGCGCCGCCGTGTTCGCGCTTCTTAATGGCACCATCTCCGTCCATTTTGAGAAGCGATCGATGAACACCAACAACATCGTATGGCCATGCTTGGACCTGGGTAGCGGACCTACAAAATCGGCGCACACCGTTGCCCATGGTTCCTCGGGGATCTTGGTCAACATCTGCCCCGCCGCTTGGAGTTGGCTGGACTTGTAGCGCTGGCACAGCTCCCACCGCTGCACGTATGTACGCACGTCGCGATACATACCCGGCCAATAGTACCTCGCGGCGACCCGAGCAATTGTTTTCCGGCTCCCAAGGTGACCCGCGGTGGCTGCGTCGTGGTTCTCTTCCAGAACTTGCTTGCGCTGCTCCGTCGGCACACATAACTTCCATGCGGCCAAGTCCTCATGGCCTGCCTGGTGTGGAATGTGTCTGTATACACTTCCAGCCTCCTCTCGATAATCCGGAAACTTCTTTGGGCTCCTACGCAGGTCCTGGCGAAGCTTGACAATCCAGCGACATCCTGTCCCAGCTGCATTGTCTTTGCTCGTCACCAAGCGGCATGCCTCTTCGCCCAGCGGCCGCCGTGATAGCGCATCGGCCACAATATTTGGCTTGCCTTTCCGGTATCTGATCACGAATTCGTACTGCTGCAACTCCAGACCCCATCTAGCAATCCTCCCTGAAGGGCTCTCAATAGAGTTGAGCCACTTCAGTGCCATGTGATCTGTTACCACAATAAAATGGTAGCCTTCTAGATATGGCCTCAGCTTCCGAATGCCCCAGATGATGGCCAGACATTCCTTTTCTGTTGCCAAATTATTCCGCTCTGCGCTATTCAGTGTTCGGCTGGCGTACGAGATCACACGCTCTCCATCCTCCGAAGTCTGCGTCAAGATTGCTCCAAGTCCATAATTGCTCGCGTCCGTTTGCAAGCAGAAAGGCTTTGAGAAATCTGGGCACGCCAAGACTGGTGATTCCGTCAGCTTGGCCTTTACCGTCTCAAAAGCCCTCTGACGCTCCTCTGTCCACTCCCATTTGGTGCCCTTTATCAGCAGTGCATTGAACGGATGCACTGTGGTCGCAAAATCTGGCACAAAACGGCGGTACCATGAAACCACTCCCACGTATTGCCGCAACTGTTTTATATATGTATTGTGAGGAACAATATAGACGGGCACGTAGTGTATGTATAAGTGCATGTATTTGCTGTGCACTTATGCATATATGCGTGCCTGCATGTATTGTTCCACACAGCGACGCGAGTACGATAGTAGCGACCCTCGCTACTGGAAAGAGCGCAGAGATCGACGTAGTCTGTCTCTGTCGCTCTTATGTATTCAGCGATTGGCTCGCGTTGCTCACACGTCGATCATCGGCGACCGTTGGCGGAAGTACCGCTTGTGGCGGCGAGAAAGTAGTGTATGCTTTCACTCGTATGCCAAAAGCCGCCCGCAACTCGGTACCGGGACAGTCGAAAACGTGAAAAGTGAAGAAGAAAGTGAAAGTGAAGCGAAGGAACCAAGACGCGAGTGAAGTGATCAGCCAAGGAGCTGTGATTTTAGAAGGACATCGCTGCCAAGGACTTCGAGGGGAAGGACTTCGGGGGAAAAGGATATCTACGAGGGATACCTCAGACACCTATTGAGGTTATAGGCTCTACACGGACACAGGAAGGACATCAGCTGCCACCAACCAGATATGTTGGCACGAACGCACAGTCGGCTGAGTTCGGCCCGGCTTAAACTCGGGATAAACAGAGGTTCGTTACAACTGAGCAAGACGAGATCGTGAACGTGGCACGATTGTCTATGCCATCCACCAGTGCCGCCGCCGCCCGCCTGCAAGAGATGCAACGAGGATCGTGGACATCCACCCCGCAACCAGAAATGAGGCCACGAGGGCCGAGCTGCACAGCGCTGGAGTACCCAAAGGTCGCCAAGCAGGTGCGAGAATGGGGCTTCCGCTTCGATGGCACAACGAAGCCGCTGGAGTTTTTGGAGGAAGTGGAGTGGACGGCCGACACATATGGTCTGGATCTGGATCTGATCCCGAGGGCGATGCCAGAGCTGCTCAAAGGCATGGCCTTAAAATGGTACGTGGCCAACAACAGGCACTGGACAGCATGGGAAACGTTCGTCAGAAGCTTCCAGGATTTCTTTCTGCCTAGGGACTATATGGAAGAGTTGAAGGACGAAGTTGCGCGACGGAGGCAGATGGTGGTGATGTTAACCTTGATGAGGCCACTACGCGATGCGGCATATCGTGAGCAAAAAACTATTTACAACAATAGTTTGCCCGATCTGAGCGCATATGCTCGTCCATTTCAGTTTCGAAGCCTGACGCAGCTGATGCTGCTGGCGAACGAGTTCGAGGATCTGGAAAGGGATCGGGAAAAGTTGCGGCAGCGGGGAGTCAGCAGATTTTCATTTCATTGCTGGTGCTGCCAGGCATGATCGACAATCTGGTGCTGGGCTGGGATTTCTTGGCCAGCATGGGCATCGCGCTGGAGTGCGGTGGCTTGAAGCTGAGGATCAAGCCGAGAAATCCGCAGCCAAGCGGACAGCTGGAAGAGAGGCTGTCAATGGCAGTGGGCAGGATGAAAATGAGTCCACAGACGCCGATGGAGACGAGCTCGGAGCGCTATCAGCCACTCCATGAAGATGTGGAGGCTGAGGCGTTTCGGATGCAGGCACGGGTGAAGTTCCAGCATAGGAAGGCCAAGCAGAACATTGTGGCCGATCACGGCAGCCGCTGGCCGAAGAGGCGTGCCGCTTGGTGACGAGCAAAAGCAAACCAGCTAGGACAGGATGTCGCTGGATTGCCAAGTAGTGCCAGGACCTGTGCAGAAGTTCAAAAAAGTTCCCGGGCTACAGAGAAGAGGCCGGAAAGGTTTACCGGCACATCCCGCGCCAAGCCGGCCACAAGGACGTGGCTGCATGGAAACTGTGTGCCGACGGAGCGGCGCAAACAAGCTCTGGAGTAGAACCACGAAGCAGCCAACGCTGGCCATTTTGGGAGCCGAAAAAAATTTGCTCGGGTGGCAGCGACGTACTACTGGCCGGGTATGTATCGTGACGTGCGGGCACATGTGCGGCGGTGCGAGCTGTGTCAGCGCTGTAATCCCAGCCAACTCCAAGAAGCAGGGCAGGAGAGAACCACCAAAGCTGCTTAGGATCAGACGCGGCACTACAATCTACGGCGGCGGTAGTGGAAGACGGTCGTAGGGGACAAGGTGTGGGCTGTAGTATATCTACCCTAACATTATAATAAATCAAGGGTAAAACAATCAGTTAATACATTGTGACACTTTGTTATAATTAATACACACATACAAATAACCAAAGTATATAAATATTCCAGCGCACATGTAATACGATTCATCGCTTATTTACAAACCTATCGCAGCGCGTGGAAAACGCTGAGCATGCACTTTGCAGCTAAAATAATAAATAAATAAAGAATAAATTAAAATGTGAATGTGAAACATGAAATGCAGTGGCAGCCTCACTTAAACGCACAAATCCAGCAAGGAGAAAACGCTTCCAAACGTTGTGAGTGAACCCGCTTTCAGCCATTCGCCATCCACCATCCGCCTTCGCACTGTTAACCTGTCATGCTGCCTCCATCGCCTGCAGCCAGCCACAGAAACAAAAAAAAAAACAAGTAAGAACGTTGCAGTTGGGCGCTACCGACTGCGGAATACTTATTCACACCCACACAGATCACGCCCATTGCCACGCCCACAATTGGTTTGTACATATATAATTTTTCGAAAATCAATAGAGGAGATCAGTAGTACTATCGTCATAAAATTTTGATTTTCTCACGGAAAACCGGAAAAACGTACAGTTTTTCCCGATTTGCCACGCCCCTAGTGGGCGTATCGGGAAAATCTTGACACTTTATAATTTTTGCGTTTGCGTTCATACGGACAGACGGACAGACGGATGGACAGCGTGACGGACATTGCACAAAACCAATATACTCATTTCACTTTGTGAATGAGTATAAAAACACGATTTCCAAACTGTGCTGTGGCTGCAAATAATTGATGGCGGAGGAGACAGCTGCTTCTATTGAGCAAATGGATTTACCGACATTGCAAGAGGCCTTGCAGGCAAATCCAGCCGATGGACCACGTCCACTCACAATAGCTGAGTACAGGGCCCGACAAGAGAAAAAAGTGATACCAAAGCACAAATGGAGTGGACGGAGAGTGAAACTCTTGCAGCAACGGCGACTGGTCAAGGAAATGATTCAGTTAGCCAAAGATGTATCAGACCGACAACGCTACATAGAGCGTCTTCAACACCTAGATGAGCAACTTCGTACTGGTGCGAAACAACACAAACGGGGCTGCATCATTGCGAATGCCCCAATTTGCTTTAACATTAAGCTCTAATTTCAAGCCTATGTGGGAAACCGCTGCTTGAAAAAATACTAAACACTGATAGGCTTTACAATAACAAATGTGGTTGGAGAATTAAAAAAAAAAAAAAACTAATTGTAAACCGAAATGTGAGCCAACCACATTCAATAACAACTAATATTTTCATGTCTCTGGCGCTGGGTATCTATATACTCAGCTGCAATAAAACATTTGTCAAATGATAAATTAAAAAAAAAAAAAACTTTTCATAAAAATTATCAATTCAAATTTTATTTTTGATTCTCAAAGAGGAAAATATTTTTCTTTCTTTACGTAATTCCACAATTTTAAAAAATTTATGAATTCATTGAATATATATAAAACAATTAAATAACATAATGGGATGATTTAGTGATTCTAGTGAGGCAAAAGACAATACTGTCAACGTTGTAAACAACGTCAAAATAATTATCACGATAGTGTTAGTTTTACAATTTCTGCTTACAATCTATGTTAAGCATAATAAAATTATTAAAACAAACAAGAACGTTGCAGTCGGGCGCTACCGACTGCGGGATACTCATTCACACCCGCACAGCTCACGCCCATTGCCACGCCCCCAATTTGATTGTACATATAAAATTTTTTGGAAATCAATCACGCCCCCAGTGGGCGTAGAAATATAATTTTTGGCCAGTTCTTAGAAGTAGTAGGGTAACGTAAGTGTGAAATTTGGATGCTTACACTCAAAAAATGCAAAAATTACAGGGTATTTTTTAGCCAGGCATGCCCCATAAGGGCCGTAAAAATGATTTTTGAGTCATCGATAGAGCTCAGTAGTAACTCAACCATTCAATTTTGAAGCTTCTAGCTCTAAAACTGTAGGAGCTATAAACTTTTGCTGTTTGCCACGCACCCTATGGGCGTAGATAAATCCGCCTTTTTTTCATATTGGGTTGTCAACCCGAGTATATATACCAAGTTTCAAGTCTCTAGCATCAATAGTTGTTATTGAATGTGGTTGGCTCACATTTCGGTTTACAATTAGTTTTTTATACTCATTCACAAAGTGAAATGAGTATATTGGTTTTGTGCAATGTCCGTCACGCTGTCCGTCCGTCTGTCCGTATGAACGCAAACCATTTGCACAGTTTTGAAGCTAGAGAGTTGAAATTTGGAATATATACTCGTGTATACCCTCGAATTATAAAGTGTCAAGATTTTCCCGATACGCCCACTAGGGGCGTGGCAAATCGGAAAATGCATTTGCCCATACCTCAGAAACACTACTTCTAGAAGTGCTAGAGAGTTGCAATTTGGAATGTAGACTTGTGTTGACAACTCAAGTTGAAAAAGCTATGGCGGATATATCTACGCCCATTGGGGCTGTGGCAAATCGGGTAAAACTGTATCTTCTACAGTTTTAAAGCTAAAACGCCCAAATTTGGCACGTAGGTTACTGATAGGATCCTATGAAGATCGACCAAAAATCTATATATCCACGCTTACTAGGGGCGTGGCAAATCGGATCTGACTATATAGTGATTTTTCAAATTCTGTAATATTTTGAGCACTATTGATGCTAGAGACTTGAAACTTGGTATATATACTCGGGTTGACAACCCAAGTTGGAAAAGATATGGCGGATATATCTACGCCCATAGGGGGCGTGGCAAACCGCAAAAGTTTGTAGCTCCTACAGTTTTAGAGCTAGAAGCTTCAAAATTGGATGGTAAGTTACTGGTGAGCTCCTCTATCGATGCGCTAAAAATAAATTTTACGCCCCTTATGGGGTATGCCCGGCTAAAAAATACCCTGTAATTTTCGCATTTTTTGAGTGTAAGCATCCAAATTTCACACTTACGTTACCCTTCACTACTTCTAAGAACTGGCCAAAAATTATATGTCTACGCCTACTGGGGGCGTGGCAAATCGGGAAAAACTATACGTTTTTCCGATTCTCAGTGAGAAAATCAGAATTATATACAGATATTACTGCTGATCTCCTCTTTTGATTTCCAAAAAATTTTATATGTACAAACCAATTGTGGGCGTGGCAATGGGCGTGATCTGTGGGGGTGTGAATGAGTATCCCGCAGTCGGTAGCGCCCGACTGCAACGTTCTTACTTGTTAATTCTCTAATAGTTAGTCGCAACAATTCTAATTGCTTAACACTCACTCTTTAATTCGACCAGCTATCGCTGTCGATATAAAACACAAACCTTACGGAGTTATATCAGTGAGCTGGCTAACGCCTCTGACTATGATATTAAATTCCATAATTGGCGCCCAACGTAAATAAGCATAAAAAAGTGAATTTCATTTTCTGCCAAAAGAAAACTGAAAAGTGTTTTGTTTAACAAAATCAGTGCAGTGAACATCAAAACGTCTGCTCAAAGACAAAACAAAGACAAAACAAAGACAAAATAAAAATAATAATAAAAATATATAAAGAAGTGAAACTTCAACACATCGGCTGCGGCAAGACGACCTAATTCTACAGCACCAACTCGACTGCGGCAAGACGACCTGATTCTCCAGCACCAACCCGCGGGATACTTCTAAAACTAGATAACATGTAAGTGATTTGCAAAGTGAGAATTTAGCTAAGTCAACTAAAAGTAGAAACTAAATAAAGTAAAGTGAGTTTGAGGATCTTAATTCGGGGAATACTCATGCCGTAGTCCTATCGCAAATTTTTTCAAAAATCGAATGGACAGAAACAGACCGAACAAAAAACAAAAACGACGCGAACTTGGTACCAGAACGTTAGCAAGTCTGATAGGAGGATTTATTGACCTACAAGTGTCAGATCATGTTAGTCAACCCACAACAAGCAGCCAAATCAAAAGCACAGACATGGGACCTGAGCACCTCAGAGTTATAATTGACACTGCCGTGCAAAGCGCACTTACGGTGCAGGCACAAGAGTACACTAGGAGGGAGGAAGCTCTTAAACAAGAGCTACAACAACAAATAGCACTAGTAAATTCTAAAATTCCAGTCCCACCTCTCTCAGTGCCAGAAGTCAGAGTCTATAAAGACGTCGAGATAGTGGACAGAATCACTTGTGACGAGCCCCTCGACGCAGTAAAGTGTGTGCTTGAGTTTCATGGAACTCAGGAGACATACGTGGCATGGAGACAAGTAGCCCATGCAGCGTACAAAATTTTCAAAAGGTTTGACGGAAGCTGCCGCCATTACCAAGCTATGATCATAATTCCTACAAAGATTAGGGGCGCAGCGGATGCCGTTTTGGCATCATTCAGTACGCCACTAAATTTTGAAGCGATCATAGCCAGACTAGACTTTACCTACAGTGACAAAAGACCCATACATGTCATAGAGCAGGAAATGGGCATGCTGAGGCAAGGCGGAATGACAATTATGCAGTATTACGATGAGGTAGAAAAAAAGCTTAAATTGTTAACCAATAAAGCTAACATGACCTACGACATTAGCCTAGCTAGGGGCATGTGCGAAAAGTTCAGGAATGACGCACTCCGTTTGTTCATTTCCGGACTAAAGCGCAGTCTGACCGACGTGCTCTTCTCCGCTCACCCCCCCTGATATGCCAACAGCTCTCGCATTGACACAGGAGGTTGAAGCAAATCATGAGAGCTACGCTTTCGCAACAAACTATGCTAGGGGCGTAGAAGAAAAGGGACGCCCCGACCAACGACAGCAAAGTCGTCGGCATCAGCAGACGCAAAATTCGCAAAATGCTAACCAAAGCAACCAGGGGAAAACCACCTACTTTAAAAAACAGAGCGGACAGTACACAGAAAAAAATCAGGTCAGCGGCGAAAAAGTCCCAGAACCCATGGAAATCGATCCATCGTCCTCAAAGTATAGGCAACAAACAAACTACCAGAAACCTCAAGGTCAGGGTAGCAAACGTCCCGCCGGCTCTGATCGAGCGACTGGGCAAAGACGACAAAAGGTAAATCTTTCAAAAGCCAGCACTGACCAAGATGCGACCTATGCGCAAGCAGCGCAGGAAGCGATAGATGAGGCTAACGATGACGTCGACTCTGACTCAGATAGCGGCAACGTCAATTTTTTAGGGGGAGGTCCCTGCTGCCGTTCATTCGGCGCAGAATAGCAGGGACAGACATGTCATTCCTAATCGACACGGGTGCGTCCAAAAACTTCATTAGACCGCATAATCGGCTAAACGACGTCTTCCCTGTCGAAACCCCATTTGTCGTGCACTCCATTCATGGCTCGAATAACATCACACAAATGTGCAAAATTCCCATGTTCGGACACGACACATTTTTTTTCCTATTAGATTCCCTATCTACATTTGACGGGATCTTAGGGCTCGACCTGCTAAAGCAAGTAGGAGCAGTACTATGCCTTAAAGAAGGCGTATTAAAAATAGGCGCAACTTCGGAGGCATTGCAGTACCTTAAATGTACTAATGTCAACTATACCAAAGGTAAAGAAATACATGCTCCACCTGCGGTAAAAGAAGATTTTCTAAAAATGCTTCACCGTAACAAAAGGGCTTTTGCGGACTCTAACGAGTCGCTACCTTACAATACAAATGTAGTAGCTACGATTCGTACTACCGACGAAAACGCAGTATACTCGAGATTGTACCCGTACCCCAAGGATGTCGAAGATTTCGTGACCTCAGAGGTCAAAGACCTTTTACGAAACGGCATCATCAGAAAGTCTAAGTCCCCATACAATAACCCAGTATGGGTAGTAGACAAGAAAGGTTCTGATGAGATGGGCAATAGAAAGAAACGCCTAGTGATAGATTTCAGGAAACTAAATCTAAAAACCATCCCAGACACTTACCCCATGCGGGGGGAAGTACGAATTTTGTCGTCTCCCCTTCGGTTTAAAAAACGCCGGAGGTATTTTTCAGCGCACTATCGATGACGTTCTACGAGAAAAAATCGGTAAGTCGTGCTACGTGTACGTCGACGACGTCATCGTTTTCTCCGAGAACGTCGAGTACCTCGGCTTTATCGTGACAAAAAACGGCGCAAAAACGGACCCTGAAAAGGTGAAAGCCATTCAGCACTACGTTGAGCCTACAACGTTATTTAGCGTTAGGTCAGTCATGGGCTTAGCGAACTATTACCGTTGCTATATTAAGGATTTCGCAGCAATCGCGAAACCTATCTCCGATATCCTAAAAGGGGAAAACGGAACAGTCAGCAAGTATAGGTCCAAGAAGATAGAGGTACAGTTTAACGAAACCCAGCGCAATGCGTTTCAAAAGCTCAGAAACATTCTAGCCTCAGAGGACGTTACACTAATGTATCCTGACTACCAAAAGCCGTTCGACCTCACAACTGACGCCTCGGCTTATGGTATTGGGGCTGTACTGTCTCAGAACGGACGCCCGATAACTATGATATCTCGGGCACTAAAGGATAGAGAAGCAAACTACGCTACTAACGAGCGAGAATTGCTAGCTATCGTCTGGGCTTTGGCAAAACTCCGCCACTTTCTTTATGGTGCGAAGAATATTAACATATTCACCGACCATCAGACACTCACATTCTCGGTATCCGAGAGCAACCATAACGCCAAAATCAAGCGTTGGAAAGCGCGCATTGACGAAACTGGGGCCAAACTTTTTTAAAAGCCAGGCAAGGAGAATCACGTGGCCGATGCTTTATCGCGCCAAGACGTGAATGCCCTACAGAACGGTTACATAACCCAAGGGTCCGATTCGGCCACAATCCACAGTGAGTTGTCTCTGACTCACACGATTGACATTACTGACAAACCGTTGAACTGCTTCCGTAACCAAATAGTGTTGGAAGAGGCACGGTATCCGTTAAAAAACAAGTTTACTGTATTCGGCGAAAAAACCCGCCACCAGATAAACTTCACTGACAAGGAGGACTTAGTAGAAACAGTCAAGTCCGTCATAGTCCGGGGCGTAGTAAACGCGTTTCACTGCAGTCTGCCAACCTTGGCCAAAATTCAACATGAGGTTGTAAAGGCCTTCCCAGCCACAAAATTCTGGCACTGCAAAAATTTCGTAGCTGACGTATTCAACATTAGTGATAGGAGGGAAATAATCACCAAAGAAAGAAAACGTCAAGCAAATAATGACGGAGTATTATTTCCCCAAAATGTCCAAGTTAGCCAATGAAGTGGTCTTGAATTGTAAAATTTGCGCAAAGGCAAAGTACGACAGGCACCCAAAAAACCAGGATCTCGGCCCGACGCCGATTCCATCACAGATTGGAGAGATGTTACATGTCGACATCTTTTCCACAGACAAGAAATATTTCCTGACGTGCATAGACAAGCTGTCCAAATTCGCAATGGTACAACCCATTGCATCAAGGACTATAGAGGATTTACGACCCCCCCCTATTAATACTAATGAACGTGTTTCCCCGAGCAAGGCAAGTCTATTGCGACAATGAGCCTGCACTCAAGTCTGAGACTATAAGGTCCCTTCTAAAAAACATTTACGATGTAAACATCGTAAACGCGCCGCCACTCCACAGCACATCGAACGGCCAAGTGGAACGCTTCCATAGCACCCTGTTAGAAATAGCTAGGTGCCTCAAGCTCCAAAGGGGGATCGTGGACACAGTTGACCTTATCTTACAAGCGACTACTGAGTATAACAGTTCGATTCACTCGGTAACAGAGCAAAGACCCAAGGATGTTTTTATTACCGCTTCGCCGGCATGCATTCAGGACATTGCTAGGAAGATAGAGGGAGCTCAGCTCGAGCAAAATGCCCGACTTAATAAAAAACGGCAGAACAGGGTCTTCGAGGTAGGTGAGGCCGTCCTAGTAAAGACCAACCGCAGACTGGGAAACAAACTTTCGCCCCTCTGCGAGGAATAGGTTGTTGAAGCGGACTTGGGGACAACGGTCCGCATTAAGGGGAGGGTGGTCCACAAGGACAACCTCCATCGATAATTTGTAGTTTTAATCATTTTCTTTGCAACATCTTAGGCTTGTCATCCTGACACTTGTAACCTTGACAACGACGACAGCACGAACAACGGACACCGTGAATAAAATTCTTAAAATTACAAAGGACAAACAGGCTGACACAGGTCATCTGTTTGAAACTCTTACTGCGCGCAATAGAATATTAATTACCGAATTGGGAGCACTCATGCTCACTTTAACACTTGAAAAAATTGATTCCATAAATCCAGTCATTCAGACATCAAATCAATTCTCACTGACCAAATCACAGGGACCTCGATTACCACCTAATGAAAGTGCATTAAGGTAGATCGTAAGATAGATATAATCAATTTTAATCATAAGCAAGCTATGCAGAAAGGTCACCATCTTCCCAGTCGCACACAACGGCTGACTCTCCAGCTACAGAACAACCTGGTAGCCGAATGCAAAGGAAGGGTTGTGGCAGTGACAACTTGCACCCAGAGAGCAACAGCCACATTCTGCAAGAGGTCTGAGGATGTCACCTGTGCGCAAGGCCTCCACTCAGGCGATATCGCGCATTGCCATACACAGCCAAGCCACGTCGACCCTGTCACCACAGTTGACGACATCATCATTGTGAATGATCGTAGCGCCGCCAGCAGCTGTGACGATTACGCCCCAGTGAGGGTCAATGGAACGAATCTCATCACCTTCCGTTCACACGCCACCGTCGACAGTGCTCGATTCCTAAACCGAACATTATTCGGAATCGTGTCCCTTCTGTAGCGGCATCTGCTCGCCTCAACGTTAGCGGCCACAACACAACGCTGAGCTTACTTCACATTCACCGGCTAAGCGAACAAAACTTTGCTCCATCAACAAGGTCAGAGATAGCATCGTCGTCAACATTACTAGTAGTGGCATGTGCCATGGGCTCCAGAATCTACAACTTCACCAGGAGACGTCGTGTTGCCCTACAAATCTCGGAGATCGTCAAGAACTACGACACGACCGAGGACGGTCGGGCTTGAGAGGGGGAGTAGTTAACCACTGACACTGGGCGCGTGCTGACTTATCATATTTGCGAAGTCCACGCTTAGAGTCACAGCTGCGAATGTGTCGCAACAATGATGACAGCTCCAGCGATAGCTACGAATGTGTCGCAACAATGTTGGCAGCTCCAGCAGCAGCTGCGGATGTACCGCAACAATGTAAGCGGCCGTCGTGATAATGCGGTGCCAGTTCTGAGGAGCACCAGCAACGACGCTGGGGTTCCAAGAACAGCGACGGCGACGCTTGCAGCGGCTTTGCACTAGCAACGGTCAACGGCGCTGGAGTTCCATGAATAGCGACGACAGCGCCTGCGCCTGCGACGGCGGCAGCGGCTTTGCACTAACAACGACCAACGCCGCTGGTGCTCCAAGAACACCAACGGCGACGCCCGCAACGGTAACAGCGGCTGTGCACTGGCGGCAGCGCTGCGGCAGCGTCGAATCTGCGCTTGGTCGCAGATTTAGTTTTTAATTCTCTAATAGTTAGTCTAAAGTGTGAATTCAATAAACGCGCAGCGTACCGCTCGCAACAATTCTAATTGCTTAACACTCACTCTTTAATTCGACCAGCTATCCCTGTCGATATAAAACACAAACCTTACGGAGTTATATCAGTGAGCTGGCTAACGCCTCTGACAATGATATTAAATTCCATAGTTAATATACCAAATTTCAAGTCTCTAGCACTCATAGTGCTCAAAATATTACAGAATTTGAAAAATCACTATATAGTCAGATCCGATTTGCCACGCCCCTAGTAGGCGTGGATATATAGTGTTTTGTTCGATATTTATAGGATCTAAGCAGTAACCTACATGCCAAATTTGAACATTCTAGTTTTAAAACTGTAGAAGATACAGTTTTACCCGATTTGCCACGCCCCCAATGGGCGTAGATATATCCGCCATAGCTTTTTCATCTTGAGTTGTCAACACGAGTATACATTCCAAATTGCATTTCTCTAGCACTTCTAGAAGTAGTGTTTCTGAGATATCGGAAAATGCATTTTCCGATTTGCCGCGCCCCTAGTGGGCGTATCGGGAAAATCTTGACACATTATAATTCGAGGGTATACACGAGTATATATTCAAAATTTCAACTCTCTAGCTTCAAAACTGTGCAAATGGTTTGCGTTCATACGGACAGACGGATAGACGGACAGACGGACGGACGGACAGACGGACGGACAGCGTGACGGACATTGCACACTTTGTGAATGAGTATAAAAATTTATGACGATATTACTGCTGATCTCTATTGATTTCCAAAAAAATTATATAAGTATAAACCAATTGTGGGCGTGGCAATGGGCGTGATCTGCGCGGGTGTGAATGAGTATCCCGCAGTGGGTAGCGCCCGACTGCAACGCTCTTACTTGTTTTGAGTAGTTTTTGTATAAATTCTGAAATTATTGATCTCACAGAAACGTAGCTAAGTCCGAATGTTTATAATTGTGAGATTCTCTCTAATGATTTCACCATTTATAGACATGATCGACTGCTACGTAGAGGTGTTCGTGTCTTTATTGGTGTTAAATCCAATATTCTCTCAGAATCTTTTAATTTTTCGTTACCTCATAATGCTGAGATTATTGGAGTTAAAATAACTCTTCCATCGTGTTCCCTATTTATTACTGGTTCATATATCCCTCCCTCTTCCCATGTTCAAGTTTATGCTCAACATATAACTTGCATTAAAGAAATTTATGGACATGTTAATGATAACGATATGTTTCTTCTGTTGGGTGACTTTAATATACCTAACACTTCTTGGTCCTCCAGTCCCAACTCTAGTTTTCTTATTCCTACTGTAACGAACCCGGTTTATCCCGAATTCAAGCCGGGCCGGACTCAGCCGACTGTGCATTCGTGCCAACAAATTTATATGTTGCGCCTTGCGATAAATTATAGTGTAGTGTGTTTTATGGTTGCGTTGGGTATATTTTCTCAATTTACACGTTTATATTATTTACCAAATCTAGCGCTTAGTAAAGCACACCTTTCCACAGGCTCGCAGGTAGACGTTTAGCGCACTCTGGCGAATGGTACGGCACTCTTGGTTCTCCAAGGACACGCTTTCTAGATATGGCCTCAGCTTCCGAATGCTCCAGATGATGGCCAGACACTCCTTTTCTGTTGCCGAATAATTCCGCTCTGCGCTATTCAGCGTTCGGCTGGCGTACGAGATCACACGCTCTCCATCCTCCGAAGTCTGCGTCAAGATTGCTCCTAGTCCATAATTGCTCGCGTCCGTTTGCAAGCAGAAAGGCTTTGAGAAATCTGGGCACGCCAAGACTGGTGATTCCGTCAGCTTGGCCTTTACCGTTTCAAAAGCCCTCTGACGCTCCTCTGTCCACTCCCATTTGGTGCCCTTTTTCAGCAGTGCATTGAGCGGATGCACTGTGGTCTCAAAATCTGGCACAAAACGGCGGTACCATGAAACCACTCCCACGTATTGCCGCAGCTCTTTTACGTTGGCAGGTGGTTTCAACTCAGCAATTGCGGCCACTTTCTCCGGGTCTGTGCGGATGCCATGTTCCGTCACCTTATGGCCAAGATATTTGAGCTCCTTCTTAAAGAAATCGCACTTGTCGATGTTGATCCTTAAGTTGGCCGTTCGTAGCCGCCGGAATACCTCCCGCAGGTTGTCCATGTGTTCCTGGCGTGTTTTCCCAATGACGATGATATCATCCAGGTAGGCAAAGGCATGCGGCATCATTTCTGGGCCAATAACTTGGTCCAGCGCTTGTTGAAATGTTGCCGGCGCCGAATGAAGCCCGAACGGCATCACCTTCCATTGGAACAGCCCTTTTCCTGGGACTGTGAACGCTGTCAATGGCCGGCTGGATTTCTCCATTGGTATCTGCCAATACCCATCCTTCAAATCCAGGCTAGTTATGAATCGAGCCTCTCGCAGCTGGTCCAAAATATGGTGCACCCGCTGCAACGGATATGCGTCCTTAATCGATCGGCTGTTCAGCTGCCGAAAATCCACACACAGTCTTCTGGCACAAACAGTCTTCTTCTTGACCATCACGATTGGCGCGCTGTGAGGACTCTTGGACGGCTCGATGCAGCCTTTGGCCAGCAGCTCATCCACCTGGTGATTAATCTCGGCCTGCATTTTTGGATTTTTCGGAAAATAGCGCTGCTTTATGGGCCGCTTGTCCTGCATCGTGATCCGATGCTCCGTGATCCTCGTAGTGCCCTTCACGTCCTGAAACTTCACAAGTTCCCTCCTCAGGAATCCACCTCCACATCCTCATGGAGTGGGTTTTGAAGTCCCGGAGTTGCCTCCATCGGCGTCTATGGACGCACCTCAGTGCTGCTGACAGCCACTAAGGGCCTCTCCTCCAGCTTTCCACCTGGTGGCGGATTTCTGGGCTTGATCTGCAGCTCCAAGCCACCGCACTCAAATGCGATGCCCATTCTGGCCAAGAAATCCCAGCCCAGCACCAGATCGTCGATCACGCCTGGCAGCACCAGCAATGAAATGTGGATTTGCTGACTTCCCAGCCTGATCCTTGTTTCCAGTTGCGAGTCCACCTGACTGCAACTGCCGTCTGCCAATCTTACGCGTCTTCGTGTGGCGCGCCTCACGCCCACTTCTCGGAGCCTGTCGGCCAGCTTTTCGCTCACAAAGCTGCTGGTGGCCCCAGTATCAATTGTGACCTTGTGCTGATCAGCTCCAATGACCACAATTGCCGACAATTGGGTGCCTTAATCCAGAAGACTACCCACTAGTGTCTGGGGACTCCGCGACGCTGCTCCCGCTCGCCCCTGGATGGCGGGTGCCTCTGGCCGTTTCCCGACTGGCAACACGTCGCTGTTCGCACGCCGATGCGCCCGCATTGCCAGCAATACTCCAGACGCTCGTTGCGGTACTCAATGGCGTAGTGGCCCTCTTGGCCACATATCCGGCATGCCCGGGCGGGGTTCTGGACATGTGTCGTTGGCCCTGCTGTGCCTGTCCTGGGCGCGGGTCTAGGTTTTGACTCTTCAACGGCCATGCTCCGGTGGTATTCCTCTTCATCCGAGCTCCCAGCGTCGTCCATGGCCATCAGCCGCGTCCTACTGCCTCGCTGTTGCTGCCACAACTTTTCCCGATCCCTTTCCAGATCCTCGAAATCGTTCGCCAGCAGCATCAGCTCCGTCAAGTTGCAGAACTGATATGGACGAGCATATGCGCGCAGATCAGGCAAACTATTGTTGCAAATAGTTTTTAGCTCACGATCTGCCGTATAGCGTAGTGGCCGCATCAAGGTTTGCATATCCACCATGTAAACCTTGAAAGGCTCGCCCATCATCTGCCTCCGTCGAGCAACCTCGTCCTTCAACTCCCGCATATAGTCCCTGGGCAGCAAGAACTCCTGGAAGCTTCTGACGAACGTTTCCCATGCTGTCCAGTGCCTGTTGTTGGCCACGTACCACTTTCAGGCCATGCCTTTGAGCAGCTCTGACATCGCCCTCGGGATCAGGTCCAGATCCAGACCATAGGTGTCGGCCGACCACTCCACTTGCTCCAAAAACTCCAGCGGCTTCGTTGTGCCATCGAAGCGGAAGCCCCATTCTCGCACCTGCTTGGCGACCTTTGGGTACTCCAGCGCTGTGCAGCTCGGCCCTCGTGGCCTTATTTCTGGTTGCGGGGTGGATGTGGCTCTCCACGATCCTCGTTGCATCTCTTGCAGGCGGGCGGCGGCGGCACTGGTGGATGGCAGAGACAATCGTGCCACGTTCACGATTTCATCTTGCTCACCCAGCTCGTTTTCCTCGACGGCGGTCAGCGCCTCGTCTTTCAGCGGCTAATGGCGTCCATGCAGCTTCGCAATCTCTGCGATCCTGATTGAATAGGGAATCCTTCCCTCATTCATGGTGACCCACTCACCGAACTGCCTCCGCATTGCGTCCAGAGTGCCAGTCAAACTTACGCCGAACTCGATCCCGTAGCGCAGCACATCATCCTTCTTGAGATTATATACCCAAGCTCGCACCATTTTTCTACACTGACTATATTATGACTGTATTTATCGCAGGGCCCCACGTTGGGCGCCAGTTGTAACGAACCTCGGTTTATCCCGAGTTTAAGCCGGGCCGGACTCAGCCGACTGTGCGTTCGTGTCAACAAATTTATATGTAGCGCCTTGCGATAAATTATAATGCAGTGTGTTTTACGGTTGCGTTGGGTATATTTTCTCAATTTACAAGTTTATATTAATTACCATATCTAGCGCTTAGTAAAGCACACCTTTCCACAGGCTCGCAGGTAGACGTTTAGCGCACTCTGGCGAATGGTACGGCACTCTTGGTTCTCCAAGGATACGCTTGAGCACTCCAGGTGACGCCAGGATCCACACTGAATACTCCGGCGGTTCGCTCGGCTATTGCAGTGACTCCTACGGCTGGATACGCTCACAAGCACACCTTGAGATCTTCTCAAGCTACAATCACCACTCTTACGCACAGCTACGCAAACGTTACCTTTGCTCCTGCTCCAGGATCCGCCACTAATGCTGTAGATTTGGCCGTGCTGCACCAATGTCCTGGTTGGTGGCAGCTGATGTCCTTCCGGTGTCTGCGTCTCGAGCCTATGTCCTCAATAGGCTTCCAGGATATCCCTCGTAGATATCCTTCCAGCGATGTCCTTGCTCTCGAAGTCCTTGGCAACGATGTCCTTCCTCTCGAAGTCCTTGCTGGTCACTTTTCCACTCGCGTAACTTGTTTTCGTCGGCACTCAATACTTTCACTTTTGCTTTCTTTGACTGTCCAGGTGCCGAGTTGCGGGCGCCTTTTTATAGCAGCGACGCAGGCCCTGCTTCGCGCTATGACGGCGCCGGCTCGGCTCTGGAGCGGCGCCTGTCTGCCGCTCGTGTCCGCGAAAACGGCAGTATCACGTGATTTAGCGCGACGCCAAATCGCCGAAATCTGCGTGGCAGCCTCTCATTGGCCAAAGCATTATTGGCATACGAGTGAAGCGGTACTTCGGCCAACGGTCGCCGATGATCGCCGTGAGAGCGATGCGCTGAACACATACGAGCGACAGAGACAGACTACGTCGATCTCTGCGCCCTTTCCAGTAGCGAGGGTCGCTACTATCGTATTCGCGTCGCTGTGTGGAACAATATATACAGGCACGCATACATGCATAAGCAAATACATGCACTTATACATATAATTCGTGCCAGTATATATTGTTCCTCACACTCCCTTCTTCTTCCTTCAGGAAACACGAAGCCTTCGTGTTTACATTGGCCCTGGGTCTCCAATTTGGCGCTCCCTTTGTTTGTACTACTTGCCTCTCCTTAGCAAGCAGTTCGCCGCGCTCATCCAGCTGCAAGCAGTGCTACGCACAGGTCCGCTGTTAACACTCTGTTGTTAACAGCACCGCTGCTACGCAACTCTGCGTACAGCTGATCGCTCCAGCCTCCAGCAACTCTGTGCGCTGCAGGTAAGTGGCTGAAACGTGTTAGTAAATTTTCTCCGAAATTTACCAATTTTCTTCCAAATCCATATAGCGCGATCCTCTCCATTTTGTCCTTCCCATGGACCGGGTTGTGTTCTCCTCTGGCCACGCCCGCCGCTGCAGAAAAACACCCGTTTTTCACTGCTTTGCCAGCCTCCGTGGTTACAATGCCGCTGCGTGGCTGCTGCTGTCCCGATGTCGCTGCTGTCCCTTGTTGCTGGGATGGTGGTTGCGAAACGATCTTCCGTTGCAGATGCCGTTCACAACTGACCCGGGTCCGGACATCGGATATCGGTGGGGTTCTCGGCTCACTCCTCATTCGCGCACAGCTCCAGCGAAGTCGCTGGCCAATGCGCGAGGATCGGACGGTCCGCCCTCCCGACACCTCTGCCGGACCGCTGGATTTCGCCAGTCATGTGGCTCGCATCTGCCGCGGCTGACCTCCCTGTACCCCACCCCATCGTCCCAGTAAGTACTCAGCGGTGAACAAATTATTTTTAGACTGTGGCGGCGATAAGAACCTATATATGTATTGTGAGGAACAATATAGACGGGCACGTAGTGTATGTATAAGTGAATGTATTTGCTGTGCACTTATGCATATATGCGTGCCTGCATGTATTGCTCCACACAGCGACGCGAGTACGATAGTAGCGACCCTCGCTACTGGAAAGGGCGCAGAGATCGACGTAGTCTGTCTCTGTCGCTCGTATGTATTCAGCGATTGGCTCGCGTCGCTCACACGTCGATCATCGGCGACCGTTGGCGGAAGTACCGCTTGTGGCGGCGAGAAAGTAGTTTATGCTTTCACTCGTATGCCAAAAGCCGCCCGCAACTCGGTACCGGGACAGTCGAAAACGTGAAAAGTGAAGAAGAAAGTGAAAGTGAAGCGAAGGAACCAAGACGCGAGTGAAGTGATCAGCCAAGGAGCTGTGATTTTAGAAGGACATCACTGCCAAGGACTTCGAGGGGAAGGACTTCCTGGGAAAAGGATATCTACGAGGGATACTTCAGACACCTATTGAGGTTATAGGCTCTACACGGACACAGGAAGGACATCAGCTGCCACCAACCAGATATGTTGGCACGAACGCACAGTCGGCTGAGTTCGGCCCGGCTTAAACTCGGGATAAACAGAGGTTCGTTACAACTGAGCAAGACGAGATCGTGAACGTGGCACGATTGTCTATGCCATCCACCAGTGCCGCCGCCGCCCGCCTGCAAGAGATGCAACGAGGATCGTGGACATCCACCCCGCAACCAGAAATGAGGCCACGAGGGCCGAGCTGCACAGCGCTGGAGTACCCAAAGGTCGCCAAGCAGGTGCGAGAATGGGGCTTCCGCTTCGATGGCACAACGAAGCCGCTGGAGTTTTTGGAGGAAGTGGAGTGGACGGCCGACACATATGGTCTGGATCTGGATCTGATCCCGAGGGCGATGCCAGAGCTGCTCAAAGGCATGGCCTTAAAATGGTACGTGGCCAACAACAGGCACTGGACAGCATGGGAAACGTTCGTCAGAAGCTTCCAGGATTTCTTTCTGCCTAGGGACTATATGGAAGAGTTAAAGGACGAAGTTGCGCGACGGAGGCAGATGGTGGTGATGTTAACCTTGATGAGGCCACTACGCGATGCGGCATATCGTGAGCAAAAAACTATTTACAACAATAGTTTGCCCGATCTGCGCGCATATGCTCGTCCATTTCAGTTTCGAAGCCTGACGCAGCTGATGCTGCTGGCGAACGAGTTCGAGGATCTGGAAAGGGATCGGGAAAAGTTGCGGCAGCGGGGAGTCAGCAGATTTTCATTTCATTGCTGGTGCTGCCAGGCATGATCGACAATCTGGTGCTGGGCTGGAATTTCTTGGCCAGCATGGGCATCGCGCTGGAGTGCGGTGGCTTGAAGCTGAGGATCAAGCCGAGAAATCCGCAGCCAAGCGGACAGCTGGAAGAGAGGCTGTCAATGGCAGTGGGCAGGATGAAAATGAGTCCACAGACGCCGATGGAGACGAGCTCGGAGCGTTATCAGCCACTCCATGAAGATGTGGAGGCTGAGGCGTTTCGGATGCAGGAACGGGTGAAGTTCCAGCATAGGAAGGCCAAGCAGAACATTGTGGCCGATCACGGCAGCCGCTGGCCGAAGAGGCGTGCCGCTTGGTGACGAGCAAAAGCAAACCAGCTAGGACAGGATGTCGCTGGATTGCCAAGTAGTGCCAGGACCTGTGCAGAAGTTCAAAAAAGTTCCCGGGCTACAGAGAAGAGGCCGGAAAGATTTACCGGCACATCCCGCGCCAAGCCGGCCACAAGGACGTGGCTGCATGGAAACTGTGTGCCGACGGAGCGGCGCAAACAAGCTCTGGAGTAGAACCACGAAGCAGCCAACGCTGGCCATTTTGGGAGCCGAAAAATAATTGCTCGGGTGGCAGCGACGTACTACTGGCCGGGTATGTATCGTGACGTGCGGGCATATGTGCGGCGGTGCGAGCTGTGTCAGCGCTGCAATCCCAGCCAACTCCAAGAAGCAGGGCAGGAGAGAACCACCAAAGCTGCTTAGGATCAGACGCGGCACTACAATCTACGGCGGCGGCAGTGGAAGACGGTCGTAGGGGACAAGGTGTGGGCTGTAGTATATCTACCCTAACATTATAATAAATCAAGGGTAAAACAATCAGTTAATACATTGTGACACTTTGTTATAATTAATACACACATACAAATAACCAAAGTATATAAATATTCCAGCGCACATGTAATACGATTCATCGCTTATATACAAGCCGATCGCAGCGCGTGGAAAACGCTGAGCATGCACTTTGCAGCTAAAACTGTATATTGTATATAAATAATAAATAAAGAATAAATTAAAATGTGAATGTGAAAAATGAAATGCAGTGGCAGCCTCACTTAAACGCACAAATCCAGCAAGGAGAAAACGCTTCCAAACGTTGTGAGTGAACCCGCTTTCAGCCATTCGCCATCCACCATCCGCCTTCGCACTCTTAACCAGTCATGCTGCCTCCATCGCCTGCAGCCAGCCACAGAAACAAAAAAAAAAAAACAAGTAAGAACGGGCGCTACCGACTGCGGAATACTTATTCACACCCACACAGATCACGCCCATTGCCACGCCCACAATTGGTTTGTACATATATAATTTTTCGAAAATCAATAGAGGAGATCAGTAGTACTACCGTCATAAAATTTTGATTTTCTCACGGAGAACCGGAAAAACGTACAGTTTTTCCCGATTTGCCACGCCCCCAGTGGGCGTAGACATACCATTCTTAGAAGTAGTGAAGGATAACGTAAATGTGAAATTTGGATGCTTACACTCAAAAAATGCGAAAATTACAGGGTATTTTTGAGCCGGGGATGCCCCAAAAGGGCCGTAAAAATTATTTTTGAGTCATCGATAGAGCTCAGTAGTAACTCAACCATTCAATTTTGAAGCTTCTAGCTCTAAAACTGTAGGAGCTATAAACTTTTGCGGTTTGCCACGCCCCTATGAGCGTAGATATATCCGCCATATCTTTTTTATCTTGGGTTGTCAACCCGAGTAAATATACCAAATTTCAAGTCTCTAGCGTCAATAGTGATCAAAATATTACGGAATTTGAAAAATCACTATATAGTCAGATATAGTTTTTTAGTCGATCTTTATAGGATCGTAGCAGTAACCTGCGTGGAAAATTTGGGAGTTCTAGTTTGAACGGTAGAAGATACAGTTTTACCCGATTTGCCACGCCCCCAATGGGCGTAGATATATCCGCCATAGCTTTTTGATCTTGGGTTGTCAACGCGAGTATACATTCCAAATTGCAACTCTCTAGCACTTCTAGAAGTAGTGTTTCTGAGATATCGGAAAATGCATATTCCTATTTGCCACGCCCCTAGTGGGCGAATCGGGAAAATCTTGACACTTTATAATTTTTGCGTTTGCGTTCATACGGACAGACGGACAGACGGACGGACGGACAGACGGATGGACAGCGTGACGGACATTGCACAAAACCAATATACTCATTTCACTTTGTGAATGAGTATAAAAACACGATTTCCAAACTGTGCTGTGGCTGCAAATAATTGATGGCGGAGGAGACAGCTGCTTCTATTGAGCAAATGGATTTACCGACATTGCAAGAGGCCTTGCAGGCAAATCCAGCCGATGGACCACGTCCACTCACAATAGCTGAGTACAGGGCCCGACAAGAGAAAAAAGTGATACCAAAGCACAAAAGGAGTGGACGGAGAGTGAAACTCTTGCAGCAACGGCGACTGGTCAAGGAAATGATTCAGTTAGCCAAAGATGTATCAGACCGACAACGCTACATAGAGCGTCTTCAACACCTAGATGAGCAACATCGTACTGGTGCGAAACAACACAAACGGGGCTGCATCATTGCGAATGCCCCAATTTGCTTTAACATTAAGCTCTGATTTCAAGCCTATGTGGGAAACCGCTGCTTGAAAAAATACTAAACACTGATAGGCTTTACACTAACAAATGTGGTTGGAGAATTAAAAAAAAAAACAAGTAAGAACGTTTCAGTCGGGCGCTACCGACTGCGGGATACTCATTCACACCCGCACAGATCACGCCCATTGCCACGCCCACAATTCGTTTGTACACATATAATTTTTTGGAACTCAATAGATCAGCAGTAACATCGTCATAAAACTTTGATTTTCTCACTGAGAATCGGAAAAGCGTACAGTTTTTCCCGATTTGCCACGCCCCCAGTGGGCGTAGACATTTAATTTTTGGCCAGTTCTTAGAAGTAGTGAAGGGTAACGTAAGTGTACAATTTGGATGCTTACACTCAAAAAATGCGAAAATTACAGGGTATTATTTAGCCGGGCATGCCCCATAAGGGGCGTAAAAATTATTTTTGGATTATCGATAGAGGAGCTCACCAGTAACTCAATCATCCAATTTTGAAGCTTCTAGCTCTAAAACTGTAGGAGCTATAAGCTTTTGCGGTTTGCCACGCCCCCTTAGGTCGTAGATATATCCGCTATATCTTTTTCATCTTGGGTTGTCAACCCGAGTATATATACCAAGTTTCAAGTCTCTAGCATCAATAGTGCTCAAAATATTGCAGAATTTGAAAAATCACTATATAGTCAGATCCGATTTGCCACGCCCCTAGTAGGCGTGGATATATAGTTTTTTAGTCGATCTTCATAGAATCATAGCAGTAACCTACGTGCCAAATTTGGGCGTTCTAGCTCTAAAACTGTAGAAGATACAGTTTTACCCGATTTGCCACGCCCCCAATGGGCGTAGATATATCCGCCATAGCTTTTTCATCTTGAGTTGTCAACACGAGTATACATTCCAAATTGCATTTCTCTAGCACTTCTAGAAGTAGTGTTTCTGAGATATCGGAAAATGCATTTTCCGATTTGCCGCGCCCCTAGTGGGCGTATCGGGAAAATCTTGACACATTATAATTCGAGGGTATACACGAGTATATATTCAAAATTTCAACTCTCTAGCTTCAAAACTGTGCAAATGGTTTGCGTTCATACGGACAGACGGATAGAGGGACAGACGGACGGACAGCGTGACGGACATTGCACAAAACCAATATACTCATTTCACTTTGTGAATGAGTATAAAAAACTAATTGTAAACCGAAATGTGAGCCAACCACATTCAATAACAACTAATATTTTCATGTCTCTGGCGCTGGGTATCTATATACTCAGCTGCAATAAAACATTTGTCAAATGATAAATTAAAAAAAAGAAAAACTTTTCATAAAAATTATCAATTCAAATTTTATTTTTGATTTTCAAAGAGGAAAATATTTTTCTTTCTTTACGTAATTGCACAATTTAAAAAAATTTATGAATTCATTGAATATATATAAAACAATTAAATAGATTCTAGTGAGGCAAAAGACAATACTGTCAACGTTGTAAACAACGTCAAAATAATTATCACGATAGTGTTAGTTTTACAATTTCTGCTTACAATCTATGTTAAGCATAATAAAATTATTAAAACAAGTAAGAACGTTGCAGTCGGGCGCTACCGACTACGGGATACTCATTCACACCCGCACAGCTCACGCCCATTGCCATTTTTTGGAAATCAATAGAGGATATCAGAAGTTATATCGTCATAAAATTTTGATTTTCTCACTGAGAATCGGAAAAGCGTACAGTTTTTCCCGCTTTGCCACGCCCCCAGTGGGCGTAGAAATACAATTTTTGGCCAGTTCTTAGAAGTAGTAGGGTAACGTAAGTGTGAAATTTGGATGCTTACACTGAAAAAATGCAAAAATTACAGGGTATTTTTTAGCCAGGCATGCCCTATAAGGGCCGTAAAAATGATTTTTGAGTCATCGATAGAGCTCAGTAGTAACTCAACCATTCAATTTTGAAGCTTCTAGCTCTAAAACTGTAGGAGCTATAAACTTTTGCTGTTTGCCACGCACGCTATGGGCGTAGATAAATCCGCCTTTTTTTCATATTGGGTTGTCAACCCGAGTATATAAGTTAACCACTGACACTGGGCGCGTGCTGACTTATCATATTTGCGAAGCCCACGCCCAGAGTCACAGCTGC